>JAQGEP010000176.1:0-89925 GCA_028476805.1 Acrocalymma vagum
CCCCATCTCCCACTTGTTGGTTGGTATACTTGTTAGTCTTGTTCTTCTGCTTTGCTGCTTCCGAGCTGCAGACAGATACAGACACAGACACATCTTACCATCCCTCTCCCTGCCATCACCGCCCGCAGCTTTGTCCGCTCGGTCGTGACCACCACCGCCCTGCCCTCCCACTGATTCCACAGTTCCTACTGCTCCCGGGTCCTCCCAACCGGCAGCTTTAGCAACCACCATCGGGCACTGCAATTGCACTTGCCGTTAGCCGCCATCGTCATTAGGCCATCTATCCTAGCCAATCTCGCCGAGCTCTCCTCCGCACTCGTCTTCCCTGCGGGAAAATCTACCCCCTCCGATCTTACGCTCCGCTTTTTGTCTCCTCCCACCTCCCACAACAACTCTCCCGGTCTCGGATTGGGATTCCCACATATTCACCATGGCTGGAGCTGGATCCGAAGGCGCCAATGGCTCGTCCAATGGCGCCCCAAGCTCTTATGCAGCAAAGTACAACCTCGCATCTCATTTCATCGGTGGTAACCACCTCAACGTGGCAGCCCCCGGCAAAGTCAAGGACTTTGTGGCTGCTCACGACGGTCACACAGTCATTACAAATGTGAGCATCGCCAGTTTTGAAGCATCTAACCCAAAAATTTGGAAGGAGTTGTCTGCTGACCACATTCTTTTCCCTTTTCTATAGGTCCTCATCGCAAACAATGGTATTGCAGCAGTCAAGGAGATCCGATCGGTGCGGAAATGGGCATACGAGACTTTTGGCGATGAGCGGGCGATTCAGTTCACCGTCATGGCTACCCCAGAAGATCTCCAGGCCAATGCCGAGTACATTCGCATGGCTGATCAGTATGTTGAGGTGAGTTCGCGACTCCTCGAGCTCTCCGCACGATGGCGGTGAGCAGCAAGTGGGATGGAATGCTGACGAGACATACAGGTGCCTGGAGGTACCAACAACAACAACTATGCAAACGTTGAGCTCATCGTCGATGTCGCTGAGCGTATGAACGTCCACGCCGTGTGGGCAGGATGGTATGTTTTTGGCAGCTCTGAGTTGGAAAACAGAAAATTACTCCCAAACTAACACTACCCTTTAGGGGACATGCCTCCGAGAACCCAAAGCTCCCCGAATCGCTCGCTGCCTCCCCCAAGAAGATCGTCTTCATCGGCCCCCCAGGATCTGCCATGCGCTCACTGGGTGACAAAATTTCTTCCACAATCGTAGCACAGCACGCCAAAGTGCCTTGCATTCCGTGGTCCGGAGAGGGCGTCGACCAGGTTAAGGTCGACCAGAATGGTATCGTCACAGTCGAGGATCACATCTACGAAAAGGGTTGCACAAAGTCTCCTGAAGAGGGTCTGGCTGTAGCCAAGAAGATTGGCTTCCCCGTCATGGTGAAGGCTTCAGAAGGTGGCGGTGGAAAAGGTATCCGAAAGGTCGAGCGCGAGGAGGACTTTGAGCAGCTGTACCGCGCAGCTGCCTCTGAAATCCCCGGTTCTCCCATCTTCATCATGAAGCTTGCAGGCAGTGCCCGCCATTTAGAAGTCCAGCTTCTTGCCGACCAGTACGGCAACAACATTTCGCTGTTCGGACGTGACTGTTCCGTGCAGCGACGACACCAAAAGATTATTGAAGAGGCTCCTGTGACAGTTGCCGGCTCAAAGACTTTCCATGAGATGGAGAAGGCTGCTGTTTCTCTCGGCAAGCTTGTCGGATACGTCTCTGCTGGTACCGTCGAGTACCTCTACTCGCACTCTGATGACAAGTTCTACTTCCTCGAGTTGAACCCCCGTCTTCAGGTCGAGCATCCCACCACCGAAATGGTGACGGGCGTCAACCTCCCTGCCGCCCAGCTTCAGATCGCCATGGGTCTGCCTCTTCACCGCATCCGCGACATTCGACTTCTCTATGGCGCCGATCCCCACACAAGCACTGTCATTGACTTCGACTTCTCCAAGGAGGGCAGCGCGCAGAACCAGCGTCGACCTACTCCAAAGGGTCACTGCACGGCCTGCCGTATCACCTCGGAGGACCCTGATGAGGGTTTCAAGCCCTCTGGTGGTACTATGCACGACTTAAACTTCAGGAGTAGCTCCAACGTCTGGGGTTATTTCTCCGTCGGTACTGCTGGTGGTATCCACAGCTTTTCCGATTCCCAATTCGGTCATATTTTTGCCTACGGTGAGAATCGACAAGCATCGCGGAAACACATGGTTGTTGCACTCAAGGAATTGAGCATTCGTGGTGACTTCAAAACGACCGTCGAGTATCTTATCAAGTTGCTCGAGACACCCGCTTTTGAGGACAATACAATCACGACCGGCTGGCTCGATGAGCTTATCTCCAAGAAGCTTACAGCGGAGCGTCCAGACCCCATGATTGCGGTTATTTGTGGTGCCGTTACCAAGGCTCACGTCGCCAGCGAGGCATGCATCAACGAGTACAAGACCAGTTTGGAGAAGGGTCAAGTTCCCTCCAAGGAGGTCCTCAAGACTGTTTTCCCCATCGACTTCATCTATGAAGGCTTCCGATATAAGTTCACCGCCACCCGATCAAGCATTGACAGCTTCATGCTCTTCATCAATGGTTCCAAATGCTCAGTCGGTGTCAGGGCTCTTGCCGATGGCGGTCTTTTGATCTTGCTCGCTGGAAAGTCCCACAACGTTTACTGGAAGGAGGAAGTCGGCGCCACTCGTATGTCGGTCGATGGCAAGACATGTCTCCTGGAGCAGGAAAACGACCCCACCCAGCTCAGGACTCCTTCCCCCGGTAAACTTGTCAAGTTCACCGTCGAGAACGGCGACCACGTCTCCAAGGGTCAGCCTTTCGCTGAAGTCGAGGTCATGAAGATGTACATGCCTCTGATTGCCCAGGAGGACGGTATTGTCAACCTCATCAAGCAGCCTGGAGCCACCCTCGAAGCCGGTGATATTCTCGGTATACTTGCTCTCGATGACCCAACCAAGGTCAAGTCAGCGCAGCCTTTCGTAGGCCTCCTTCCTGAACTTGGTCCCCCACAGGTCATGGGTAACAAGCCTCCACAGAGGTTTGCTTACCTCTCCAGCGTCCTCCAGAATATCCTTCAGGGTTTCGACAACCAGGTCATCATGCAGAGCACGCTCAAGGAACTCGTTGAAGTTCTACGTGACCAGGACCTCCCATACGGTGAATGGAATGCACAGGCCTCTGCGCTCCACGCCCGTATGCCCCAGAAGCTGGACAACACCCTCTCGCAGATCGTCGAGCGTGCCCACAGCCGAAACCTTGAATTCCCAAGCAAGCAGCTTAGCAAGGCTTTCCAGCGTTTCCTTGACGAAAACGTTCCCAAGGGCGATGCTGAGCTTTTGAAGGCATCTCTCTCCCCTCTCACCGACGTGATTACCCGCTACAGCGAGGGTCTCAAGTCGCACGAGTACGGTGTCATGATCAAGTACCTCGAGATGTATTGGGATGTTGAGAATCAATTCTCTTCCCGCACCTCTCGTGACGAGGAAGTCGTCCTCAAGCTCCGTGATGAGAACCGCGAGAATATTACCAGTGTTGTCCACACCGTCCTGTCCCACACCAGGGTCAGTGCCAAGAACAACCTCATCATTGCCATCTTGGATCTCTACCGTCCCAACCGCCCTGGCATTGGCAACATTGCCAAGTACTTCAAGGGTGCTCTCAAGAAATTGACGGAGTTGGAGTCCAGGCAAACCGCCAAGGTCTCTCTCAAGGCCCGTGAGGTTTTGATCCAATGCGCCATGCCTTCGCTCGAGGAGCGTACCTCCCAGATGGAGCACATTCTCCGCTCTGCTGTAGTCGAATCCCGATACGGCGAGAGTGGATGGGACCACCGTGAGCCAAACTTCGAAGTCATCAAGGAGGTTGTTGATTCGAGGTACACTGTCTTCGATGTTCTCCCTCAATTCTTCGTTCATCAGGACCCATGGGTTGCTTTAGCTGCATTGGAGGTGTACACTCGCCGCGCCTACCGTGCGTACCAGCTCAACGATATTCAGTACCATAACGAGGGTGAA
Organism: Acrocalymma vagum; assembly: GCA_028476805.1. NCBI lineage: Eukaryota > Fungi > Ascomycota > Dothideomycetes > Pleosporales > Acrocalymmaceae > Acrocalymma > Acrocalymma vagum. The sequence continues at coordinate 4,027 of JAQGEP010000176.1, forward strand.
GCACCTTACATCCTCTCTTGGGACTTTGTTCTTCGCAAGGTTGGTGAACAGGAGTTCGGCCTTCCAGTCGAAGCCTCTCAGCCTGGTACCCCTAGCACTCCTGCATTTGAACGACCACCCCGCATCCACTCGATCAGCGACATGTCCTACTGGAACTCCAAGTTGGAGGGTGAACCAACTAGGAAGGGTGTTGTCGTCCCTGTTGAGTACCTCGATGATGCGGATGAGTACCTCGCCAAAGCACTCGACATCTTCCCTGCTGCTGGTAACCTCAAGAAAGGCAGTGTCGGCTTGAAGGAGGGCATGAGCATGAAGCGTACCCCCACTACCGGCGCCAAGGCCAACGAGACCCCTGATGAGCTTACTGGTGTTCTCAACGTTGCCGTTCGCGATGTTGAGAGCCTCGACGACAAGGAAATCTTGGAGCGCATCCTACCTATTGTCAAGGACTATAAGGAGGAGCTTATTTCTCGCCGCATTCGTCGTCTTACTTTCATTTGCGGTCACAAGGATGGAACATATCCTGGCTACTACACTTTCCGTGGCCCCAACTATGACGAGGATGACAGCATTCGTCACGTCGAGCCCGCTCTTGCCTTCCAGCTTGAATTGGGCCGTCTGTCCAAGTTCAACATTAAGCCGGTATTTACGGAGAACCGTAATATCCATATTTACGAGGCTGTTGGCAAGGGCGCCGAGAGCGACAAACGCTACTTCTTGAGAGCTGTCGTCCGTTCCGGTCGTCTCCGAGAAGATATTTCCACCGCTGAGTACATGGTCTCTGAGACCGACAGGCTGATGACCGATATTCTGGACGCCTTAGAGATTGTTGGTACTTCGCAGGCGGATATGAACCACATCTTCATCAACTTTTCTCACGTCTTCCCTCTCAATCCTACCGAAATCGAGGAGGCTATTGGTGGTTTCTTGGAGCGCTTCGGTCGCCGACTTTGGCGCCTTCGTGTGACTGGTGCTGAGATTCGCATCATTGTCACAGATCCTTCGACTGGCATGCCTTATCCTCTGCGTGTCATCATCACCAACACCTCTGGATACGTCATTAACGTTGAGATGTATGCAGAGCGCAAGTCGGAGAAGGCTGGCAAGTGGGTCTTCCATAGTATCGGTGGAACCACAAAGATTGGAGCTCTTCATCTCCAACCCGTCTCAACTCCTTACCCTACCAAGGGAGCTCTTCAGCCCAAGCGTTACAAGGCTCATCTCATGGGTACTCAGTACGTCTACGATTTCCCCGAGCTCTTCCGCCAATCCATCGAGAACAGCTGGAACGCTGCTGTTGCCAAGCACCCCTATCTTCGCGAGAAGCAACCCCAGAAGGGCGAGTGCATTGAGTACTATGAGTTGGTGCTTGACGACAACGACAATTTGGCTGAGGTTAATCGTGATCCTGGATTCAACACTATCGGTATGGTCGGTTGGATCGTCACGGCCAAGACCCCTGAATATCCTCGTGGCCGCCGCTTCATCATTATTGCCAACGACATAACCTTCAAGATTGGTTCATTCGGTCCGCAGGAAGATAGCTTCTTCCACAAGTGCTCTGAGCTTGCACGCAAGTTAGGTATTCCTCGCATCTACCTTTCTGCAAACTCTGGTGCACGCATCGGTCTTGCTGAGGAGCTCATCCCTTACTTCTCGGTTGCTTGGAAGGACCCTACCAAGCCCGAGTCTGGCTTTGACTACCTCTACCTGACTCCAGAAAAGTACAAGCACTTTGTTGACGGCAAGCGCAAGGACGTTATCTGCGAAAAAGTTAACGTTGATGGCGAGGAGCGCTATAAGATTACTACCGTTATTGGTGCTGAGGATGGTCTTGGTGTTGAGTCCCTTCGTGGCTCTGGTCTCATTGCCGGTGAGACCTCCAGGGCTTATGAGGATGTTTTCACCATCACTTTGGTCACTTGCCGTTCAGTTGGTATGTATTTTGTTTCTGACATTCATGCACAGCTGCTAATTGTTGACAGGTATCGGTGCTTACCTCGTCCGTCTCGGTCAGCGTGCCATCCAGATCGAGGGACAACCCATCATTCTCACTGGAGCCCAGGCTATCAACAAGCTGCTTGGCCGTGAGGTCTATACCTCTAACCTTCAGCTTGGTGGTACCCAGATCATGTACAGGAACGGTGTGTCCCACATGACTGCCGATGACGACTTTGAGGGTGTCTCCAAGATCGTTAAGTGGATGTCATATGTGCCTGATAAGAAGGGCAATCCCGTTCCTATCTCACCCACTGCTGATGATTGGGATCGCGATGTTACCTACTATCCTCCTGGCAAGGCTGCCTACGATGTCAGGCACTTGATTGCCGGTAAGACTGATGAGGACGGTTTCCAGGCTGGTCTCTTTGATCGCGACTCCTTTGAAGAAGCTCTCGGTGGTTGGGCTAAGACTGTTGTTGTTGGTCGTGCTCGTCTTGGTGGTATTCCTGTTGGTGTCATTGGTGTTGAGACCCGATCGGTCGAGAACGTCACTCCAGCTGATCCTGCTAATCCCGACTCCATTGAGCAAGTTACCTCCGAGGCTGGTGGTGTCTGGTACCCCAACTCCGCCTTCAAGACGGCTCAGGCCATTAAGGACTTCAACAACGGTGAGCAACTGCCATTGATGATTCTTGCCAATTGGCGCGGTTTCTCTGGTGGTCAGCGTGACATGTACAACGAGGTTCTCAAGTACGGCTCCTACATTGTTGACGCTCTTGTCAAGTATGAGCAGCCAATCTTCGTTTACATCCCCCCTTACGGTGAGCTCCGTGGTGGTTCTTGGGTCGTCGTCGATCCTACCATCAACCCTCAATTCATGGAGATGTATGCCGATGAAGACTCCCGCGGTGGCGTTCTCGAACCGGAAGGTATCGTCGGTATCAAGTACCGCAAGGACCGCCAGCTCGAAACCATGGCTCGTCTCGACCCTACCTATGGTACTCTCAAGCGCAAGTTGAACGACCCCTCTACGCCCCAAGACCAGCTCCAGAAGATCAAGGCGCAAATGAATGAGCGTGAACAGAATCTTCTGCCCATCTACAACCAGATCTCACTTCAATTCGCTGACCTCCACGACCGTGCCGGCCGTATGCAAGCAAAGGGTGTCATCCGCAGCTCTCTCCGCTGGCAGAACGCTCGTCGCTTCTTTTACTGGCGTCTTCGCCGCCGCCTCAACGAGGAGTACATCCTCAAGAAGATGGCCGGCGCCGCTGCTCCATCCCACGAGGCACCCAAGCCCGACGCGACCACCCGTGCTCGTGGCCTCGAGATGCTAAAGGCCTGGTCCAACATCCCCAAGTTCGAGCAGGATGATATGGCCGTTGCCGAGTGGTATGAGGAGAACAGGAAGAATATTCACGAGCGCGTCGAGGTTCTCAAGAAGGAGGGTATTGCAATGGAGGTTGCCCAGCTAATGAGGAAAGACAGAGAGGGTGGTCTTAAGGGAGTCGTCTCTCTTCTGTCCACTTTACCAACAAGCGAGAAGGAGGAGGTGCTTAGGATGTTGAGCAGGGCATAAGGGCAAGACCCAAGCTTTCGCTCAAGCATTCAAGTTCTGTTCGTTTCACCCCTTCATCTCACTAAGAAGATTGTAATTCTAGATTTCTCTTTACATTCGTTTTACTACGGGCATAGTTTCACACGAGGTGTTAGGGATGGGTTGATTGATTGGTTGCCTCTGTGCTATTTGCTCCAGTTTTTGAGCGAGGTGGATCGGATCGGAATTAGGGTGGATTGAGTCTTTGGTGTATTATCATCATTGGCATAGGAAGGTTATTGCTTTGTCAAGATGAAGTTATTCAACATAGGAAAGAAAGGGAAGGAAAGGAAAAGTAAGGCGTGGGGGTATTGGGAGGTATCGCTGCGGTCTTGCTTTGGCCTATTCCTCCTTTGATGTCGTCTCCAGTAGATCGTACAAGATATATTTACGAAGTAAAGTTAACGTTCAAGACACGTTTTTATCTGCAAGTGTGACCTGTAGGGTCTTTGGAAAAGACTATTTAGATGGCAGTAGGAATTCTCAGAGATTCAATCTTCGAACTTTGCTAACAGAGTTTTAGTGCAAACTTACCCGTAAGAAGCAGGTCTGAGGGATTATGGGCCAAGCGAACTGCATAGTCGGAGAGAACGACGCCTGGACTGCATGAGATGCACTAATGAGCAGCTGATTTCTGGACCAGAAGAAATACGAACTTCCCAGGCGTCACTACTTGGACTTCGTTGGAGCTTGTTGCCGTTCTTGGGCTCGTGATGAGCAGGTGGTGCATAGGTGCATGCAGGACAACCCCGGCAAGGCTGACAAGCAACACCAAGCATTTGCCTCCCGCGGCTTGGTATCGCTGGCCCCTCGGCATGCATGCCAGTCTTTGGAACGCGCGGGCCGCAATATCTCGTCTCAAATCAACAGGTAGTATTAAAATGCAAAGCCCCGCATGCTAGCAGGGTTTCTGAATCCCTAATACCCACAGCCGGTAATCTCTAGCCCAAAAGTGGAAGGTTTACGTACCATCTGAGCACCTTGTTCCTATCTTTCGTCATATCACACACCTGGAAAACGAGCGGACACTGCAGTAGATTGAACATCTTTGTGTTGCCTTGGTTCCTCCGTCTTTACCGGCGCCACACTCTACTCGTTGCGACCGCATAGCCATGTCGCTCATCACTTTTTCCGACCGACGTCGCCCGAATTCTTATCGACCTTCTGGTTCGGGTAAAGAGCTCGCAATCCCACCGCCCAAAATGCCGTCATCTAGCTCATCTTCAAATAAAGTAGATGGACCGTCTCCCAGAATTTTCCTTTCTCACTTCGTTCCATTACTCCTCTCCGTGATCCACTTGCACAATGAGGCCATCTACGTTGCTTTCTAATTTGCTGTACGCGTCAACAGCTCTCGCCGCGAGCTCGCTACACAAGCGCAATGTCTTCAACAAGGCGAAGCCAATCATCGAAAGAAGGGTGCTTGATGAGCCATTTAAGCACCCGGAGCTCCAGAAGCGGGCAAACAGCTTCCTGACCGACAAAACAAAAGGTGAAGAAGCTTCCAATATGTTAACGGCCTTTAATCGAACTAACATTCTTTCCAGAATTTGCTGTCAATGGGACCGGAATTCCGGAAGTACCTTTTGACATTGGCGAGTCCTATGCTGGCCTGTTACCCATTTCGGACAATGTTGACGAGAGTCGCAAGCTCTTTTTCTGGTAAGCTTCAATGGACTTTGCTGATGGCCATCTAGCTAAACGCTTTTCAGGTTCTTCCCTTCTACCCAAGCCGAGACTCCAGAGGAAGTTGTCATTTGGTGAGTCTTGTCCACTATTTGAGTTGGCTCGAAAACTTCGACTAATCGATTTCCAAGGCTCAATGGCGGACCTGGCTGCAGCTCGCTGAGCGGTTTCCTCACTGAGAATGGACCTTTCACCTGGGAATCGGGTACTCTTGCACCCGTACAGAACCCATACAGCTGGACAAATTTGACAAACATGATCTGGATTGAGCAACCAATAGGCGTTGGCTATACTCAAGGAACACCTGATATTTCCGATGAAATTGAGCTCGCAAAAGAGTTCCGTGGATTCTGGAAGAACTTCATTGAGACGTTCGATATGCAGAACTGGAAGGTTTACGTAACGGGCGAGTCATATGCAGGATACTATGTTCCTTACATCGCAGACAGCTTCATCGAGGCTAATGACACGACTCACTTCAACTTAGCTGGCATATCGATCAATGATCCCATCATTGGAGATGATACTGTTCAGCAGCAAGGTAGACAGACTCTCGAACCTTTGGAAACCCTGAAGTCGACTAACATCTCTTAGTTGTTATCCTCCCATATGTCGAGTACTGGCAAAATCTGCTTCTCCTCAATGACACCTTCATGCAGCAGATGCGCGACCGCAACGCAGAGTGCAACTACACGGACTATATGGACACGTACTTCAAGTTCCCTCCACCAGAGGGTCCTTTCCCTGTCCTTACCGATCCCTACTCCACGGAAAATGGAACATGCTCCATGCTCGATAACATGTACGCGGCCATCCTAGAAGTAAATCCTTGCTTCAACATCTACCACATTACTGAGACATGTCCGCATCCGTTCTCTCAATTGGGTATTGTCAACACTGGCGATTACCAGCCCCCAGGAGCGGTAGTCTACTTTAACCGCACCGACGTCCAAGAGGCTTTACACGCTGTGGTAGGCACAGACTGGAAGCAATGTACCGATATCAACGTCTTCGGCAACGGCAACGAAAGCAGCAACGCCCAAGATGCTTCTACCGGCCCTGCAAATACCGGCGCCCTCCAGCGCGTTATTGAATACACCAACAACACCATCATCGGCTCCGGCGATCTCGATTTCCTACTCAATACTAACGGCACGCTCTTTGCAATCCAGAACATGACCTGGAACGGTGCCCAGGGCCTTAAGGAGTACCCATCCACACCTCTCTATGCCCCCTACCATCCAGAGTACAACTTGGGCGCATTAGCAGGCTCAGGATACCAGGGTGTATGGTCGCATGAGCGTGGCTTAACTTTCTACACTGCGCACCTAGCCGGCCATGAACTGCCCGGGTATACACCTGGTGTTGCGTACAGAATGTTAGAGATTCTGCTCGGCAGAGTCAAGGATTTTAGCAGTGTGGAGAGCTTTACTACGCAAAGTGGGAATTTTACGGGCAATGGTACAATTTTGAGGAGGGTTGAAGTTGTGATGGATGTAGAGTTTTAGAATGTGGTTCATGAGTGTAATGAATTGATGTGTTGCTGCGTCATATAGATGTGTGCGCATGTCAACTGTACGCAGATAGCAATGCGAAATAAATAAATATGATCGATACGAAACTGAAATGGCATTTCTGCCTTTCATCTTGCTACGCTTAGTTTTATATTTGTGTCGAATTTTCGTTCAAAGTGCGTAACTCTCCTGATCGTAGCTCGCCTAAGCGATCTTAAGTACAACTACCTATATACAAATACAGCGAAACATCAAAATCTCTTGAAATGCATCTACTCATCCAGCAAATACTCGAACCAACTTCTCTAACAAAGATTAGCTCCCCATCCCAGACCCAATCCTAATCCCACTAGCCCCGTCTCCCGCCGCTACCTATTTCCAACTCGCCGTGACCCACTCCCCCTCCCCCAATTTGACACTTGAGAGGAAAAAAATCAAACCATCCCCACACCGCTTCCATGAAACAAAAGCACAAAACACACTCTCACAACTACCATTCATGAATGACAATCCCTCGATCCAACCCATCTTTTCCATTCCTACCTATATGTAAAATATTGTTCGGGCCTGGTCTCATCGCATTGGGCAACATTCTCTGTAGTATAGAGGTTAGTATTCCGGCTTGTCATTTGTTTACGATGCGCCGGCGACCCGGGTTCAATTCCCGGCAGGGAAGCTTTTTTTTCTATAAATTTTTTTGTGTGCCGGGTTTTGGAGGTGGAGGGCGTTTATATAGGGTTTTTTGGTTGATGGTGGGGTTGTGGGTGAGTGGCTATAGTGCACGGGCCGGACCATTTGTAGAGATTTACCGTGGGAGAAAGTGAGGGGAAGTATGGGACGGAATAGATATGAGTAATTTTGCCTTATTTCTTTCCTTGTGAGATATTTTATAGAGTTTTCTCTCTTTTTCTCTTTTGCTCGATTATTTGGCGGTAGTTGATAGAAATGATCGTTTCGAATTCGTTGAGAGCATAAGATTAGCACCTATATCGCCTCAGTACCATCACAACACGACCGTAAGAATAGATTAAAAAAATCAATGAGCCTAGCACCTAGTCTTTTAGGATCAAACCCTAAAAAGCAACTTCGATCAAGCGTTCCTCACTGTTCACACCACTTGAACTTGAAGCCAAGAACTCCACATTCGTGCCAGGTATGCAAATAGAGATCCACAAAACTCTGGAATTGGTGAGCCAGTACAAGATCTCCCAATTGCAGAGCTCATGCGATATGAAAATATTCACGAATGGCCAACAAGACAATTCGGGACCCACAAATGGATATGAACTACCGGATTTAAGAACCAACCTTCGGGGTCATGAACGGAGTTACGCTTTCGACCGCACGTCGGGCCTTCGATTACAGTAGGTTTAACAGATGCCTTCGCCCTGCATCCTCATGTTCTGAATTAGGTTCTCTCGTATATATTGCATTGTTGCACTCTCGCAGGTTCTCAATCTCCCATTTCACTAGAAATCCGATATTTTCTTCATTAACTATCTCTATGGCATCTGATTACAAGTTCGAAGGCTGGGTAGCGCATGATATCTCCTCAGCAGAATGGAATATGAAGTGGGAAGCCTACGAACCGAAGTCGTTCGCAGACACCGATGTCGACATATCAATCACTCATAGCGGCGTTTGTGGCAGCGACATCAGCCACTTGCGCTCCGGATGGCACCCCGCTGACTATCCCATGGTCGTAGGTCACGAGATCATAGGACACATCGTTCGCGTTGGAGATACAGCGAAGAAAGACTTCAAAATTGGCGATAGAGTCGGTGTGGGTGCGCAGTGTAATGCTTGTCTCAAAACAGATTGCGATAAGTGCACCAGAAATCTCGAGCAACACTGCAAAAACGAGTTTGTCACGACGTACGATTCACGTTACGCGGATGGCCAAAAGACATATGGAGGATATGCAAAGTTCTGGCGCGGCCCTGCCTCGTTCGTATTTCATATACTCGCCGAACTGCCTTCAGAAGCAGCGGTGCCAATGCTATGTGGCGGACTGACGGTTTACGCGCCTTTGGTCGATCACGGTGTCGGGCCCGGGAAACGTGTCGGTGTTGTTGGAATAGGAGGGCTAGGACATTTTGCTGTGTTATTCGCAAAGGCTCTGAAATGTGACAAGATTGTAGGAATTTCACGATCCTCGGCCAAGAAAGCCGATGCTCTCGAAATGGGTGCTGATGATTGTATCGCAACCGCAGAGGGTGCCGACTGGAAGACGAAACATTCTGATTCTCTTGACATAATCATATCGACAATATCTGGTCCAGGATTTAAACTTGAGGATTACCTAACACTACTCGACGTCAATAGAACATTAGTCCAAGTGGGCGCCCCAGAAGATCCTATTCCAGTATTCTCCGCTTTTGAATTCATACGAAAGGGTCTGAGATTGGTGGGCAGCCTAATTGGGTCAAGAGAGCAAGCTAAAGAAATGATGGAGCTCGTAGTCAGGGAGAAGGTCAGGGTATGGCCTGACGTGAGGCCGATGAGTGAAGCAAACCAAGTGATTGTGGACATGCAGAAGGAAGGGCAAAATACAGATATGTGCTCGTTAACTGAGCATCTTTCCTTATACATGGATGTTCTTCATACGAGATATTGTATGGACAGCATTGATCTCTTATGCAAAGTCGTAATAATAGCAACATGCGCGCAAACTGCACTAGCTGCCTACCTTCGCAGATATTCACGAAATATATTGGCAAAAATTGACGAGGAATTGCTAGATTTTTGATCGCAACGTTATTTGAGGAGCAAATAAAAGAAATAGAAAAGAAGAAATTGTATTGATTTTCGATACTGAATGAATATGAACAGGGAGCGAAAAGCTGGACAACTCAAACACCTCAACACGAATTTCTTATCACTTAAAGTACCCAGACTCCCCCCAAAAACTATGATCAACCACCTGCAGCCCTTCAGTAAAGGCTCGATGGATGGCTAGTTGATCTTCCTTGTGGCCTTGGCTGATGCTCTTATATTTCGACTCGGATTCCTTCTCTGTCCTCTCCCTATTCCTGCCACTGTACCATCTTCCCATGTGCCAGTCCTTGTACCGATGTCTCCATTGTTCAATTGCTTCTTTTGAGTATCACCCGTTGGCTCTGCTTTCAACTCCTTTGCCCGAGCTGCGCGGTCACTCTCTGGCTCCAGGTCCTCGCCATGTCCCAGGTAATTGGATATTGTAAAACATGGTTCACCGTAGATGAAGATGGAGCAGATTTGTGGGTCGAGTTTGCATGTCGGACAACACATGTACTTTTCATTGAGTGACATTAATGATATAATGCCTGAATTGTGTAGAAGGTCGCGGCCAAGTGAAGGGGTCGTCATGGTGTTCAATAGAGGTTGAGGTGGAAAGATTATAGAAGGCAGCCACATTATAGATTGTGAAACACGGACGAAGCTATTTATTAGTGTTAGCAGGAACACCATAACGAAGCACATTGACTTGGGTCATATTTCTGCCATGGATAGCAGAAGAGAAAAGATATAACCTAAAAAGAAATTCTTGAAAGTGAGATAATTCTAAAGTTGTAATTCATTACAGATGCGCAGGCGCACAAGCAGTCTCTCTCTAAACTTTGAACAGTGGGAAATACAGAAGTACGATGTATCTTACAGTGCTGTGAATTTATAATTTTTTGGGGGTGGGGGAGCGACAGGCAAAGCGTCGCGCATATTGGGATCCTGTTTCGATGATCTAAGCAGATATTGCTTCAGACGGCGTTGAGAAGAATTCGATGCAGTCGACAAGCGATTAAATATGATGCAGAGAAGTGCGTTATGAACGCTAATAAACAATGCGGCAATAACGACTAATGCGCAACGGGAGGAATCGTTAGGGACGGGATGGTAGGGCTCGACTAGGGTGCTCATTTATTAAAAATGGTATGTCAAAGCCTGACCAGTGGACATCGGGTTCAAATAGAATGGGCGGAAGCAAATTATACGGTCAAAGAGAGTGATGGTGAAGGTTATGCACCTTGAAAGGTCGAAAAGCAGCAAAATGTGCAGCTGCCTATTTTTAACAGAAGAGAATCAGTTTTATGTGCCTTAAAAGGACTGGAAACAGCGTAATGTGAGCTAATAACACTGGTTTCGATTGTAGACCGCATCGTGGGCGGCGCCTATGAGGAGTGATGTTGACCGGAGACCGGTTTACTACGCTGTGTTGGTGGTGACACATTTTCCTGATTGGTGGAGAAGAAGCGCAGCTACGGGGTGTTCGAAGACAGGCGTAGCTAGCCGCCGTGCCCCTGGCTGAGTGTAGGACCAATTGTAAAAAATTTGCATAAAGCATCTTTGTGATGATGCTGCGGCCAGCTCACCGTTCCATATTCCACCATACGCTGTTGGGTGATCCTCACAAACTGGTGCTGATTTAAGAGTGATCCTTTTGGTAGCGCACTAGCGTTTTTTTTGGTTATGCTGCATTTATTGGCCAAGAATTGGAGAGAACAATATAAAGGGACATTATTCCAATGGAGGAGAGAAAATAAAAAAGGCACTTGGTCTTCAGGAATATTGACTTGATTCGCATATTGAAATCAGTCTATCTGAGAGACATGTGTTACTCTCGATGATCACTGCATCTCCATATAGAGATCCATCTTATTGCCATCTAGGCAGGCTTCTTTGGCCATTCTGACGTCCAACACTGATATGCACCTGTTTACTTATTAAGATTTACCCTGAAGAAGTTTTCATAGGGAAACTGACGGATTCTTCTGTCCCACCCATAGCGCCTCAGGTCGGGGTATCCCTCACCGTTGTACCAGAATAGCCAGGCGTGCTCGTTGCGATCGCATTTCGGTTTGCTATCAAACGTGTTAATCAGCATATCACAGGAATGTCCCATAATAGTCATTATCATAAATAAGAAATTCAACTTACTCATAGACGATGCAATAGTAGAACATGTCTGAGTAAACAAATTCGATAGAGCGAGTGTTGAATCTGGTCTGGAAGCAGCAACCAGGACAGGGAGTCATGCCTGCCCCGTGATAGCCAAGCTCGCTACCGTAATAGAGGGCATGGTGGAATTTCGTCTGTAATTTTGGGTCATTAGATTGTTAAGAAATAGCGTGTGCAGATGGCATTACCATGTCGAATCCCTGGGCGTGTGCGCCGTCAGCGATATCTCCTGGTGGAGATTCGATTGCAAGCTGCGATTCAGCCAAGCTCTCCAATACAATTGTTTTATTGATAAAGTCAGGTAGATTATCGAGGGCATTCTTCAGAGAGTCCGAAGAGTTGGAGATTGTAATGGCGGAGATGAGAGTGGTGAAAAGAGCAATCAGTGGAAGAATGGTTGACTTCATGTTTGACTGCTGTATGGTAGGATATCGCAGTTGCAATAGTTGTAGGTGATTGAAAGAAATTGAGTCTTGGATTTGGGGGACTTTAATTGCGCGGCAGAAGTGTCGGTGTGCTGGCATCGTCCTGTCAGGAGGCGTCAATAGGCCGTGGGTGGAGGTGAATTCACCAAAATGTTGAATCCACGGGGCATTCACATAAATGACGAAAGGATAATGTTTTAGTTTGCTTGCGAATTCCAGTTTATTATGTCAGCTTTTTGATAATGTTTTCGCAATTGTTTGAATGCCGCCATTCCTCATGGCAATACGTGACAGTACGGCTTTGAGAGAAAGCACCGGTGACTGATATGCCCCTTCAGACAGCATCCACACATGCTACTCGTAAACGATGTGAGCAACAGGTAAAAGATGTTAAGATTGTGGTAATTTGATATCGATTTAATCGGCCAGGCTTTAACGCGAGTATTAGGGAAGAGCAGTTAAGTCCGAGTCGTATGCTGGGACTTCGGCCGCATATTCTACTGGTCCAGGCTCCCCATATAAATCCACATATTGTCTTAAGGGAAGTTCCTGAGGCCATGAAGCAGCCACAGGCATCTGTGGAGCTTTCCAAGAGGGAGACTTGTTCGCTATGCTAGCCTCAGCATCCGCCTTTGCTTTTGGTCCTACTGCCCCATCTGATTAGTTCTAGATTGGATCGCTGAGCAGATGAGGGTACTCACTGGGGCCTGACACCTTAGCAATTAATTGCCTTGGGAATCCACTAAGAGGATATTCTTCGCCATTTTCTAGTTTGAGCACACCATGCACAACGGCATCCGTCTGCCATATAGGGAGTAACAATCGCAAAGTTGGAAACTGCCTATCTCGAATGATTTTGCCAACCATTCCCTGGGACATCGGGAATTGTTGAGGTCCATAGCCTTCTTCCCAGAAAACAAAATCAGCGTTACGGAAGGGTCCGCTCTTCAGAAGTTTACCGACTCCTACAACCTCTTCGGTGTGATCAAGGAGGCGGCAGTGTACGTGAACTGACTGCATGTCAATAAGTTATTGGGCCAAACTTGTATAAGAACCCACCAGGAACTAATGTCTCTCCCGCCGAGGTATCCTTTACTGGCTTTTCAGTCTCCGCATAGAACAATGTCGCGAAAAGCTGCGCCACAACACGAGAGATAATCTGAGGATCTGTAGCCTCTTGAATCAGTTCTTTGAGTCGCGAAACGCTCGAAACATCATCTAGATCAGGTATCTCGTCCAAGAGGGGGTTGAGACTAATGAAGTTCGGCGCTGGGTAGTGCGCGCATGCATCAGACCAGTCCTCACTAAAGTAAGACTCCTGGTCGCCAACTTCACTCCTGGTCCACCTTGAATTCTTGCTCCTCTTCGTTTCCCCGCTAAGTATGGAAGCTGCAGTAGGGCGCTTCGATCTACCGCAAGCAATGCACAGCAAGACATCAGGAAAATCATTTCGAAAACCACGATATACGGCCTGGCATTCATTCTGGGCAACTTCGATCAGGAAGTTTTCAGACGTATCCTTTCTGAAAAAGAGTTGCCCTAGACGAGAGTCCTCATAAGGCTTAAACAGACTCCCATGAGCCATTGAGACTCGGGCGCTTGTTGAAGTCAGCTAAAATCTCATAGGATATTTCAAAGTCAACTTACATATCCCACACTTTCGGCTCCAAAGAATAATCAGTGACGGGATATTGAGTGTATGGAACTGCACTTATTAGCAAGTTTCATCAATAGCTCGGCCCACATACGCTTCAAGGACTTCCTGCGATAGTTGGTGAAAAGCACCTTCCTCCCCGTAGCGGATGAGGCAAGCACAGAAAGCTTCGAACTCCGTAGAAGAGGATCCTCGCTTGACGTAGGATCAATCAGGCGCTGCTCTTTGGGAAATAGGGAGCTCAAGGCTTCGTCCAGGGTCTTCGCACGATATTTTGTATGTGATGACTTCATTCCGAGCCCAGGGAACTTGTGAATGTTCGTGACAGCAAATATGCTTTTGAATAGAAAGTCAAGATTTTCCTCGCAGGTTTCGAGGTCCCAGGCTCTAGCGATTAGTCCTAGGGCAAGCACTCCTCCGGTGCTGGCCGTTTTAGTTACAAGTTACGTAGAGCGATGGGCCAGGCTTACCCTTCACCAATCACCATGTCGAATAATGACTGGATTGAAATCATTCCATCAAGCTCCTCTTCTATTAATTTCATGATTTCCACTTGTATTACGCTGCGTATGCCACCACTACCTTGATCAATATAACAGGTTGCCTGAATTTGTGGAGAACTTACTTTGTCAATGCAAGTACACGAACACCAGCGACTTCGGGCCTGAAATAAACCAATTGCGACTGAGAAAGTGCGGTAGGTAGGTTGGCTTCGATCGGACACTGGAAGACTTCCACCACAGTGTTACTTTTTCTTCTTCCATACGCTTGTACACAGTTTCGACACAACATATGTCCGCATGGCAATAGCGTTTCTGGAGCTCCTAGTAAGCAGCAGACGCAGAACGCAGTGTAACGTAGACCAATTGATTCGTCATCCCCTTTTGGGACATAATAAGATGCTACTGCCTCGTCGCGGTGTAATGTTGACGCTGCCTCCAGCTGATTCAGGCCTTGGTGACATAGTCGGGACAACTTATCCATGCAGCCGTAAAGCTCCATGTAAACACTGTCCAGGACTTTTTTCCGATCATTCTCGAATGAAAATTGGGATTCGTAAGCTCCACGTGCGAACACTCGGCCGTCACTTAGTTGATGACCTTTCGCAGCATGGCCGCTTCGGACGTTTGCGCATCGTAGAATGACAGCCGCTGCACGCATACTTTGCTGAAAGGCCATATTATCGAGATGAGCTTGTAAATGAGGTGGGACAGCGCCCTTGACGAAAAATTCGCATGGCCAATATCGGTCTCCAAATTCCTTCAACACAGAATCAATCTGAGGGACATATTGGGCAAACACACGCTCGGCGGACCCTCTCTGACGTTAGCAGTACACTGCAACCAACTCACATTGTGCTCACCTTTGATATTGTTACGCACAACATCAAGCATTATACATGATGCAATCAGAGGTCCAAGCTTCTGAAAGACCGTAGAAGCATTTGGGCGAGGCTTCTCCCTCACCATGGCTGCGGCTAGAGCAAGTATACTTTGCCCAAACATAGTGGGAAGGCGAGTGTTTAGGTACGAGCACTGCACAAAATCAAAAGGCGCGTCAAGAGTCGCGCAAAAGTGGTCGAAAGCATGGTTGAGATAGGCTTGAAACTCAAAAGCATTGAGCAGCATCCGGGATTGAGCTTTGGTATTTTTCGACAATCGGCATCCTCGTTCAATATCGAGGTAAAGCATTTGGGCTTGCGCTTCTATCAGCTTTGGTCGGCCATTGGTAGGCAGTCGGATGATCTATCAGTTTTCCAGCTGTTAGCAATAAATAACATCTCCCAAACACGACAGGCCACATACTCTTAGGGAACTGTAGTAGCACATCATCAGATCTTCTATCGTATGAATCTTCTTGCCTCGCTTTCTCCAAAGAGCTGCATATTTGGAGAATTCTACGTTTCTGTCAACAGTACCTGCGAGAGAATCAAGGAGAGATCTGGTGGATTTCTGGACATCCCATAACTCCGAGTCCGCTTCGCTCTCCGTCGCATTGAGTGCTATTATAGCATAAGGGAGGATTGGCTGGTTGTAAGTTGTCTCTATCGCTACAGAACCCCATTCCAGCAGTCTTTCTAGAACGCCTTCAATGGCTCTAAACAGCTATTAGCCGCATTACCTCTTATAAATTGCGAGAGCCTACCTAGGATTGCGATGGACGAAGACAACAACATCAGAGAAGGCAAACAAGATACGAGGATATAACTGCCCGGCGGCAAATTGCCGAGTACGCTTGATCTTGGTCGTCATCCATGCAATCTCTCTTTCGGTATAATTCTTTGGGGTGTAATCCGACTCTGATCCCAACGACTCAGACTCAGATCTTTCCCTATGTTTCCGTAATGTTGCAGCCAAAGGCTCCCTTTCGCCACCATCTAATCCTTCTGAATCTGCAAAGAAGATTGGTGCCTCTGAGCCTGCAGTAATTGGGTCGGCATAGAGGTGAACGTCTTCAGATGTTGGTAGGTCGCGTCCAACGATGCCAGGAATAGGTGAGGGGAAGTCATAGTTCCTTCCAGACCATTGATTGAAGTGAATCATCATTTTGATCAACGTACTCTTCCCTGCACCAGTTTGACCAACGAACGAGACCAAGCTAGGAACACAGTTGATTCCCTCTGGGTTAGAATCGGCTGTATGTCTTCTCTGTCTGAACAAACTGTGGTGACTTGACGTAGAAAGGGTCGCAAATCGGCCATGGTCACGAAACATGAGCGGTTGGCCATCTCTGATCTCTCGCTCCAGTCCTATTCTCCAGCGTCAGATTCTTGCCCGTAGATGAACACTATTTAGATTGGTGGAAAGACGAACCAAACCAAGCTGTGGCTTCGTCATCTTTGTGTAACCTTTCCAAAGTGCGTTGGTCTACCACAGATGAGAAGACTGTCTGAACACGATTGGCAAGGAGCAGCTCTGTCTTTTCGTGAGGGATTTGACCCGGAGCAAGGCGCTTTCTGCGGTGGGCTGGCTGCCGATCCCAGCAGTCTGCGCAGAGAGAACACTGGCAGACATTGCAGAAATAATCCGAGACGACACCCTCACAGTCCTCGCAGAGATCAGTATCTGGTAGGTGGTCGAGCACGCCTGCATGCAAAGGTTCCACAACTCCAGCTTGTGGCATGTTGCCTATCTCTGGCCCTACCACACAACAGAGCGGATCCTAAAAAGCAATTATTAGGTAAAAGGTGGGTACCTGGCAAGGAGGGCGGGTGTCGACGCCAATTAGGTACCTAGTAGTCGTCAGTAGGGGCGCCAGCGTCGCTCATAGTTTCGTTCATGTAATTGACGATTCTCCTCCCATGGGTATGGTCCAAGGGAGCACCAGAATGTAGCAGAGGCTTTTTGGGTTTTGGCATCTGTCAAGGATTCTTATCAGCTCCGCCGCAGCCCAGCACTGCAGCTGTTATCGCGCCACGGGAGCGAAGCGATATGCCGAAACCGCATTCTGTAAGCACTGCTTAAAGGCCCGAACCCAGCGTAAGCTGCCATTTTATGAACCCTCCAAGGCCGGGGCTAAACCCAACGCAAGCACTCTGAGCGTGGACTGTGCGCCTGTGTATCAATCGTTCATGTATGTCGTCGAGGTGTATGTATGTAGTGGTAGTAGTTGATGATCCCGATGCATGTTTTGCTGCATCTTCTGCACCCCCACGTTGAATGGTCCTAGCGTTTCGGGGGCATGTTGGCCAATCACCACCAACTGGCATGAGGCAACCGTTTCTGTTATATGATTGCAAATAGTAGACTGTCCGTTGCGTGTCCGTTGCGTTGGTAACAGTACAGTTCCCTAATATATGGATGTGGGTGCCTCTAACTTGCCTTCTATCAGCCCCCTGCGTTTCATGCAAAGGAACCCCTCGCTCCCCTGGACATCCTATGCACATCTCCCATCACTATCTCGGTCATCTACTCAAGCACCACTGTAAGTCCTGCATTGCTTATGCATACACAAGTAACTCAAAAACAAAACCTGGGGAAATGAAATACATCTCGCGACTGGGGCGCCTCAAAACCATCAACATTCACTTCCGAGTGTGTTATCGGCGCCCGAGTAGCAAAAATACTGACTACCACCTGAGACTCACCCAGTCAACTGCATCAACCAGGGTCGTCTGAAGGTCTGCATTCCCCTGCACCTCATATGCGTCCTTCCATTTTAGTGCTCATTTGTCACCCCACTATATCAGGTTTTCAAAATTCTGCTCAGCACCTCTCTTGCATCGTTTCTCACTTGCTTCACAATATCACTTGCGCTCTCCACCTTCTTGACCAGTCCAACCCCCGTGCCAGCCCAAATAGCTGCTCTTCCTCTCAAGCCAGTCTTGAAGCCAAGATCACTCTCCTTCACTGCCTCATTATGCAGATTCCTGATCTCGTCAATCCCTACCCCATTCTTATGATCCACATAACTCTGTATCGCCAAGGATCTTCCATCATATTCCCCTGGCCAGATGTTAGGGCCTCGTAGCTCGTCAAATACCTTGGAGCGTGTTGTGATCTGGCCGCCGTCTTTAGCTTCGATAACTGAAGCCTGGTAATTAGGGTGTACGGTGACTTCCTTAGATGCGAGGAATCGGGTACCAAGAACAACGCCTTGAGCTCCGAGTGCAAGAGCAGCAGCCACTCCGCGTCCATCAGCAATACCGCCAGCTGCAATGAGAGGAATATGGCCAAAGCCCTCTTGAGAAAGAGTGTCCGTAGCTTCTGGAACCAGTGAAATGATTCCAGCGCCTTTTTCGAAACCATGTCCTCCTGCATCCGCACCTTGAAGACACAGTGCGTCAGGTTGGGCAGTCTTAGCAATATGAACAGCAGCGGTCACACTTCCACATTGAATCCAAACTTTGCTGCCCGGTGATAAATTTCGAATCTGTGAAGCCCATTCAGCGTACTGGTCGAGCTGTTTCGCAGCAAACAACCAAACCACAACGGGCTTAAACTCTTCGACCAGAGGCAGAACGGCTTCGGCCTTGTGTCCAAATGGCAGGAACCCAACTCCGACTGGAAGCGTCTCGAAAGAAGAAAACTTAGCATCCGATTTGAATGTTTCCGATGCTGCTTGAAGTTGCGTCCGAATGTCCGCTGGATTGATGGCGCCTCCGATCATACCAATAGCCCCACTACGGGTCACAGCAGAAGCGAGCGGTGCATCCGCATACCCCGACATGGGGGCATTGATGATCAATGGAGATGCTGCCCACGGGAACGAATCTTTGAGCGCTGACATGCTGATCGTAGAGGGTGGGGTTGGTCTTATCAACTTGAGACAACAGCTGCGAGAGGTACAAAACTTTATCCTTCCTGCAATGGGTGAGGGATGATACAGTTGGTAGATTCAGGCAAGAAGCCGTATTTCAGCTGAATTCAAGATATTTATATACTCCATCCCAAAAACCAGACAAGCCATTGCTTTCGGTGCTTACACCAGCACCAGCACGTGAGGGCGCATAATGCCGCCAAATAGGGCATAGCTCACCTATTACGTCCATCTCGGCATTCCAGTATTTTTTTGCGTTAGATACCGTAGGTAGGATGTATACACGGTTCCATAATGCGACGGTTCGAGGACCACCGCTCCTGATTCGGTTTGCCATCCCTATAATTACCTAAAAATCCTTAGCTCTGGACGTATTATTCGTATTTCGCTTTGCTCTCGAACCATAATACAAAATTCAATGACCAACTGAATTCGCAATCCCATAGAACGAAATCAACACTATAAGTATTAACCTATCATTTCAATGAAGAACTGAACAACCAGAAGATTGATGGACCTGTAGATATATACTATATTTGGGTGTCTAGACAAAAAAGCAACTTGCAAGCGACGACGTCAATATCTCTACAAACCTGTGTTGATTTTATTTTATCGACCATCCTTCTAGATCTCTGCTTTCGATCTGCTTTTGATCTGCTTTTGATACAATCAAGCTTTACGTTGAGATGAGAATAACAAAACAACAATGAAAGAAAGCCGAACTTGGAGAAGGTCGTAGGACTGTTTAAACCCTTCAGCGAGACTATTAATCCCTTCATAGCTAGTAAAACAAAAGGCAACAGACTATATTCTGCTTAAATTACCGGCTCCCGTTCGTCGGACGAACTTCCCCGCAAGTGGGTTGGGAATCTCCGGCAATACAGCTACGTGACAAATCAGGTAAGATTGGCTGCCAATATCAACACAGCACAGATTCTGTATAAGACATTGAAGGCTCTGCTGACTTTTATCAATAAAATGATCTAGGAAGAGATTAAATACTAACGCAGACGTAGTAGTTCTCAAGGCCTGCAAAGCAATGGTTCGTTAGACGATTGATAGCTTCTACGACACATTTTCTACCTTTCCTTCGAAAAAGTCGTTCCCATGAAAAGGCTCTTTAGGGCAGTTCTTATGCTAGTGCTATAAGCGCACATTTCTATACATTGAACGCCCCAAGACTCATGCGGAGTCGCTTGCCCTCTCCTTATGCTGTGCCTCACCAATCGCCTTCTCGATCTTAGGTGTCATTCTCTGGTGAGTAGCCACATGCGCCAACCCGCCTTTTGTGCCTCTACCGCCAACAACCAACTCATGCGTCCTCTCATCAATATGCAAGTCGCTAGAGAATACTACAACATCTTCGGTGTCGCCAAAAATTTTGGCCATTTCTTCAAGCGGAATACCCTTGGTCTCCGGTAGGATGAACCACATGACTATTACTCCTAAGCCGCAAATAATAATGAAGACCAGGTAGAAGCGCCATCCGATATTGGCAAAGGCGGTGGTAGTTGCTTGAAGGTACACAAGGTCGGTGAGAGCGACTGTGGCCATAGATAGGCAGACGCCTTTGGCCCGGATGTGGTTCGGGAAGAGCTCTGAGTAGAAGACGACACCGGCAACATCGACACCCATGCTATAGACAGCAAGGAAGAGGTAAAACATCGCTGCTTAAAGTTAATGACTGCACCTTGGAATCTAGAAGACCAAATGAACGGAAAACATACCGACGCCAGCAGCTAAAGCAGCTTTATTAGTAGCTTCCTCGGTATACGTGGCAACAATAGCGGCTTCAATAATTAGACAGATGCAGCATCCTGCCACGCCAAAAAGCATTAGTGGTTTTCGGCCGACGCGATCCATGAAGACGGCTCCAACAGCATTAAATACAATACCAACGGTGATCCATCCACACTGGAATTCGAGTTGTTGTTTACTGCAAGACATGTTAGCGAGTTCTTCTCTATCACAACCGCTCTAGAACTTACGTATCATATCCCAATGTAGCGTACAGAGTCGGACCATAATTATTAATGACGAGCACACCAGTTGATTGGCCGACGAACGCAAATCCCATAGCCAAAGCAGTGCGTCTTCTGTATCCTTTCTTGGTGAACATTGCCCACCACCCAGGCTCCAACGTCCTGTCAAGTTCAGTTTGCTTCATTATTTGATAAAATTCTCCTCTAGCAAACTCTTGGTCTGGATCTCCCTTGATCTCGTGCAGCTTATACACAATGTCTCTTGCCTCCTCAACCCTGCCCTTCATCAGAAGATATCGAGGCGATTCAGGGACAAAGAAGGTTATGAGAATCATCATGCAGGGCCAGATAAGAGCAATACCCAGAGGCCCTCGCCATTTTGCAGCATCGGACTCAGCAAAGTAGAATGCCATACCCATGTAGGATGCAATGGCGTAACCTAGGGCGATATTCACACCATTCATGCCGACGAAGAAGCCGCGGAGGCCTGGAGGAGCGAGTTCGGCCGAGTAGGTTGGTGCTAGGTCCTGTTAGCTGCTTATCGTTCTGGCTCTCCGAAAAAATGGCTAAAAAAAAACTTTATTGATGACTTAGGGAAATGACTTGACGTACTGACAGCCAAAAAACCCCAACTTCCCCAACCGGCGATAAAACGCGCCACAATGAACTTTAGGGGACAAAATTAGCGTTTGATCTGTTGCGGGCACTTGTAACATTACCATGGCAACATTTTGTGCACCACAAAGTAATGATCCGCCAACGATTGAGAATAGAGAGCAATATATGACGCCTGCTTTACGGCCCCATTTATCCATAAAGAAAGAGCTTGACAGGATGCCCAAAACCGCACCAGCCTAATAATTTGTCAGAATGACTTCAACAGGTCGTCCATGGCCCTTTAGAAGTTGTGAGAATACCAACCTGAAATATGCCATTCATAGTGCCAATAAGTGCCTCCGAATCATGTGTAGGCTTGCCTTCCGCATCGACAAGCTTCATGTAGACATGAAAGGGCGGCTCGCCCAACGTTGTACCGATAATTGAGGCTGGGTGACCGAAAGCCTATCAGAGTAATCAATATGTGCGGCAAGGGTACCAATTGAATTACCCTACGTACTATCTGCCCAAGGGAGACAAGAAAGCAAACGAGAAAATTGTAGCCATTGAACTGGCTCTTCTTGGATGGCAACATGATGGGGGATGCCATAGATGCCTTAAGAGAGGCACTGTGTCGAAATTCGACGTGTTAATGGAGGAGGGAATGAGAGTTAAATAGATGAGGAAGACAAATTTGATAAATCAAAACCCAATGACATGAACTGTGGGCGAAAGTGAGTTAATTTTAATTCAAAGCTGGCTTCACTGAGGTTTAAAAAAGGCTTGTAGCCTAGATCTTAGCAAGGCAGGTACCTAGGTCCTCTC
The DNA here is from genome assembly GCA_028476805.1 of Acrocalymma vagum. Classification (NCBI taxonomy): domain Eukaryota; kingdom Fungi; phylum Ascomycota; class Dothideomycetes; order Pleosporales; family Acrocalymmaceae; genus Acrocalymma; species Acrocalymma vagum. The sequence goes on from JAQGEP010000176.1 coordinate 26,439, forward strand.
GGATGGAGGATATTCGAGCCATTCTCATCGATTCGACATGCATACGCATGCAGTCCAGCAACGCCAGCAGCGCCACTTCTCCGCTCTCCTGGTCTACAATCACCCACTACCAGGCTCAAAGCAGTGGGCCCAGAAAAATATGACTAGGATAGTAGATAATAGGTATCACTACGGTTCGCCTTTCTCCGCCGTGAGTCAATCTCCATCTTGTCGAATGTCCCCAGACCAGGCTGTCCGTATTCATTACGGTGGGACTGGGGTAAACCGCTGGGGGTATGTTGAGGAAAAACGTTTCCTGTAGTTGTACTGTGGGACTTGATGCAACATTGTCAGGCAGGATACCCAATAATATTCCATAAGACCTGACAGGGGGATCGGCGAAGCTTCAATACAGTCAAGATCGTCCAAGGAGCGGGCGCTTGAAAAGCTTCGCTAACAAGCTTTGTTTTGACATATGTGGGGAAAGGTGGCCGGCGAGTCTTGTATCCTGACTCTCAGGACTAGCGATATAAAGTAGATAGCACATTGTGACGCACAATTCTCCGGCTGACCCATAATCGCTCAGGAGTCTGAGATTGAAGCGGTCGGCAATTACATCTGCGGGGTTTACTCATCAGCACTAATTGTAAGCTACGATGTGTTTTGCCAGAAATCACCGAAAATATCCGCGAAGTTGAGAAAAGAATACCCCTTCTCAAGATATATCTTCAAGAAAGATTTTATTAGCTGCTGACTGGACGAACGTAGCTAACTTCGATGAGGCATAACTTGCGCTGATAGCCTTCGCTGATGGATCTCTCTCTTTGGGTGGGTATGTGGGGACCATTTTTCTTTGGAAGATCAGCTAGTCTTCAAACCAATATTCAATCAGCAGAGGAGCTATAATTCTCAGACAGACTATCCCGTGGGTATAAAACCATACAGACAGATCCCAATATGAAAAGGAGACGAAATAGTGTAATAGAAGGTATAAGGAACTTTCAGTTCCGGCCTATGGCAGGGTTAGCTCTGCGAATGAGATACATGATCCGCTCTTTCCACATTCCCAGAAATCATATTCAGGTCTAGGCACCTCGTGGGCTGCTCGTGGCCGAACTAGTGCCTTTGTTAATGAGGCCAGAGAAGAATGACATGAGTTTTTCATTATCCATTTTGGTGGGGTCTTGTGCGTTTGGTTCGGGAGTTCCAGGTTCGTTCGCTCGGCTTGCTTCACGATCCTAATTCGAAGTTAGTCTACATCATTTTACACATTCACAACATGGCTATCTCCAATGGCAGATGGCGACCGGATGAACCTACCTGCAGTCTCTTGACCATTTCATCGGCGTTGACCTGGATCCCACCCATGTTGAATTGTACAGGACCAATATGTTCCTCAACAACGCCAGAGACATCTTCTCCCCAATTTCTTGTGGTTGGTTCAACGTCCTTTCTTGCAGCACGCATCGCCGCATCATTTTCATCTTCGCGCCTGAAGACTTCGAGAGCGGAAAGTTGCTCCGCAAGAAAGTCTTGAGTATCTTTGCTGGATACTTCAATACTGTTCGCTTGCTTCGCAAGGGCGGATAGAGGAAAGTCGGACTCGGGGTTGCGAATAGTTTCCTCATAAATATAGGTTGCTGAAGGGCCTTCGTCTTTGCTGTCAAGTGGTGCTTGTGCGCCATTTTGCTCAGCTTCACCCTCAATCGGAGCCTGGCCATTTGCCACGGGCATCATATGTCGAGGAGGGATATCGATATCGATGGACCATTTTTGACTAATGCCCTCAACATCGAAACCGTCACGCAAAATTCGGATTTTGGCCCACGAATCCCAGTTGGGAGGTACCAGTACCCGGTCGCGGTCCGTGACGTTGTGCTTCAGTTGCTTTTGCTTCAATAATGACTTGATGCCTAGTGTCGAGTGTATCAAAGTCTGCAATGATCCGGGGGCCGAGGGCATCGTATAAACCAAACTTGCGCCATGTTTAAGTAGAATTGTGCGTAGATATTGTAGAATGAAATCGAATTCCTCCTCCTTCCAGCCGCGCTCCCTTTCAAGCGATTCGATCTTATCGGCATTCTGGCAAACGACACAAAGAGGAATACCCAATGGCTCATCCCATTCGCCGGGCCCTAGTGGCACTTTGACGGAATCCAGACTGCTAGACCCCTCTGTGCCACCGGCGTTGCGGCCCTTGTCCTGCAATGCCGAAATGTTCTCTTCCAGGACCTCCTTGGAAGTGTCGTCCAGTGAGAGAATGAGTGAACGCAAGACTCGAATCCAGTCACGAAGTTGCCGTATCCATAGCCAAGGGTGATTCCAGTCCAAAAGAATGACTACGAGCATGTGGGGGAGGGTCCGTGGATTGAGATACGGTTTGATTAAGGGGGTGAAAGAGGGTGAGGGTTGGGTAAGGAGGTAGAGCGAAAGGCGGGCGAGGGTGTCTGGTTAGATCAATATTCAATCACCTTACGTCATGACGGGCCAGATATGTAGCATACGCACCTTCATGGTCAGTGTCGAGCACGTCCTGGTATGTGTATCCCAAGGCAAACTGGTTAGCGATCGGAGGCTTGCGCCCACGGTCTGGGGGCCTTCGGTTGCCGGACGCATCTGTAGACACTGACTCCAAGAACTCTCTTTGTGTCTCTGGAGTGCCGCCTATGCCCACCCATTAGTAGATGTTCCCCTTAATGCTAGAATGTGTTTGCAAAGCATCTGCATACCAAGCACCAATAAACTCTTCTCTGGAAGTCGCTTCCCACTGGAGATATTATCCAGCATAGGTTTCCATATCTCCTCTTTGTCTTGATCACTGCTACCGGGCCTGTCGAGGCTTCCTGACGCCCTCTTGGGGAAATTGGAAGCTCGATTCGCCATGGCGGAGGTGGTGCGGAGGTTTCAGACGTGTTGCCCTGCGGAGAGGGCTCTCAGAATAGTCAGTCTGACAATGGGAGACACATTCAACAGCAGGCAATGAAGGTGTATATGCAACGAGAAGAAGAGCAGAGCGCGGGGAGAGCTGGACTGGTGGGGCTATGTCGCGGTGTTTGGAGTGCGGTGCCTGCCATCTGTTGTCGGGAGCTTTTGGAGCAGGGGTGGTCCATGCCAAGCCCCAAACTTTTGAGCGTGACGAGACATTGTCGACTTTTCCCAAACACTTTAGAACCAACAACATACTACTCTGACTGTCTCTCGTCCATTCTCCATGTCTCTCTCACATACATGGTAGCAGCCGCTATCTCGACAATCCTCCGAACCGTGCACGATTCCATCCATACCCCCCCTCACCAGACCACATCCAAACCGCTTTGCGCCCGATCATTGAATCGCTATGAACTCTGTTCGCGCAATCCAGCAGCTCAACAAGCGCGAGCTTGAGGCCGGAATCAACCCCGAAGGCTCATGGCACACTGACTATCGCGATACCGCCTTCATCTACATTGGCGGCTTACCTTTCGAACTATCAGAAGGTGACATCATCACCATCTGCTCGCAATACGGCGAGCCTGTATGGGTCAAACTCGCCAGAGACAAGGAGACGGGAAAGTCTCGTGGTTTCGCTTGGTTGAAATACGAGGACCAGAGAAGCTGCGATTTGGCGGTGGATAACCTAGGTGGCGCAACCGTCATGGACAGAGTGCTAAGGGTTGACCACGCGCGCTACAAGCCCAGAGACGACGAAGACATGAGAGACAACACTATGGGCGAACTTGATCTCGATCCCGCTGGTGAACCTGACGGAGAGAGACGCAAGAGACGTCGAACCGAAAGTGACAATGAATCCGATGAGGACCGGCCGCTCCTCCCTGAAGAAATAGAGCTGGAGCGGCTTTTGGAAAGGCTAGATGAGGACGATCCTATGAAAGAGTCCATGGTCAAGAGGCAGCAAGAGAAGGTCGATGCAGCAGTAAAGAAACTAAAGAAAAGCAAGCGGAGAGACAAGGAGAAAGAGAGGAAACGCGAAAGACACCAGCGCAGGGATGATTCGACTGACCGTGAACGCGATCGGGATCGGGATAGAAGGAGGATCAAGGATGTAGAAGAAGACCCCTATCACAGGGCCTCCCGTCGACGTGATGATCGAAGCAGAAGCCGTGATAGGGCTGATGACGACGAAGAGCGCCACGCAAAACGAAGGCATAGGGACAACTCGAGACACCGAGACGATCATCGCCATAATGATCGCAATCGGGATAGGAAGGATCGAGATCGGGATCGGGATCGCGACGTTGACGGTAGCCGTGACTGTGACCACAGACGACGACGCTACAGCTCAGACGAAGGAAAAGAGAAACGGCACCGCATCAGAGTTGATGAATAAAAGGATGTATATTGACCTTAGGGGAACACATTGAGCATTGATTTCGATCTGCATCTGAGGCCAGCCCCTACAAGTACTCAAATAGAGTAAAGTCGAGCGGACGACATATTTGAAACCATACCGTGAGTATGTAACGTGAATAATTTCTCGCAATAGATACCCATGATCGAATCTCTATCAAGCATGAGCTCTTACGCTTTCCACGTTACATGACCTGTCATCCTTCGATTATTTCTTATCGTTTTTGTTTTCTTATTCGTTTCAATCAGCTATCATCAATAGGGTCTCAAAATTTCTCCCTTTGGCTCACTGTATATCTCTAAACTCACATATCGCAGTCAAGTGTCCCGTTTTACTAGAATTACCAGAATACTGATGATATTCTACCAGGGATTGCTTTCTATGAACGCCAATCTACAAGTTTGCAGTTACACTTTCCAGTCAAGCGTTAACTACTACTAAATTTCTCCGCAACGCGTGAAGCTCCCCATCACCCAAACCCAGGACATCCCGCATATACTTCTCTGGGCCGCCCCACGTCTTATCAATCATCTCCAATGACAGCAACATACTCCTTTTCCTCGCACCCACCATCCTCAGCGCTGCCTGCCTCCCCGTCTCTATGATCTCAGCTGGGATCTCCGTGTCCTCCAGATTCACTGCCTCCGTGTTCATCATCTCCTCCATGGTAACTGAAGTGAACGGCACCCCTTTCATCTTCGAAAACGCGTATCGCTTGAAGACGGGAGATTGCAAAAGCCTGCTTGAAATATCTCCTCTTATACCCTGGAGCCCTACTTCCGTGAGGTTATATTCTTCTGCAATAGCATCGCGTGACACGCCTAGAAACGCAAATAGAAGTCCAAAAAAGATACCAGTGCGGTCTTTCCCAGCGGAACAGTGTACTAATGCACCTATGGGATCCTTTCCTTCCTGTCCCGGCGGCGGCAGATTAGCCAGATAAAGCATAATCGTTCGGTACGACTCCGCAGCATGCGAAAGAATATCCTGATATGCCTCAACGAATCCAGTGTCGCTTTCGTCCATGTACTTCACATATCGTTCCGCCAACCTCTCGGGAGAATAATCGCTGTCCTCGAATACAGGACACCACGTCCTATTCACGCCAGCGGCCTCCATCCCTGAGATCCATCCAGGGCGAACCTCACCGCCGTCAGATCCGTCTTTCTCACCGGTGATACCGGCCAGGCCTTTAATGACTTCAGGCTTGCTGCGCAAGTCAAAGACGTGATGTATCCCAATAGAACGTACAGATTCCCAACCTGACTGGTCAAGCTTTGAGACGTCGGCGCTACGGAAGAGAACCTTTGCACGAATTGTTCCAGTGGGTGTGGTGAGGCCTGTGGGTTGGTTGTGAAGCGCTGCGTCTCGGAGATTGTTGATGTTTGGAATGCTGTAGAAAGGCGGCTGAGGGAGGTGAGATTTGTCTTGTGTGTCCATTTTGATATGTGATGTTGCAGATTATACCAGAGTGGGTCTTATAGCAAAGGATTCGAATAGTTGACCTGCTGTTCTGACGGTTAAGCGGGATGACTAGTGTGTAATTCAGTGAAGCTTGAGGAGGCGAAAGTCTCGTGAATTGGTGCTTCTCGTTGCCGAATTATAGATTTCTTCACGTATGAGTCCGGGTCTTTGAAAACCAACGATCGAGCGTATTCCAGGGAATTTGAATAGACCTCCAAATCGAAAGGCGTGTAGTCTGCTAATAGCCCTCGAGATGACTGCCCGAGGTCGGCTAGTAAGATGGCTGCCCCGCGATCGGGAGCCATGATGCCGAGGATACTAGCCATACTGTGCTCAGCACAGGACGATCTATTGGCCCACTAGTACGAAAATGATTATCAGATAATCAGAGCAGACTGTTCAAGCTAGGCTTGTGGTAAAAGCAATTTGATGTTTGAGCTAAATGAATATAGATTTGTATGCATCCTGTTCGTTGCTACAATACCAGTTTTTGACAACCAACTTTTTTCCACAAGAGATACAATGATAGAAGGAATGAATAGTTTTTCTCAAACTGCCGCCACAAGGCAGCCGACAGCCTCGTAACTGAATAGAGTAAACAACATGAGAACTTTTGCCCCGAAAATGTATGATCAGATCGCCGACGAAACTGAAGAGAACTGCAAAATCATGAGATCCCATAGGACTTGTTTCCTGCCCGAGGATCCCAAAGAAGAAAATACGAGCCAGATGCTCTATTCATACACTCTGTGACAAGAGCACGAATGGCTTTCGTTACCAGGTATTACGACATAGAATTGATATTCACAAGCGTTTTCCAGTGACAGCTTTTGTTGAATGAGAAGAGTTTTTCCCGCTATGGAATGAGAGGTAGGCTGTAGGTGGAAACTGTGCAGCGACTATGCAGGCGCCAAGATCCTGCACTAAAGTTGATCTAGACAGAAATTTCGTAGGATCGATCGTGAGGCGTTCGTAGCGAGGTGTTCTTCTCGAGAGCTTCGTATTACTCAACATCTGTGGAAGGTATCTTCTCAATGTGTCTGTCTTCAATCGAAGGTTTTTCCATGACATCTACCGAGGATTGTGACCGTTTATCCTTCAATACATTACATTCTGGCGGCTCAGTGAGCACACATGGTTTTGGAGACGTATTGTACCCAGCTTCGACATCAGCAACGGCCTCAGACGAGTCAGACCGAAAGAGCTTCTTCGAGGGGTTCTCAATAATGTATTCATCATAGCTTTTGCCAGCCTTCTTAGCCTCACGACGGACATGCCGAACGCGCCAAAGCCATATCGCCTGGGAAGCGAAAATGCCGGTCTCCAGGACCATGCTGCCAAAAGTTAGCATAGCCTGCGATGCGAATTGTGAAAGAGAGATCTTAGAAGAAGCGAGATGCAAATACTGTTGGCACTATGTGACTTACCAGGCAATGTATAGACTCGCACCTAAGGCATCAAACCACTGCTGTGCAACTATACTAGTATCAGCAATTGGGTATTTAGATCGCGAAGTGTGGACGCTGTACCAATAGCCATGAGTGAGAAGAAGGCGCCCGCATAGTCAATTGTCAAGAACCAGAAGTCTAAATGTATTAGCGACATCGATTCAGCTGACTGAACAGGTTTTATACGTACTAATTCCGATCACTCGTCCATTTCGTTTGGCGAGTTCAAAAAAAGGTGGGATGAGGCCTACCACTTGAATAACGGAGGCAAGGATTGCCATCAGCATCATCGGCCACTTGATACCTCTATAGTAGGGGGGCTACAAACGCATTCCAAGTCAGCCAAATTGATCTCGAAAGATGATATTTATCTTGACTCACTCGGAGAACAATGATGAGAATCACTTCCATCACAGCGAAACTGCCAGAAAGAGCGATTGTTGCAAGAGTTGCCGTCCATGCTCTCCATTTGCTACCTCTTATTAGCATCTTGACGCAAAATATGAACACTTCTCGTCATACTCGTGATAATACAGCGTCTGGCCCCATGCGATAAGGGTCAAGCCCGCGAACGCTTGTGGCTGAAATTTGAGTGCAAAATTGAAGTTCTGTTCAAGTCAGTAATGCTGCAAGCCGTCGTCCTTGTATTTCCTTTACCTGAACGATTGCATATACACCGAAAGGCACACCGCCTGAATAATGATTAGCACACCAGCTCTGCAGGGATCTGGGGCAAGAAGGGGCAATACAAATGGACCAGAGAATCAGCATGGACCCAGGCAAGCCATCGGTATTTTTTCTTCGCCAATTATGCCAAATCCTAGGCCTCTGTGAGCGAATGTATGCTGTGGCTCGCGGAAAGTCTTACTGGGGAATAATCTAAAAGCAATCAGCAAACATTACCAATAAAGGGAAATGTTCAATGTGCTTACTTGAACACACCAACAGCTACACAAAGAGAACTCACGTTAATATCCATACTTCAAGTCAAATATAGTTTACGAACGTACACTGTGGATTTGGTCAGTAGAGGATCAGATGAGAGGGAAATTAAAGCAAAGAGCCATACCAGTACCGATAGTCTATTACGCAAGAAGCTGCATTAGCGCCAACGGTCGAAGAGTAAATGTATTAAGAAGACCTACTCCTAGAACATCCGCCGCCTATATAACTTCATGTATCAGTAAGTGTTTCGCTTGATGGTAACGGGGTGTACTGACTGGAGGTATAGACTCTTGTGGGGGTGCCATAGTCTAGCCTTGCTCTCTGCAGTGCTAGTGTACACGACAAAGGATAATGTTTCTATGAAAGCAAGATGGAGCTTTTGGTTTTTTGAAAGGGAAAGAACGAGGGATTTTATTTAAAGAAGTGGAAAAACACAGGTATCGAAATCAGAAATGGTTCACGGGTGGTTGCCGATAGAATGCGGGGAGGGGACCTGGGCTTGTGGCTTAAAGATGATGTGAAAGAGGCTTCGCTAGGGCAGGGTGATTGACCATGTATGAGACGCTTTGATAGTAGCTCACGCCCAGTTATGACGAGAGGGGATAGTAATGCATCAGTCAGTGCAGGTGGAGCATATCTAATGTTAGGCAGATGAATAAAAGCCCAGGACGTGGTGGAACCAACGCGCTCCACCAGTCGAAGACAGATCCGAACATGGCAAACTTGAAATGATGATTCGCTTGGCTTCCGCATTACCTGCAACTCCTGAAGAAGCCAGTTTCAAGGTGATGATGAGCTGTGAAAAGAAGGCATTTTGTTAGCTTAGCCGCCCCAGTCGCGTGCAAGGTGCAAGGGCGACAGTGAAGCTGGAAATTGTTGGATTGAGCCCTAGAGGCCCGCTAGGTCAGAGCTGGTGCCGGGGAAGCGTTCCTTGCATCCGTTCTCTGAGGTCGAACTCTTCAGGACAAGTCGTCCCTGTCCGTCGTGGGTGGCTGAGATAGTGAGCTTGGATGCACTGCAGTCCCGCCAGCCTTTTGCACGTCTTCCAGCCGATCTGCAACCCGATTGGCGAGATGAGGGCGTTCTGTGCACACTTCCTCATTCGGCCTGCTCCACCCCGACTGCACATCCACATCCGCATCCATCGCGCATATGCGTGTGGCGACCGACCTCATCATGTCTGGCCATGGCAGAGTTTGGTGCATCTTTTCTTGTCTTGTTTGGCCTAGGTGGCTTGCAATCTGGCAACCTTCACATGTACCATAACATACGTCCTTAGTAGACGTAGTAGATGTACATACCAGGGGCAACGCGCGTACTGTAATGCGGGCAAGTTGGCTCGAGTAATGCTGCCCCAAAGCGTAAGCATTCAATGAATACCCTTGCAATCTGAACTTGCTGGCCTGGGTTTGGTCTTGCGCTCCAGGCGGTACACTCGCCAGATAGCCTTGATGTGGCGTCAGTAATGGCCCCCCAAGCCAGCTCAACCAAAACGGCCAGAGGGTCAGCTTCTCGTTCCTCGAGCACTGTGCTGGAGCTCGTGGCCACTCACCATGAGCTGATGGCGCTGTCAAGGCCGGCTCTGAGAAAACTCTGAACGTACATGACTGTGTCCGCCTAGTAGCATGACTTCTCAAGCCGTTCAAAGTGGCTGCCTGTGTAAGACAAGATGCATCACCTGGTATCCCAGAGCCACGCTGGTGGAGACGGTTTTCCATCTCTCGAGATCTCCGAGCCTTGTGATTCGACCAAGCAATGGTGAATGAATTACTAGCATGGGGCAAAGCAAGAGGCTCTGTTTTCCCCATCCGAGCGTATCCCTATCCCGACATAGTCATATCGTCCCTGACGCCATGCAGACGTTTGCAGCAGTTGTTGACCTTGGCTGTCTCTGCATCGACGTCGCCGTCGCTATTCCCGCATGTGTGCCCTGGCGCTGCAGGGCCGCTCATGCTCGTACACACACACATTGAAGCCTCTGATCCGATGCAAGCTCCTCACATAGAGTGGAGAAGCAGAAGGCAGGAGCAGGGTCTAGAGCCTCTGTTCCGCCGAAAAGCCGTCTGTCGTGGTCTTCGGTGGTCCTGGAAGTTCCACTCTTCGTCTGCACCGCACCTGCTGGTCCGTCCGGAGGCCTTAGCTTGCAGCGCGTCTGGGATGATCCTTTGCTCAAAGAGACCAGGGGCAATATTTTAGCCCAACTACCCACCATGGCCGCAATAAGACAACCGCGCAAAGCGCCCATGTTTTTGCCCTCCTCATCACATCGCCTGAGACTCGGAAAGCTGAGGACGAGGGTGAGCAAGTGGGACCGTTGAAGAAAGGCGGGGTCAACGGTAACCTCGTTGAGTAGATGCTGGACAGGCCCGCCACCTAGAAGATAGAGCCAGGCCCCCAAATCAATCCCCAAACCTAAGGATCGACAAACTCGGGTTCATAACTCCTCCTGTCTCCCATTGGACTAATAATTACTGATTGTGCTGTCTACAAGAATCCTATCACCGTCCACCTTGCGCCGTCGTCCGCGGCCCTGCCCTAGAGCGGTCGTCATGATGTCTCCCTTTCCGCAGCATGCAGTCAGCCCGCTGCTCTCTCCCCGAAGACCCTTGCCCCCGCGTTGTTGAGTGTTGTACAAAGCGGCGAAACAGTCTCCTGGTGCGCGACCTGTGTTTAATGTAGGTTCGGAAATCCTGTAATGGCCTTGCCCGCGTTACGCGCTTATACCATAAAACACACTTGACAACAAATTTGGAGGTCAGTAGGGCCCCTGGGGAGGGCCTTCCGGCACCCACCCGCTGTCAAAAGTCGATCTAGCATGTTATTCATAGAGCATGGTGGAGAGCTTCCTTGTTGGCAGCCGGACGTTCCGCGATCAAAGAAATAGAGTCCCAAGGACGCCTGTTTTGATTCAAGAGCTGGATCTGCAGTCACCCTTTCTGTTTAATCTGTTGTGTGGCCACTAACAGACGATCGAGAGCACACGGAGAATAGGTGTATAGAGCACAGTAAACCCCTCAAGAGGCGGAGAAAATAGGATGTTTGTTCAGGCATGTCTTTCGGACCGAGAGTACGGCATGCCGAACGTACATACATATATGCTCCTCAAGTACGAACCAGACCCATGACCTCTAACGATGATTCGTATTGGATTAGACGAATCTGTAGCCGGTCACAAATGCGGAAACCGAGTAAATCCTTAATTTTGACAAGGACTACTGATAGGTGAATAAGTACGCCATATTCCTCCGGGGACACTCTCCAACGGAGGTGGCCGCATTATTGTCCGCATTGAATTGTTAAGTCTAGACTCATTGTCTGCTAGCATTTCCAATATTCAGCGAGCGAAGCGCGTAAGGCTAGGTCTTGAAGGTAGGTACAGCAGCGTCACGGAACCGACCGGGTTGTTTGTGCCAATGCTGGACTGTTAACTATAGATGGACTCTCCCGGTTTGCCGTACTCGGCGTGATGATGGTGCGTAATATCACGTCCGGCTAGGCTGGTCTCAACTTCGAACGACAATACATGCGTCTTGACTGGCGATTCCCGTAGTTCAAAGATTCGCAGTTTCAGTTCGCGATAGATCAAACTTGATGCCTTTGGAACAGCAGATAGTGCATCGATAACGGCGAGGAGCCCCATGTGGCCTTGAATCTGTGATTTGTTTCGAACTCACGCATTTAAGTCCTTTCATGAATCGTGTAATTCGACCATCTGGCATCATGGTGCGGATTGAAGGTGATGCAAAGCACCGCGTAGTCTCCTTGAACAAGCATTCGAACGGCGGGGAAAACGGAATACATATCGCTAGCCGCCATAGCCTTTGTATACCTCATTATACCCATTCAAGGCACAGGAGGTCGACTTTGAAAAGTAGGATCTCTGATGCAATAGTTATGCATGTTGGCACTTTGTGTGCTGCATGTAAAGGAGTGAAAGAGCAACGACAAACGAAGAAGCTCACCGATCAGAGAAACAGATAGGAGAAACCAAGACGCTCCAAAGACATGCAAGTGTTCACCGATGCGGGAAGCTGGCCGGTGCCAACAGTGTGGATCCTGTTTGGGTTTTTCGTCCATGTCGTAATGACCTGGTGCTGACTGCGTCAAGAGGTGATCCGCGCAGCTCTCTGTATCTGCCATCCGGTAATGATAATTCGGCTCTAGAGGTGTAGCGTGTAAGGATGTTTGACGAGGGTACGATTGCGATAATGTGGGGAGGTGATTCGCTTGCAGTACCTGGAGGACGAGGGCTCTTGATCGAAACATTGACGATGCCCAACATCTTCCACCCTGTGGCTGTTTCATGGAGTATATCCTAGCTGCAGTTGATGTCATACAACATCGTATCTCGGCAGTAGACTCACAGCAGTTGGACGGCTATCGAATGCACCCAATTGCCCCATACCGTGACCAGGGTCCAGATTAGTGTGGTAGGTCTGTGAATAAGTGTTATCATTGGAGCATTGTCACCAAACAGTGCCGACATACATAGCGAAATCTAGGCGCATGAGGAAATGGTTTCGTGATAACGGAATATTGTAGCATAGAGAACTCGAGGTAGTGGTTGTTGGTCACGTCCCGCCAGGAGCCAAGATTCGAGGAAGAAGGAGCGACCAAACTGCTTGGATGAACGAGCAAGATGGAATCCACCGGGCCCTTTACCGATCAACGTCATTCATGTGGCCATCTACAAGAGCAAAGTATAACAGTGCAAGTTTCTCAACAAAAGGAACAGAGAGAAGAGAATTAATCTTTGACCACCGGGGTATTATTAATTGATCAAAGTGAATTACTACTTCCTACATAGAATCCAAGAGGGGGAATAAGTGATGAAGTAAAAAAAACATAAGAGAAGTGTCATGTCAAGACGACCCAGACATGATCCCAAAAAAAGCTGTCACTGTCTGGTAGAATATTGAACGCCCTTGGGTAAGAAGAGAAGTAGGCCCTCCATTCGCCCTCCATCCACGGTCCCTTCGATATCTGCAGTGTAATCCATCCATTACAAACGCCCGCCGCAACGGATAATTTTGCTCACCGGCTCCCGAATTTTTGTCGCAAGCGCGCTACCCACGGCTACCACACAGGGCCCCGATAGCAAATGGCTTTCCCCAAGGCCACTCTCAGGATCTGGAGCATTACAATCAAGCTTCGTCGACATCGTGGTCTGCTTGCTGTTGCTGCGGCTGGAATTGGCCACTTTGTTCCCTGTGCATTCGGGCCTCGATCTCCTTGAGCTGGCTCTCTCGGGCAAGGAGCTCCTGTCGCTTTTCGTTGATCTCGCGTTGCACCTTGACCTCGATCTCGCGCAACTTCTCCTCCTCGCGTCGCAGCTGCTCCTCCTTCAGGCGGACGGATTGGCTGGCAAGATCCTCGGGGTTCATTGACGAATCGCTAAATAAGTCAGTTCACTAGAGTTCTGAGTGCGGGGAATAACTAAGGGAAAACATACGCAGCAGCACCACCCTCGACGCTCTTGCTGAGCTTCTCGGTACGGTAGTTCTCGTATAGGAAATCATGTGTAATTTCCTTGAGATCAGCAAGGTGGCTGTGGAGGAGCGCACTACGCACAGCAAGGAAGTCTGAGTGACGTGGGTTGTCAACCTCAACAATACCCCATGGGTATTGTCGGGCTCGTACTCGTCGGCCGTTGAGCTCGACGGTTTCTTCGGAGCCAACGATAGCGAATGGCATCAGACCACGAAGTTCAGCGTTCTCCTCCACAGTGTCCTCATCGTCCTCCTCGATGTCATAAGGGAAGTTATAAACAGGGATGCGATAGTGTTCAATGTCCTCCATGACAAGCTTCTTGGACTCAGCGAGCTCAGCAGGGGTGAGAGAGTCGGCCTTGCCAATGACGGGAATAACATTGACACGGGGGGACAGTCGCTTCATAAGCTCGATATCAAGCTCTCGGAGACTAGAAAAGGTCAGACGAATGCAGGTTGTGCAAATGAGAGAAAGACAAACCCATGGCCAGTAGGCGTAATAAAGTACAAAAGAACATGTACACGATTGTCACGGAAACGGGGGTTACGTTTGATACGCGATTCCTCGGCAAGAATATCATCATACTGCCTCTCGAGGTAACCGACAATCTCTCCGAAACTAAGGAACGGTGAGCTATTGTTACTGAGTTGTGCGCTGGCGCTTGCCTACCTGGCCTCGTTGTCGATCTGATCACCAAACCCGGGGGTGTCAACAATGGTCAGCGAGATACGCGTACCTTCCTCGTCCAGCTCTAAATGAGACCCATTATGATTAGTGGATATAATTCCTCGCAAGATGATGGAAGTGCATGAGGGGGTGAGGTTCCGCTAGGGGCACTTGGACGTACCAACAGTGATCGGCTCAATCTTGACACCCTCCTCCTGGTGTGCAATGCTAGGGTCATCCGACTCCTTGTGTCCAAGGACCTGTTTTCCGCAAAGAGTGTTGACGAAGGTTGTCCGGCCTGATAGAGACAGAGTTAGCGTGATGTTCGGCGATAGGGACGGAGGTTGAGGTTGGTTGGTACAACGTACCTGTTCCTGAGGCGCCGCAGACCATCAGGCAGAACTGGATTCCCTTCTTGACATTCTTCTTCCTGCGGGTCTTGAGAATCTGTAGAAGGGTCAGCGGAAGCGGTCAATGGCTAGATGCAGGCGCGGCGAGCGAGGCAAAGGCGTTGGCCGCGTGCCAGAAGGGAGAAGGTGTCGGGCAGGTTCGTACAGAAGACATGTTTGGAGTCTGGGAGTAAGTCTCGATCTCAGAGGGATGATAAGAAGCCTACAGGGAGGCGGACAGTAGCGAGGATGAGATTAGGCGCGTGAATCGGGACGGACAGACGGTATGTGATGGTGTTGAGGTGTCGTCGAGGAAATTTGGGACGTTGGCAGCAGCTCCTGCACAATGCAAAGGGGCTCGCTAATGGGAGTGACCCTGTCCACCCCGGGTCGCTGCTCCCAATCCAAATCGGGGGATGCTCGCACGCACGCAGCCACGACGATGAAGAGCAGCCACAACCTAAGAGCACGGCAGTCGCGATATCAATCTGAAGATTCACGCGTTGGAAATAGAGCTGAAATAAAAGATATCACCGACGCTATTTTTGGAGGGCCAAAAGGACGCTGATGCTGGCTTCAATGTTTGGCCTGACCTGCTTGCCTATCTCCCTGGCGGCAGCACTACAGGGGGGTCGATCAATACTGTCCCAAAAAAGCAGAGGTGATTGGGAGCGGGCATTGTTGCTCTACCATCCCGGTCGTTCAGTACGGGCTCTGTCTGGACAACGTCGTAGATTCCACTGTCCATGAAGCCACAGCCGCTTTTCTGCTGCAACCCCAAGACAGTCAAGCCCTTTTCTGGTACTTAGACGCCGCCAAATCTGTGACATCCAAGCTGGAACTGGCACCTATGGAAGTGTGGCTAAATGTTCGGCATTATTCTTTATCACGTGATTATACTCTATTCTGCTAAATCAGGCTAGTGTCCGCTAGGCGAAGAAGCTTGGACTGAGTCCATGGCATTGATGGTGGAGCTTGCGCCCCTCCGCCCTGTCTGCATCTACCTCTCTCTCACAATAGTGCTCGCCCTCTCTCTAGATACTCTAATCGCTCTCGAGATCTCTGCCCTCAGGCGCCGCTGGGGATGCGGGTTTAGAATGCCGCCGTCCGCTCCATCACCGCTCTCTGCGCCGCTCGCAAGGCCACCGCACTGACAGCCCTTCTACTCTCTCCGCAATCCAGTTTGCCTCCAGCAAGATTGCCTGCCTGAGTGACCCTTGATCCGCAAGTCCATAGCCTATATCACACTTCTCGCAACTTCATCGTCATGAATACCCGCCCAATACTAGATTCGTCCGCCGGGCCATACGCTCTTTCGGTCTCGTTCAATGCAGACAACTCGTGCTTCTCGGTCGCTTTGGAGTCGGGCTTCCGCGGTAAGCACCCGCCAGCACTAGTTTCTCGCGCGCCTGCTGAATCTGTATAGTTTTTACCGCACGGTCTGGCGACTTGAAACTAGCTAGAGGTGAGCTACACTGGAATCTTCCTCAAAATATCTGGTTCTGACAGTCTGTAGAGGTTGGCGGCGGCATCGGCTGCGCTGAGATGCTCGGCACTACCCGCTACATTGCTCTGGTCGGAGGAGGGAAGCAGCCCAAGTTCCCGCAAAACAAGGTCCGTCCCGAGGACTCCGGCTGGGTCTTTCTAAGCACTGACAAGTACGAGGTCCAAATCTGGAACGATGCTTCCCAAGTCGTCGCCACGAGTCTCGAATTCAAGACCCCAATACAACGAGTCCGTATATCACAGACACACCTGATAGTTGTTCTCCTAAACAGCGTGGGAATATACAGAATGAAAAGTCCGCCGGAAAAGATTGCCGATTATGAGACGGTGAATAACCCGTTTGGGCTTTGCTCTTTAGGCAAGAACATAGTTGCATTTCCAGGCAGAGCCGTTGGCCAGGTCAAACTCTTTGACCTAAGCACGAGCAATGTTAGCATCATTCCCGCGCATGGGTCTCCACTCCGAGCTCTAGCGCTGAACGACAAAGGCGATATGGTAGCCAGTGCCAGCGAGCAGGGAACCTTGATTCGACTGTGGTCTTTCCCAAGTTGCACAAAGATTGCAGAATTCCGACGTGGCGTAGATCCCGCAGTTGTGTTTTCATTGGCATTCTCTCCCTCGGGGAATACGCTTGCTGTTTCCTCCGATAAGTCTACATTGCATATATTTGATCTTCCGGTGGCGACTATCCCAAGTTCTGCCACTGAACCCGACCCAAAGACTCACAAATGGGGCATTCTATCCAAAGTTCCTCTTCTACCTAGACAGTTTTCCGACACTTACTCATCTGCTACTGCAAAATTTGAACTCGGAGAGGAACCACTTGGATGGGGTCCACAGTCAAAATCTGCCACATTCAATGCTGGCATTCCAGGAGTACCCGGGGGAAGGCCAACCAAAGGCTTGATAGGTTGGCTTGATGACCAAACTCTGCTTGTCATTGGAGCAGGCCAAGATGCCCGGTGGGAGAAATTTAATGTAGGTGTTGATGCGTCTGGACGAAGAGTGGTAGCCAAAGAGGGCTGGAGGAGATACCTGGATTAAGCATAGGAATACATTGTTCGGGATAGCCATTGAATACGCAGAACCTGCACGTTAGTTTAGTCGTTACAGATTCACAAGACTGGGTCATTGAGCCTTGGTCGTATTCAGTAAGCAGGTTACAATGAACTTTGTATGAATTCATCTTTCGCTATCGGTTTCGCTTCTCTGCGGTAGGGCTCATACCGCACGAACCTCAAATCAATACGAACTGCCACGCCAAATTAACCTCCGATAATTTTAAAGCTTCCCCCCTTCGATAGGCACTTCAACAATTTGATCCAGGCCCTCGTAATTAGGGAAGTCAAGCCCATACTTCTCTGCCATGTCTGGGCTCAAAAATCTCCCTCCCAGAAAATGTCTACCCTTGAACCACTTAACTAATGGCTTAGGGGCAGTCAGGGAAATCAGCGCCTCTGGCATAAATCCCTTGCCGGGTCCAAAGTCTGGTGGGCCATCCTCAATGTTCCACGAAGACGGGGCGTCGACAGCAAGCACGGGAACGGAAGTCGAAGCCAGCGCTTCTATGACTTTTGGGAACGGCTCGCGGACTTCACCAGAGAAGGAGAAGCCGAAAATAGCATCGACAATATGGTCGGTTTGGGAGAGAGCAGCAGGGAAGTCGTCGGTGAAGGGAATTTTGAGGTGTTCGAGCTGTGTTTTTAGTCGCTGGGTTTGTTAGTAGGAGTTAGGAGGTTTGGGAACTGGTCGAAGCCTTCGAAGTAATGGATGGTTGCATGTTTGACAAGCCCATCCGATGTTGGGTTTCCAGTGCCATTTCAGATGCCTGTTCATACCTGGTACAGCTCATTCTTGCTTTGTTTAGGATAGTATATCGTGGGCTGGTATCCATAATGGAAAAGGTGGCGCGCTGCTACAAGTCCATCACCGCCGTTATTTCCAGGACCACAGGCAACTAGGATACGCTTCCCCTTGTTAAGCGGCTGAATTTTGAACACTGTATGCTGGTTAGAAGTTCTTATTTAGTGTTTGTGACAGAAGAAATTAAAGAGCAAAGGGCAATATCGAAAATATTACAAGCAGGCTGTAGCTTGAATAGAGATCAAACATCATACCTGCTTGCGAGACTGAAAGGCCGGCCAGCTCCATTAACTGGTCGATTGAGAAAGCGCCGGTAGACATGAGCTCTTGGTCGAGCGCGGCAGCGCTCTTCGCGGAGAGGGTCTAAGTCGGTTAGTTGTTTATGTCATATATGTAGGGCCATTTAAAGTCTTGCCCTGAGTGCCATAAGTTGAAAAGCTTTCAGTTGTCGTTTATTTGGAGGTCGGACGTTTTCGAGTTAACAAATCGACACCCTGATGGGGATGTGATTACATCACCTTATTGAAGTAGTTGAATTCGGAAAGCACAATCACAAATGACACATCCACAGCGCCACCTTGCGCCCATATGATTAAACTGTAAGCCATTAATATACCTAGGTATAACATTTCCGAGACATCAGCGTTCCACTTCGCCCTATCATCCATCAAAATAGTAAGAGGCACTGATACGAGTCACGTGTTCATTCACGGAACGGTAAATCTTCGGTCCAAAAAGATCCAACTTCAACTTGACATCCGGCAACTCCAAACCCCAATCGCAACACTGCAACGATGGTCCTACGAATTCGGCTCGCGCGCTTCGGCAAAAAGCATGCTCCCTTTTACAACATAGTAGTCGCGCACGCACGGTATGCCTTTCATTCCAGCCTTTGCATGTCATGGCATCACTCCTCCAAAATCCCTTCTGCATCAAATCTTCAATTCCGTCTTGTTCAACGATTCTCCATATCTTTGCCTTTCTGTCGGAATTTCGAAGGTATTCATAGAGACGCAGCTGACATTGTGTCTTAGAACGGCCCGTAACTCGCGTCCCCTTGAGGTCCTCGGAACGTACAATCCTATTCCGCAACCCCCTCGACCTGGCGACACATACGGCCGGCCGTGGAAGGATATTCAGCTCGATGTTTCAAGGGCCCGATACTGGGTCGGCGTTGGCGCTCAGCCGAGTGATACAGCTTGGAGGCTGCTAAGTATGGTACGTTATATATTTCTCAAGGGTTAGTGTAGGATTTGATGGAAGAGCTGGATGTAGAAGTTGTTGGCGGATTGGAAGATAAAATAGATGATCATCTTTGTGGAGATAGTGGATCAGGGACAAGTGATGGAAGAGAAGACACCGGACCCCTTGAGGACACAGCTGGTTGAGCGAATATCAATGAAACCCATAAACGAAAAAAGAAACTGACAGTTTCTCAGGTGGGAATTCTTGAACCAAAGTACCGCATCAGCGAGATCCAAGGCAAAGTTATCAAAGCCGACTCAGCAGCAAAATCATTACTACCAGAAACAACGGCGCCCAGTGCAACTGCGTAAAAAGGAACCAGACGGATGAAGGGACATGAAGTGCAGAAAGAACGCAGAGGGGGCGAGGGAAAGATCTCATTGCATCGCATGGCGTTATCACAAAGGACACTTTAGGGAAGGATGTACACCCTGTATAATAGAAGACTCCATACCGTTTGGAGCATATTTGTACATTCTGTAACAATATAACAAAACTTCCAACATGGAAAGAATATAACGCCTGAAAAGTTTGCAAAAATAAACCCTTGAGCAGACCAATTCGCCGGAAACGCGCGCGCTCTACCAAGCTGCTGGTCCAAGATATCTAATGCTGCCAGTCCTAATCCGTCACAAAACACCTTTGAAATGCCGCAAAATGCAAACCAGAACCCGAAACAAACAACAAACACTAAAGAGCGAGGCTATACAAAGATATGCCCTTAGTGAATATGCCCTTAGTGAGTAGCTACCAAAAAGGTATTCGTCACCAGACATGTAATCATAACAATTCCACCATAAACAGATAACGCTAAACTCATCGTTCTGAGCAATCCTCTTCGCCAATCTCGATTCTTGTGTGCATCGCTCATCACATAGCCTTCTGCGTCGGTAGACTCGTCTTCGTCATCTTCATCCTTGACAAGGCGCTGGTGATGAGGAGAGTCCGGGTCCGAGATCTTGTAATAAAAGAGACCCGGCAGAATGAAAGAAATGGTTGTGGAGCCAGTACTGCCGACATAAGCGAGGACCTTTTCGAGAGAGGATACTGTCATAGCTGTTATAAAGGAGAGGACGATGAGGACCGTCGTGACGACCGCAAATTTAATATCGCTCATCTCGTTCGCCCGTCTTCCGCTTGACTTAGATGGGTTGACCAGGGCGTTCCGTGAGGGGCTGCCTTCGGCTTGGCTGCGAGTCGGTCGCCATTTCAGGCAAGCGCCGATGCTGGCACGGCAAGGATGGATCTGTAAAGGATATGAGAACATGACGAGAATAACAATCGCGAGGCGGCCAATAGTCGAAGCTGCGGCAGTGGGATACATTGAAACAATGTTGCCCTTAATATTGTCGCCATAGGAAAGGTATCCGGTGATCCCCGTGAGGATATAAAGGCCACATGCTCCGCCGATTGAGGCAAATATGACTGTAGTAGTACGGAAGTGAGAGTTATCAGCTATCTCATTGAGGATGGAAAACATCTGCTTATGTTAACTGAGCACCAAGTGTTTTAACTGCTTAGCCCTTACATTCTGATGGCACGTGTATGCGAAGACAATGACGGGAAAGGCTGCAAGCGCATTCACCCCTCCCGCCCATTCGAAGACCCGAACCCGCCCTCGGTCAGCAAGAGTGTCTCCTTTGATATAGTGTGCTACCACTAGAATAACAAGGTATGCAATTGAAAAGAGAGCGATAATACTGGTGTATTTCAAGGAATCTAGACGTCGCAAGAATGAAAGAGGTATAACGATAAGCCTGAGGCTGTCAGACTGATTTAAATTTTTAAGTCAGGTTTGCGTTACTCACATAAACGCGGTGATCCAGAATTGTCGATCCACTAGGAAAGAGAGTTGACCAGCGCCGGGAGCGAAACCCTCGACAACTCCAGGCATTAGGTCGCCGATAATGATGAGATAGCTGACAGCAACACCAAAGCACTTGATGGCAATAGCAGCATCGAATATGATGGAAAGGTTCGGGTATGTCAGCTGAGATAGTGCGGCGAACGACACATGACCACGTTCAACGTATCTCGCACATCGAGTTTGGAGATAGAGGCCGAATCCTGCTGTCAATCCAGCCCACGCGATCACGAAGATGCCTAGAAAAATACCCATTTTTGAGAGTGCCGATGGCATTGCTAGAAGGCCTGCACCGAGAACTAAAAAAGCATTCAGCCGTGTATATCTTCGTATGTAAAGTAGGTCTCATACTGGTGTTGGCCAGATTGATCACGCTGGATATCCAGCTTGCTTGGCCTTGGAATCCGACATCTTTCTTGCCTCGACCGCGCCTGGATCCTCTTAGCACAAGTTTAGACGCAAAGCGACAGTATTCAACAAACCGTCTGCCCCTCAGCGATCCAGTACTCGAGGACATGAGATCTGATTCATTTGGCTCAGAACCGATAGCGGAGTAGTTGACCATCCTCCCCAATATGCCCGCGTACGCCGAGTGTTGGTTATTGCGCAATCATACGTTGGCAAATAGAGAGGGAACCGGTAGTCACGGCGGCCGGCGGATCGGAGGGAAGCGAATGCACTTGGACAGGACGTGTGTTGAAGAACACAGAAAGCTGTGAATGAGGAGGCTTAGAGTCTTAGACTTGGGGCACGCTGACGTTGAGCCACGGGGATGCCAAGACCGGATAGCCAAGGCCTCCCCAGCGGTTGAACGGCCGCGCTAAAGGTAGATAGCACCGCGTCTGCGCGCGTCAACCGTCTGACGACATTTTAGACATAACCAGCTTTGTAGTTGTCACCATGGACGAGTACGACGAGGCCGTATTGTTCACCTTTTCGCTGCTTGAGTCACGATTAGACCGGTTGGAGTACTTGCTGGGAGGAATTAAAAGGCAAGCCGACGAGAAGCCGAAGACGGTTCCCGAACGAATACACAGGGTCGAAAAGTCGTTGCAGGAGCTATCGGCGAAGACTGCTTTGCTCGGAGATGTCCAACAGCTTTGTAGGGACCTAGGAGCCGAGCACAAATAGCACATGACAACTAACAATTGACCAGTGAGCAAGCACAAGGACCTCCTAAAACCAACAACGGAGGATAAACACGACGACGCAGGACTAAACTCCGCTCAAAAAGCCGTCCTTGTAGTTGAGCGCGCCCCGGGATTCGCTACGACTGCATCCCAACTGAAGGCTCTCGATGACCAGCAGGTTCCGCAGGCAGATGGCTTCACCAAGCTAGCCAAGCTCCGACCACGCATCGCCGAAGCAGAGGACCGTCATCTACAACAAGCGCTCCAAATATCCATGCTGAGAAAGAAAAGTGGGCTGCTGGTACAGAGGACAAAACAGATTCATTTGCTTGGTCAAGGCCGCTGCTGGGCGGAATGGCATCAGAGGCTTATGGACGCGGAGCGAACCGTCGTGAGGGCAGAGTTCCGACACAAGCAGGAGCAAGAAGAAGAGGAAGAGGAGCTCTGATTTATTATAAGGAGATGTTTGCTACCCTCCAAGAGGCTGGTTATCTCCGTGGGAAAGCATAGTAGAAGAACACGAGAAAATATAACCTCGATTAATGAGGCATTTACCGTCAGGGAGACACAAAGTCTGGTCAAGGAAAGCATCTACTGTAGAAGTTTACCGGGTCTGAAGGCCAACTGGACCTAGTATTGTACTAGCCGGAGTGGGGAGGGGTTGGACCATCGGACAGTTTCACTAGCGAAAGGAAGCAAGCCTCCGGTGGTGGAGGGGTGTATAAAATGAATGCGGTATATCATGACTATTTGGAAAAAGGTACGGGACCGGCTATTCCGTTAAGTAAAAGATTATGTGTAGTAACGTCATTATTGGCATGGTGGGGAAATGCTAACCTGACAGATGACAGATCGCTTCGCATTATACGGGGGTTCCTTTCGTTGCAGTATTATAAGAATGCGGGGGCTTCAGCATGGCCGACTGAATCGGGAGAGAGCCGGGGTGTGCAATGGTGTTGTTGGATTGCATAAGGAAGAAAAGACTTGAAGGAAACTACTAGAGGGGTTGTCTGCAGTTAGCGCCAGCATGTGGTTTCTAGTTTGAAGGGAGCAGTGTGGGAAAGTCGTGGATAAAGAGGGCAAAAATGAGATGTCACGAGGAGAGCCGTGGATAGGTTGAAACGGTGAAACAAGCTGGAAAGGGTAAGTTGAGGGGAGCGTGTCAGAGCATAATGAGGGAACGAGGTGCTTCAGGTGGGGAGGCGGCAAGTATCAGGATAGATGAAGTATATGTTCCCGGAACGCATTGAGGAGTGATTGGCAAGCAGAGAACACCTGGCGGTCGGCGGTCGGCGGTCGGCGGAGGCAGGCGGAAGTGAATTGAGAGAGAGTGATGTGGGCAAGCTGAATAGAGGGCGGAAAGTAGGCAATCCGCTCGAGAGTGTAGGAGGAGCAGTTTCATGGTTGTCTCAGGCAGCTCTGCGTATGCGAGCAGAGTGCAGGACCTGAGGAGGAGAACAACAAGCGACAAGTGGCAAGCGACCAACGAAAATTGACCATTTGACCAGCAGCGCAGCGACCAGCAATGCGCTACGCTACTTGTAGATCATCGGCCACAGCGTTACAAGGCGAAAACAGGCGACACGTGCTTGTGCTGGGGCTGGGGCTGGGAGCTAGGGCTGTGATGATGTGATGGCATGCGCTGTGCTCTATGCAAAG
Organism: Acrocalymma vagum; assembly: GCA_028476805.1. NCBI lineage: Eukaryota > Fungi > Ascomycota > Dothideomycetes > Pleosporales > Acrocalymmaceae > Acrocalymma > Acrocalymma vagum. The sequence goes on from JAQGEP010000176.1 coordinate 50,435, forward strand.
ATGCGAAGATGCGACGATGCGACAACACTAAGAAAATGCGAGATGTGAGTTGCGTGATGAAAAGTCAAAAAGCCAGAAAAGGCCAGAGCCGAGCCAACCAGCGGCAGTCAGCGGCACTCGGGGCGACGTGGTGCGAGATTAATCTACGCCAGGCACAACACTCAAGCAGCTGAACGGTCCGAACCAGTGAGAGCCGCATCGCAATCACGACGAGAGCGGGGGCTACATGTATGTGCGATGAGCCCAATGAGCAGGTGTAGCCGTTGAGATGTATGTACATACACGATAGATATCTACTTAGCGGATAGCTGAGAGCGCAAAATGCATCTGGTGGATGGTGGAGGCAGAGAGCTGCGCAACATATTAGCCAAAATCAGCGCCACACACACTCGCTCAAGTCCTTGCCCCGTCCTTATTTTTTATTATTAGACAGTCAAGTTATTAGTCAGGTGGCCTAGCGACTGTACCTACTTGAACAAGACAGCAAGAGTCCACCAACAACCAACAATTGCGTAAAGTTTCTATCTACCACTTACCTATGTAGCTTAGTCGCCTTGTTTTCGCTCTCCGAGCTGAACGGCTCTCATCATTATTCATTGCCATTATTATTGCTGCACGCTGGCGCATCAGGCAAATCCCCCCTTCCACCCCTTCCACCCCTTCCAGGGCTCGTCTGCAGTCCCAAATTTCCCCATCCCCACCCTGTTCGTTGGTTTTGCAGTGTTAGCCACAGGCTGACGTGCCACCGTACCCATACCACCCTTAGCACCCACACCTCACACTTCCCACATCTCCCCAGACCACCTGGACCTTGTAGCAAACCCATTTTAATCCCTGTCCGTGGCACCCTCGAGTAGTATAGCGGCCCAGCCCGGAGCGCGGCCAATCGTTCTCAGCCCCGAACCCTAGGTGAAACGCTCCCAGTGCCTCTCTGTCTCGCACTCTCCTAGACTTCTTCTTCCCAAGAGGTCTCCTCAAACCTCGTCATCGCCCTCCTCCCACATCGCGACAATCCACAGCCGCCAGCCGTCACAGCATTCGCCCTCGCTGCTCCCGCCTCTGGCTCCTGGCCTCTCCTCACCCGCAACTCTTTCGCCGCTCGCCGCTTATCCGCGCTCGCTCAACATCACCACCCACCCGTTTGTCCCTCGTCGCCCACAGCCTCGATACTCCACCGTCTCCGGCTAGACGCTTCGCTCCACCTCCCCGCCTGCCGCGTTCTTCATATCCTCCTGCTGGCCCACTGCCTCGTGTCGCCTCAAAAAGCATCCAGCCCTCGCTCCTTACCTGCGCTCCTCAGTATCTATTAATCCCCCTTTCCGCATCTATTTCAGAAACTACATGCCCCCGTACGGCTCCCTGGGCTCGCCATCGCTTCGAAAAATGGAAAACGGACACGGATACGGCCAGCGGACGACTTTTTCAGTCGGACGCATCATTGGCGACCCTTTTGCTCTCGCAACCATCTCCATCAGCATCGTGAGTATCTCCTCGACCCGCTAGCTGACCTCGAATTGGCCCCAGCCCGCTGACTGCGCAATCACAGCTTGCCTGGATCATTGCTTTCGTGAGCTCTATACTGTCTGCCGTTCGCGGTGGCTTTCCCAACTTTGCATGGTGGACTCTCGTGTTCATGTTCTTCTGCATTGCCGGCGTCACTGTCACCGTTGCTTCTGATTCGGAACGGACGTACCATGTCGCTGTAAGTGGAGCCTCACTGCAGCCGCAGACGAAAGTCCCATCTGCGGTGGAAAGAAAAACATATCGGCTTCGCGAGTGCTAATTTAACGCAGATTGTCGGCTTCCTCGCTGCCGGACTGGTCTTCACTACCTCATCGGTCAATTCCCTTGTTTATTCTCCCATTGCCCCATTCGAGGCAGCCGCTGCAGGATACATCCTGCTCTCTATGATTGCGGTAAGTCCAGCTACCTACTGCTCCAGGCAGGCATAGTCGCCTCGCCCTTTTGTTGAAAGTTGCCGCCTTGATTGCATGGCTGTGGGCAATAGCCTCGCGATGGGAATTCGTTGCTAATATCTGATCTTAGATTGTCTGGATCTTCTATTACGGCTCCCAACCTCAAGCAAGCCATCGCACTTTCGTTGACTCATATGCGCTGCACAAAGAGCACCCCACCTCCCGCTCTTCCCGCCATATGTCCAATGGTTATGGTACTCGTCCAGAAACAACGCTTGCGAACAACCAGGCTCCTCAGATGTATACCTCAGCCCAGCTAAATGGCTTCGAGACTTCTTCTCCTGTGTCCGGATATCCTGGTGGCCCTGTCGGAGCAACTCGCAACGCCTCGCAACCCCAATTCGGCGCCATGAACAACAATGTGACGCCAACCAATGATGACCAGCCTCAGCAAGATCCCTCCGTCGAGTACCCGTACCGCGCTAAAGCCATCTACAGCTATGAGGCCAATCCTGACGACGCAAATGAGATCAGCTTCCAGAAGCACGACATTCTCGAAGTCTCAGACGTTAGTGGCCGCTGGTGGCAAGCGAAGAAGCCGAATGGTGAGACAGGTATTGCTCCCAGCAACTACCTGATTTTGCTGTAGAAGACCGGATTTTGAGCGCGCACCCGTCATGACCACGAAATGACCCTCTCCTTATTGTCTATTACCTTTCTACTACGGATCTAAGAAACTTCTCTCCGGGCCATCTCCTTTTGGATGACTCGAGTAAAAGGGAGGTTGATCCGATACACTTGATTTACTTCTATGGGGTGGGCACTGTTGTTGCTGATGGATGAGATGAGTGAAGGTGCGATTCTTTCCAGATTTGGATATGACTCGATAACCAATTTGTGCGTCAACAACTTCTGCGTGTACCGCTTCCACACGATACCCGGACTTTTTTTGGTCTGCCCATACATAATTTTAGCTTTGTTTGGCCCTCTTCCGCTTCATTCCCTCTAGGGTCTCACTCAGTATCCTCTCTTTGGGTCTGTGTACCTCGTATATCATCGCTATCGAGGCTACTGTTCTTGATTTGCGCTTCCAACTTGTACTGTATGCCCGGGGATTGGCTTGTCGATTTTAAACATGTCACCACCAGGCGTCGGCGTTTGTCATCCCACCCAATCTAGGGTTTTGTTACTTTCCCGTTTGTTTCATGCCTTGTTTGGCAATGGTATTACCATGGTTCGCTCCGAACGGATATTTTCTTAGTTTTTTGAATGCAAGACAAAGGTGACAAGGGTCATCTGCCTGGGATGGGGTTGTAAGTTGGAGAAGGGGGGATGGGAAGGTTTACTTATGAGATGGGTGAATGGTGTATGAGGCTAAGACATGGTGGTTAGGTAGAGATCGTAAAAATACCAGGTAACCCAGTTGAGTAGATTGAAATAAACGGATAATGCAATGTTTGCTAAACATTCTACTCTTGGCGATCTCGTAGATCCTCATTTATTTATATTCCCGCAGAAAGGAACCCGTGGTTCTGGCGGTCTTTGTATATAGTGGACCTGCAACCACAGGGTCAGCCAGACTATTTTCTGAGAGAGTGGGATTTGCATCGCGAGCATGCTTCCCAATACCAGCTATATCACAAGTATCCTACTCAATAGCTTTATCACATATGGTAAGCGTGGCGTCAGGCTCGAACACTGATTTGACAGAACATTCAGCGTCGTGCTCAGGAAATTACACCTCGCGTTCCTGTTCGTCTGCCTACGCGGACGGAAGCAGATAAGATATTTGATTTCCTATTTCAAATCATTTTTTCCTCTGTCCTCGAGAAAACCATAATCCCTGATTCGATTTTGGCCTCCTCGATTGTAGGGTAGATGATGAGCAAGCACAGTGGACAGAAGTTGTGCAGAATGCTGCGATTGCCGGTTACCTGTTTACGACCACCTTGCTGGCTTTATTGAAGAGAACAATCACACCCAGATTCATAAATGTGTCCGCTTGGTGAGATATATTCCGGAAGCTGACATGTTTAATGGTATTTAGTCTTTCCAAATGAGCCCCAGCTACGATAGTCAAGGGCTGTCTGGCATTCATAGGTCATGGACGTCGAGTGAGATCCTCTCTCGTATTGAGGAAAAAAACCTAGATACAAAGAGTTCGAGGTTAATCTCTTAGTACTCAACCCAACCAACTCTGTCAACTTAAACATGGCTTACCATCAAAAGAAGACGATAATGAATACCGAAATTTGTTATATTCTGTGCCGTGAGATACAGACAGTTTTAACAGCTTTCTAGACGAGTTGTTAGCTTCGATTATTTGTTTGTTGTTTCTATAACTGGGTTACGACAGAAGAGTCCTTTATCAAGTAAAGTCGCCTATTCCTGGCACCCGCAATTAGTCACTTGGGAGGAGCTGGGGCGAGCTCTCAAATTACGAGCTTTCCTGAGAGCGAATCTACCCTTTTGGGATTTTTCTTCATATTTTGGCGCTATATGCTATTACGGCATCGTTGTAAGAGCTTTCGATACGATAGAAGACGAAAGTATGACGAGTATAGATGTCCAAGGCTACTTAAAATGGGTAATAATTAGTGCATCGGTGCGGCTGGTATCAAGCGATGAATTGATAGAGGATGAAGGGCATCCCAGATTGCCCGTAGAGTACGTGAGGGCTGAAATACGGTAGAGTTAGCCCTGTAGATAACTCAGTGCCATGTGAAGTCCAGGATATTTGTGCAAAGGAGGCTTCGGGCATTCTCTGCCACTTATGGGGGTAGTCTACTTGAATATTGCTACTTAAAGCTAAGTATACGCTATGAGAGCTCAGACTAATGGGCTACTCAGCAGCTGCCCTGGTATTAGGCTATGTTCGATGTTCAAAGAACGCCCTGAAGACAGTTTACGAATGGTTTCGAAAAATCTGTGTGATAGCTTTATATCCGTTTCGAAGCCGCATTGAATAGTTTCAATGGTTATGACCGTATACGGGGTTAATCACGTCTAATTGGGTGGCGTTGCACTTAAAGGAGCTCATATCAGTAGATGGGCAAAAGTAACTACTCATGGTACCTGATAATTATGGCTTCCCGTCCATTTACTTGTGGAGTTTTGTTTATATGATCTAGCGAGTTGGACACTTTTCGATTTCCGCATGGTGCTCTCAGGACATTGGAAATTTCAACCAGGATATTTGTGCAAGTATGATGCAGCCACATGGGTACAAAAAGAAAAAAAACATTAAAAAGAAAGAAAATCTCTTAAAAAAAGGAAACAATTGTTGAAAAGATATATAACAGACACAAAACACTAACAACTATGAGTATATGCTATCAGACTATTGTATAGGGAGCTTAAAAATGTATAGATGAGAAGTTTTGCTGTCGGCTCGAATGTTTGGACGTAGAAGTACCACCTACCATAGATATAAAAGCATGTTTACCCTGTGAGTATGTCTAGCTCACGTCTTACAAGTATGGCAAATATAAACTAACTAGAAAGAATAGAATTTCGTACCAAAAAACAACAACAAAAAGCCTCCAGCTTTCATTTACTTTATCCGGAAGTGGTCGAGAGGATGGTGAAGGGTTACGCACGTGATGCTGATATAGGCTCCCTCAGGTCTTGGCATTGCTGCGTCATGGATGCCTCAACTCATACCCCGACACAGCCCTTCTTGTCCCGCCACCAGGCAAGCTCCGTCTCCCACCGTCGCTGGACTTCTCACGATCACGATACACAGCTCCTCCAACGCCTATCGCTAGACCGAGCACAGTCAAGGGTCTCAACTTCAACCTCACGATGGTTGCACCGAAGTACCAGCACGTCCCACAGCGGGATTCCTTGGATGAGCCTTCTTACTCTCAAGCGCCACCAAGCTACCAAGCTCAGGATCACGCACAGGAAGCTCTCCTCTCCGGCGTACCTAGGAGTGAAGGCGATAATGTGCCAGATGACTTCAAGTTCGGAGGGGTGGTGGCAGAGGCAACTTTGGATATCCGGATGGCATTTGTGAGGAAGGTGTATGCTATTCTGTAAGTATACCGCAGGTTTACAATGGCGACTTGTCCCGTTATGCTCCATGCAATAGCTAATAGAAAATAGGACGGTGCAACTCCTTGCGACTGCGGCGTTGAGTGCTGTTTCTATGTCATCGCAGACCTACCGCCACTGGATCCAAGAGAATCAGTGGATGATGTGGGTTTCTCTCTTTGGTGCGCTCGCTTTTCTCGGACTCACATTCTGGAAGCGCAAATCATACCCGACTAACCTCTTGTTCCTCGCTGGCTTTACCGCGCTCGAATCGTACTCCATCTCGGTGATTGTCTCGTTTACCGAATCCAAGATTGTGCTGCAAGCGGTGGTTTTTACATTTGGTATATTTGTGGCGCTGAGTTTGTTTGCGTGCCAGGCCAAATATGATTTCACGAGCTGGGTACCGTATCTGTTTGGCTCGCTCTGGGTGTTGATGCTCTTTGGGTTCATGTACATGTTCTTTCCATCCAGCAGCGCAGTGGACCTCGGGTACGGCATTGTGGCAGCTCTGATCTTTTCTGGGTACATTCTGGTTGATACGCAGATGATCATGCGCCACTACCACGTTGAGGAGGAGATTGCCGCGGCCATTTCGCTGTATCTGGATATCATCAACCTGTTCTTGGCCATCCTCCGAATTCTGAACTCACAGAACAACAACTAAGGGTGGGAAGGGGGAAGTGGGAAGAGGGGAGAGGGGAGACGGGAGAGGGGAGATGGAAGAGGGAAGAGGGGAAGTGGGTAGTTTGGAACATAAATTACTTTGATCAGCGCGAAAGGAGGATAGTTCTCTTTTGTCGTAAACGTGTTTTTCTGTTGATGCATCTGGATTCTTGTTTGTAACTACACAATTGCGCAGAGGTATTAATATTCGTTCACAGACGAGGAATAAACATGGAGATGCTCAGTGGTCCATTTCGATCGCCATACGATTGGGGTGACAAGCAACCCTTGTGAGCTACTCAGGTACCTACAAAATGGGTCTAACTCAGCTCAACGGGGCACAGATTGGGGTGCATCGTGAGGGTTGAGCGAGTTGTAAATGGGAAGTGGTAATTAGGTGGTCATTGGCAGTGTCCGAGGACCGCAATTTCGGGGGAGGGGATTGGTGGTTGGCACATGGGGCTCATGATTGGTGGGCAGGCATGCTGCACAAACCCTCGAAATTCTACGGCTCGGAAACACGTCGGACACCTTGGCAACAGAGAGACAGCGACAGAGACAAAAGGAAAGCAGAGCCAGCAGAGCCAACGGAAGAGTAGACAATAACAAGTGTCCAGGCCGGAGAGGTCCAAAGCGTCATTTGGCCCGCTCCACAGGCTCCACACAGGCCTCTCACAAGCACACAGGTGACAAGACAGGCAAACAGAAACAGGGAAACAGGGGTTCCCAATCTCAGACCATTGCCCAAACAGAAAACCTCCGCGCAGTGCCCTCACGAAAAAAAAGGGTTGCATCTCCTGGCGCTCAGGTTCGCTCTAGCCCCTCGCCCACGCCCTCGCGTCTGCTCAAACCGTGTCAAGTTACGCGAGAGCTGGCCGTTGCGCCCAAAAAAAAGTTGGAGACACCGAAACGCATTCAAACCAACGCCGTGCGGGCTGCTTCTCAGAAGTTCCATATCCTGCACCTCCTCCTCTTCTCTCTCCCCCTCTCTCCTCCCCCCCACACCGCCTTGTCCACTGCCACTTCGCTCTCTCCTCTTTTCCATTCTCCTCTGGCCGGCGGGAGACGAACAACACCACGCGACTCGCCCGATTGGGGCTTTGAATTGCATCTCGCACTTCTGCCGATTCTCTGTGTGCGATCGGCGCGCTTGCCCATCCTCAGGTCATTCCCTGAACCCACCACCACCCCCGTTCGAAACATTGAGTCCCCGCAAGAAACCGCACACATCCTAGGAGTTTGCGCCCCTTCTCACAACCACATCCCTCCCTCCTGGCTTCCAATCCCCCAAGCTCGTCTTTCTGCTGTTTGGACACTGTTGCGGTGCGCAAACACTCAGGAAAATCCGAGTCCACTCGTTACTCGGTCCTGCTTTTTGTGCTGTACCGACTTCAATTGAACCTCTGTGTTCACCAACATCCCATTCGCAACCCTGATCCACCATGGCCTCCAAATCGGCCATGTCTAATGGATATGGTGCTTCCACCAATGCGCATTCTGCTGAGATGCAGCAGCAAAAAGTCATCGGCGGAGCGAAGAGACGGAAAATCAACCCCAGGCCCAAAAAAGCTGAAAATGAGGGCCTGTTAATGTCTCTCTGCAACCTGATATGCAACCATCAGATTGGTTTGTTCTCAACTATACCAAGTACCCCCGCCAATGGCTAACTTTTCTTACCGTAGGCATATCTATCAATCTCCTTCTCCTCCTTCTCCTCACCCACGTCTTCTTTCCTCGCGTCCGACACAGGACCTCCAAGTTCCTCCATCTCTCTTACCACAACCCTGAGACCAATTTGTACGGCTGCGGAACTGACGACATTCCTTTTGTCATGACATCAGTGGTGATTTTCACTGGCGTTAGGGTAGCGGTCATGGAATACTTTCTGGATCCACTCGCAAGACTTGGAGGCATCAAGACGAAGAAGGGCCTGGATCGATTCAAAGAACAGGCGTGGTTGGTTGTGTATTGCACTTGTTCGTGGTCGCTTGGCATGGTACGTACCCAAACCGCTGTCGGGAGCCACTCGTATGCCTCCCAAAGGAATAGTACTAACGGGGAAATCAGTACATAATGTACCATTCCGATTTCTGGTTCAATCTCCATGGGATCTGGGAAGGCTGGCCCTTCCGTCAAGTTAACGGCCTTTTCAAGTTCTACTATCTCGTTCAATCAGGCTTCTGGATTCAGCAAATCCTCGTTGTTAATATTGAAGAGAAGCGGAAAGATTATGCCCAGATGTTCACACACCACATCTTCACCGTTGCGCTAATGTTTCTTTCTTACGGCTATTATCACATGCGTGTTGGTGTAGTGATTCTATGTATCATGGATCTTGTCGACATCGTTCTGCCAGTGAGTAGACTCAATTTTAAACGTCCTGGGCCATTCTTTCTAACTATTATAGACTGCAAAGCTTCTCAAGTACTTGGGCTATTCGACAGTCTGCGATTTCGCATTTGGAATCTTTGTGATCACCTGGTTTGTTACGAGGCACGTCTTTTACATGATGGTGTGTTGGTCCATCTATGCCTACGCACCGGTAGACATGGCTCCTGGCTGCTACTTCTCCGACGGGTCAATGGTTTCCTTTAGCCAGAGCGAACAGTTCGATGCTCTCGGCGGCAATAAGATTTGGAGTAACTTGCTCAAGGCGTACACTGATCAGAACGGGCCAATTTGCTGGAACCCCTCCCTACGATATTATTTTCTCGCGCTGCTGCTGGCCTTACAGGTGTTCTGCTTGATGTGGTTCGCCACCATTCTCAGAATTGTATTCAATGTGCTCAAGGGATCGGCAGCGGATGATCTTCGTTCAGACGATGAGGGTGAGGACGAGGAGATTGAACAGGAGACATCGACTGTTCTCAACGGAGTCAAAACGGGAATGGAACTGCCTCCTGTTGAGCAAGAAGTGGGTGCCGAGGCTTTGACCTTCCCGCGTAAGAACAGTCCAGCGTCTACCGCGAGAAGCCAACGGAGACAAACCAGGAGTTCTTCGAGCCGCGCAAGTGGAATCAGCATTCCAGGACACGGTGACCGAAAGGAACTTTTGGGGCGCATTGGATGCGATAAACCAACCTGATTTCATCTTGAGCGGGTCATTGTATTTTCGTTCTATCAAAAGTATTCTTGGGGTGGGCGGCGTTTGTTTGCGTTGGCCTGAATGAGAGCCACGATCCATATGGCTGGTTGGGTTCAATTAAACTTTTGTCATCATTCCTCTTCTTTCGTTTTCTTTGTCTGGTTTTACTCGTGGTGGTCTTAATTCTATACATACCCTAGAGGATAGAAGCATAATCCTACACTTTGAAAGCACATATGACCATGCAGCGGTTCCTACTGTTAGCTGCGAAATGATTAGCTTGATGACCTTAGAAACTATTCCAAAACTATGCTGTAAGTTTATTGTAACTCGGGACTTGATTGGAAGACTGGACTGCACAAGCTGGGTATTGTGTATGGCTGGCGTATTTTGAGTTTAGGTTTTATGTGGCTGCCGTTCAGAAGTAGTCGTCGCTAGATACCTACCATTTACGTGCTAGGGCGGCTATTTCCCCGCGGATCGGCTATATGCGGCTCTGAACCATTTCCCAAGGTCCAGCTGCACATTCAGGCACGGCATAACCTCGACGCAAGTCTTTAAAATGCCACAAAAGTCCGGTTCTTCTTATTGATTCCGCAGGCACCCAAGACCTCTTACTGCGCCATTGAGTTCTTTTCCCCATACGTCACAGGCAAAGAACAAGGCTCAATCATCTGTTGCAAGCATCCCAGCACACTGTCATCAATTTCAGGACGTCATAAAGGGAACGAAAGCACATACACGGTGCCTGTAAGAGGATAGGACCTCTCTGCATCACAATGGTCTCCAAGGCACCATCTAGAGAGGCCCTGACACTGCTTAAGCACTCTATCGGACCTTCGGCTGCCCTTCAGTCGCACACGCAACGTCTCCTTACCTGCTCTGCGCCTCTCTCGTCGTTGCGACTGCGAAGTCAATTTCCCTCAATATTACATCCTACTTCTCGCGGAATAGCAACCTTTTCACACTCCCACCATGCCGATGCTGTTTCGGTCTTGCCGACTGCAGTCGACACCAACTCGCCGGATTTCAGAGAAAACAAGAAACTTATGGACAAGGCAATAGAACAACTGACAGGACTCCATGATAAAATATCTCAAGGGGGCCCGCAGAAGGCAAGAGAAAAGCATGTTCAAAGGGGCAAGATGCTGGTTAGGGATCGAATTACTGCGCTTATTGATCCAGGAACGCCATTCCTGGAATTGAGCCAGATGGCCGGGTTTGGAGTTTATCCAGGAGAGGATGTACCGGCAGGTGGCATCGTCACTGGGATCGGCACCGTTAACGGGGTGCAGTGCATGATTGTTGCAAATGATAGCACAGTTAAGGGCGGAACATATTACCCTATAACGGTCAAGAAGCATCTCCGAGCCCAGACTATAGCGCAGGAGAACCGCTTGCCATGCATTTATCTTGTCGATTCTGGAGGCGCTAATCTTCCTCACCAAGCGGATGTCTTCCCGGATGTAAATCACTTTGGTCGTATATTCTACAATCAGGCCCGCATGTCTGGGATGGGCATTCCGCAGATCAGCGTGGTCATGGGGCCATGCACAGCGGGCGGTGCTTATGTACCAAGCATGAGTGATGAAAGCATCATTGTGGAAAACCAGGGCCATATCTTCCTCGCCGGACCACCCCTTGTTAAGGCAGCAACGGGCGAAATAGTCTCTGCTGAAGATCTTGGGGGTGGGAGGCTCCATAGCGAAATCTCCGGTGTAACAGACTATCTGGCTGTGGATGACGCTCATGCCCTGGTACTGGCCAGAAGGAGTGTTGGCAACCTTAACTGGCACCGCAGACAAAATGCCGCGCTGAATCCCACGTACAAGGAGCCGTTATATGATCCGCAGGAGCTCTCTGGTATTGTAGGCACAAATCTCCGTCGCCAGGTTCCTATACACGAAATCATCGCCCGTATCGTCGATGGCTCGTCTTTCTCTGAGTTTAAGCCTGGTTATGGATCTACGTTGGCTACGGGCTTCGCATCGATATATGGTCACCCAGTCGGCATTGTTGCGAACAATGGTATCTTATTCTCCGAATCCAGCTTGAAGGGCGCGCACTTTGTTCAGCTGTGCGGAAAGCGTCATATCCCATTGATCTTTTTGCAAAACATCTCGGGCTTTATGGTTGGCCAAGAGGCAGAGAAAGGAGGTATTGCTAAGAATGGGGCGAAGCTAGTAACGGCTGTTTCATGTGTAGACGTGCCCAAGTTCACGATTGTTGTGGGATCGTCTGCTGGTGCTGGTAATTATGGGATGTGGTAAGTGATTGGCCGTGTTTGTGATCCGAAGATCTACACCTCGTGAGGTTGGCATTTTACTAATACACTCGTGCGCCAGTGGACGAGCGTATTCACCGCGATTTCTCTTTACATGGCCTAATGCGCGGACATCGGTCATGGGTGCAGAACAGCTCTCGTCTGTGATGGAGGCTGTAGGCAAGCAAACAGATCCGGAACTAAAGGCAAGGATTGAGCGGGAGAGTGAAGCTACATTTGGATCTGCTCGGCTATGGGACGATGGTATTATCCCTCCCGCGCATACAAGGCGGGTCTTAGGGCTGGGGCTGCAAATGGCATGCGGTGGGCAGAATCTTGGGGTGGAGAGGGAGAGTAAGTGGGGAGTGTTTAGGATGTAGATGGCGGGCCCTACTACCTACCTAGGTGGTACTACGCACATAGTCTGTGCCTGGTAGCTATCCCTTAGCCTGGGTCAGCATGAATGTACTGTTGTCACGCTTTCGGACGAGTACCGGTGATGGATTTGGCAAAATTTAACCTATCTAGTCCAAAGGCCTAAGGTAGGTGGTATGTACGTAGTCTCATGGTCTCGTACAAAGGCCGTTTCCGGGGCTAGCGTCTTGGCGGTGTCGGCCAAGCTCCGTCGAGCATCGCACAAGCACCACACCTCCACTCTTGTCCACATCAAAACTGTCGACATTGTTCCCCCAGCAGAGCCTGTGTATGCTCTCGGGGTAACCTGCTATCAGTCATTGCGTCTGACATGTCTACAGTCACTGCACAACCATGAGGTTTCAGCGCCTCTCTGCCCGCACCGAATCGTTGTCAACCTTCTCGTGGTTTCGTTCCAATGTAGGAGTTTCTCCCAGCTTGAATACCCGGCGCATGCGGCCCTTGACGCTTCCCCACCCGCTGAGCCACACAGTCCCTAAGCTTCCTTTCCCGCTTTTCTAATTCTGCAACTTTCCCGGAACGGCAAATATGGACTGTGGGATATTGATATGATTAAGTCATTGGCCGCTGCCTTTGCTAAATGCCACCGTACCTGGTAGGATTCGCATGCTGCTTTAACTCGTCGCTGCGCTGTTTCGGGGTTATGGAAGCCTTTGATTGCTATGTTGTGGACAAAAGGTTGGGATGGCCATCCTGTTGCACGCGCAACCCCAGGCCGCAATCATCAAGATGCTGCGCAGTCGCCTCGCTCTGGTCTTGATCTACATTCCTCTTTTACCTACTCGCTGTTACATGGCCCGCGTGGATCTCACACGCAGGTCCACCCGCTCGACTATTCTCTGAGGCCGTGCGGCCCTCCTACTTGTAGTCCTGTCCTTTCTGGCCATTCTTCTACCTGCTTCCTGCCTTCAGAGTCCTGCTGTCTTCCCTTTCGCTTTCTTCTTCGTGGCCTGTGTTTGCTTGATCCCAAGTCGTTCATTTCTGCCCGGGTGCAACCTATTCACGCCTTCACATGTCGCAATGGGGTTCTTTCGTCCATTGCGAGCCCTCCCAGCCCTCAGCCTACTTGCTCCCAACTTCCTCCCTTCTTTAGTCACCGCAATTGACTTGGACCCTAGTAAACCCGGTACGCACTTCTTTCATCTGTTGCTCAACCTGCCCGCATTATGTGCTAACTTATGCTCAAGACCAGGTCCGGGATGCAGCAAAACACATTGCGTCCGAGCTTGTCTCGCAGTATGCAAACATCAACTTTGAGGGGAAAGGACAGACTCAAATCCTCAGTGGGATCCCGGGACTGTTGACCTACCCTCCCTACTACTGGTGGGAGGCTGGCGCAATGTTTGGGACATTGATTGACTATTGGTATTACTCCAACGACTCTACATATAACGACCTGATCAGAGATGGAATGGTGCATCAATTTGGTGAGAACCTCAACTTGGTAAGTATTTCATTATGCAAGTTACCGACTGGTAAATTTAGCAGACGGGCAAGCACTAATGTTATCAGATGCCTGCCAATCAGTCCAAAGATGAAGGTAACGACGACCAAGTTTTCTGGGCCTTCACCATGATGTCTGCAGCAGAATACAACTTTCCAAAACCGCCTGCAGACAAACCAGACTGGCTGGCAATGACTCAGTCCGTATTCAATCAACTTGTTTCTCGTTTTGAGAAAGAGGTTGTAGATGAAGTTTGTGGCGGCGGTCTTCGCTGGCAAATTTATCCCTGGCTAAATGGGTTCAATTACAAGAATACCGCTTCAAATGGTGGCATGTTCCACCTAGGTGCCAGGCTGGCCATGTACACTAAGAATGATACATATGCAAAATGGGCAGAAAGGGCCTTTGATTGGATGAAGGGTACCGCACTGCTCTCTGATGACGGTGAGGTTGCTGATGGCCTCCTGGTTGAGAAGGATTGCAAAGAAGCTGACCCCACTCCTTGGACATATAACTATGGGATCATGATTGGTGGTGCAGCATATGTATGTGCTTCTCTACCATCACAGCTCTCGCAACCATCGAGTCTTTGCTTCTGAAGCTAAAAATGAACAGATGTATGCATACACCAACGGCTCAAAAGTATGGGGAGACCGCCTCTCTGCTTACGTCAACAAATCAGCGCGCTTCTTTCCAGAAGACAAGGGATCTGTCATGGTAGAAATATGCGAGGCAAAGAAGCTTTGTGATATTGATCAAGTCTCCTTCAAGGCTTACCTCGCCCGCTGGTACGCTATTGCCGTGCAACTTGCGCCATTCACTCGGGACCAAATCATTCCTCGGCTTCAGCACTCTGCACAGGCTGCAGCAAAAACATGCACTGGCGCGTCTCCGCATGGCGCAGGTAATTATTTCTGCGGAACAAAGTGGTGGAACGATGGAGTCTTCGACGGTGATGGGGGTGTCGGGCAACAAATGAGTGCGCTAGCTATTGTCAGCGTCAACCTGGTAGAATTAGCTGCCCCACCATACACAAAAGAATCTGGCGGGAATAGTGAGGGTGATCCAGGCCTGGGGTCTGGGGGCGATGAGGATCTTCCCATCTTTCTCGAACCGGCTACGATAGCGAATAAGGTTGGCGCCAGTATACTCACGATTCTGGCTGTATTATGTACCGTTGGAACCGGATATTGGATGATGAACTGATTTAGTTGAATCATTGTGGTACTGGCTGGGTTGCCATAATATTCGAAACGGACACATGCACCAATCACTTAGGGCTACAGAAAAGGAAATCGGGGCTCGAAAGATCTTTAGGATCAGAAGGAAATAGGATTTATGAATCATATAACGACACTCGTATAAAGTGATAATAGTAATCAGTGAGGGTTTTGGCTTAATGGCCACATCCACTTTGCGGTAGATATACACACGTACACTCATCCCTCAAGAAACTTTGCCAAAAATTCGGCCACTTCCTTGGGCCTTTCTACCATTGGCAAGTGTCCAGCCTTATCAACAATCTTCAATTCCACGCCAGACCCCAGACTACCCGCCATTTCCTTCATAGTCATGGGCAACACACCGTCACCTGCGCCTACTAGGAACGCTCCCTTCCCTTGATACGAGCCCATCAGGGGTCTAAAATCGTACTCATATAGCGCTTTGACGCCATCCTTGAATCCAGGAAGTGAGTTTGTCTTGACCATTTCTTTCACCTTTTCTATCTTCTTCCTCAGTTCCGTGTCCTCATAGGATTCTTTGACAAACCACCTCCTCACTGTCAGTTCTGCAAGCTCCTCACCAACAATGCCTTCCCCAGATGTCGCTTTTGTGCCTTCTTTCTCTGCTACCTCAATGCGCTCTGCCCAAGCCTTTGGGTTCGATGGTGGAGCCACACTATTTGTGTCGCATGACACAAATGCCTCAATCCTCAGTGGGTACGATAATGCAATTTTGAGTGCGGTACAGCCCCCTAAACTCACGCCCGCAATCGATGCCTTCTTCACTCGAAGTGCATCAAGCATATTTATGATATCGTTGACCAATGTATCTATCGTGATGTTACTCTCGCTCCCTTGAGGGAGTGTGGTTCGCCCACGTGTATTGAAACGCAACACACGATACTTGTTGTTTGTAAGATGGAGAAAGTGTGATACAAAGTCGTCCCAGATGCCATACTCGACTAGAATTGAATTGACTAGCACTAGAAGCGGGGCGTCGGGGTCGGATGAGCCTTCGAGGCGGTACGCAATTTGGACGGCGTCAGGAGTATTTATGAAGCTTTCAATAACGGGTCGCTTCTCTGGAATAGACGAGGCTGGGTATGTCTTGGTCAAATCACTTGTAGACCTGGCTGGGAACGTATCCTGCGAAGCAAGAGATTGGAGGTCGCGTTCGGCCGGCCCGAACGTGTAATACAAATCGTACACACGCCTCTTCCTTCCCTGGACAACTTCTTTGTATATCTTGTCGCACCACGCTGTCGATATCGCCTGCGTAAACTCCTTTCCGCCCAGGCCATTTTCTGGAGCATACTCATGCAATGCAAGAAACTCTTTCTGTTTCCCTTCGCGTAGATCCAAATAACTTGTCACAAACCTTCTGGTCCTTTTCCAGCCCGGAACTTTCTGCAGAAGGGGGACGTGCTCTTCATCGTACCATTTCCCCAACTCCTTCTCGTTCCCTTCTCCCTCCTTGAGTGTAAAACTGACCGCAATCATGACATTTTTCTCCCCTTCATTTTCCACTTTCGCTAGTTCCTCAAATGCCTCACCTTTCCACTCCTTGATGAAGTCGTAGAATCGTCGGTCGACATGAATTTGTTTCATCGTGTCCCTCTCTCGCTGACTCTGCACGGGTGCCGCTCTCAGCCTTGTGTATATGTCCTTGGTCAAATAGTCCATATCATCGATGTCATATATCGCCATCCATTCGGGCCTGTCTGGGGTCCCGGGCTGAGAGTTAAGATCGGTTGCACGATATCGGAAACCATTGCGGCAAAAGGACAAGCGCAATCGACCAGGTCCATGCTCATTGTTGTACCTTGAAGGAGGTGGAATTGTGAGATTGAATCGGGAGGCAGAAACAATGCGGCTAGGCAAAGAGCAATTAACTTACCAGTCGTGAAACTGCGACGGAGGTAGCGTGTCTTTGGGCTGCATGGTAACATACAGAATGCCTGAAGTTACTTTTGAAGCCATCTTGGCGGAGATCGGCAGCTTGACCGCGCACAAGAGCCTGCTCTTACAGGGGGAATGAAGTATTCAAAGTGACCCACGGGTACCTGAGAATTTATATAACCTGGCTGCAACGTGCGGAGAAGGTAGTACATATACAGACGCTACTCTAGTGGCCGACCATGGTGAGGGGAATCGAGCTTCTCCGACGCCATTTGCCGGCTTGCACTAACCATGGCACTAGCCTCCACAACACCGGAAAGTCAAGGAATCGCGGAGCTATCTGCGTTCCGAGTTCGGAACCAGGTGTTGCAATATCTCAAAAGTCGACGGGAAAGCGTCTCTGGTGTACCATCCCAATATGGTCTCAGCAAAACAAGTTGTATTGGAAACCATATCTTTTGTCTACACTGATTGTCTACATCGACTATCTAGTCATGCCAAATAGCATTCATCCCAAACCCTTTCTCTCCTACCTCCAGTCTCGCAACCCTCGCCAAATACTCCTTGTGCCATCTATAAATCTCCACTCCGCCTTTCTCATCATCTGTCAACGCTAGCCACTCATCCGTCCATGGGCATGGGCTAACAGCGTTAGAGTGCCCGCCAGAGGTTGACGTCGGGTTGAGGCAAATCTGGCGCTCAATGGCTCCAGATTCGCCAATCTTGAATGCCGCAATATACCCAGTCAGGTCGAATGAGTTTGCACGAGAGGTGGCAAATAGATATTGCGACGATTGGGTCAGGAACACAACATCCGAGCGGTACATGTGTGGGTTTGGAATATCTGATACAAAGTCAACACTCAATTGACTTGCAAGTATTTTCACAGTTAGTGGGATCCGCAGCCTACCTGGAGGTATTAAGGGATAATGCTTGTGGATGTAGACGGGTAAATGGGTTCGCGGATCGATTACGTATTCACAGATCCTATTTCCTGCCTCCATCAAGACGTACAGGTACTGGCCTTTGGGGTGCATCTCTACCCATCTCGGATGGTCCTTCTCGGCGGGTGCCTCGGTGTATCCTATAGTTTCTAACCTTCCCTCATTGTCAATTTTTTTGTGACACCATATACGATTTGCCCACATGTCGGCTGAGTAAAGATAAGTTTCCGTGGGATCAAAGACCATGCCGTGAATCGCAGACTTGTCACAGTACTCAAAATTCTGTATGTTCTCCTTCAGGTGACCATTTAAGTCCACGGAGAAGATGTTGCCATAACCAGCGAAATCATAGAATGGGTTGCAGTACACTGCATATGGGGGGTTGCGAGCTGGGAGAAGGAAGATGGCACGGGTACGAGTGTCTGCTTCGTTCGCTTTTGCTGTCTCAGTGGTGAGTAGCCATAGGGATACAGTGGCTCGCAAGGGATGATTTCGTACGATGCCCGCCTATGGGAAAGCTCCCAGTATGTATAATATTCGCCGGGTCTTTGACCTCATGGCAGCTCCACTTCTTCATTGACGCGCCATAAATATTCTTTCTTTGATGCTACACAGCCAAGTATTAGATAGCAAAGGTAGAGGGGCAAGTTTGAGAGCTTTGGGTGCATACATCAAATGCCATCCAGCTGATGGGTTCATCTTGGGGAATCTCTGTCTTCTTTACCAGTTCCAGGGACAATTTCTCATCATCAAATGCGACTGTGATGATGACTCCAGGAGGCGTCCAAGTCCCGATCATGAGGTGATGTTTGACCATCTTGTCAGAGAAGATTGGAACAGAAAGCTATTTGAAAGGTGAAAGACGGGGTGCTCAATGTGCAAAGGAGTCAAAGAGACGAGAGAAAGGGAGAAGAAGAGAGAAGCGAGAACACGCGCAATTGGCAATCGCACGATGCCATGGTGTCAGAACCAGAATTGGCATGTCCAGTTGCAGGCCGTGAGAGGATGCCGCGATGGAACCCCGCCGATGCGGAAACAAACCGAAGGCGGAGGCGGGGCAAAAATTCCCCAATGGCTTGAAAGGGCTAGGATAAGGGCCGGGTAAAACCTCTCCCGTCGATCCGCACAGTACAAGAATGTATAGATACGTACTGTACATATCAATTGACAATTCATAGCTCAACCGGGCTGCCTAAACAGGTAATAATAGGTTTTATGTGCCAGCTGCTGCCCGGCAATGATCAGTTTCCGTCCCTTGACTCTCCGTAAATTGTTGATACAAGTACCCTCTGTCCTCATCCACACTCGCCTCCGCCATTGCTCTTCCAGTCCACATCATATTTTAAGGAACTTCAAGGCCACCCCCAGCCCCAAAATGCGAGTCCCCTACGCGCCCAAGGAGCCCCAGACGGAAGAAGACAAACCCATCTATGAACGCATTGCGGCTCGACGAGCGCCCCGTCCTCTCATCCCCCTCGACCTAGCTCTTCTCCACAACACCGCCGTGGCAGATGGATGGAACTCATTCATCGGAGCCATTCGCACAAAGACGACAGTGCCTGGCTCTCTCAGCGAATTGGCAATCTCTCGCGTCGCCGTACTCAATCACGCCGTTCATGAATGGAATGTTCATGGGCCGTTGGCTCTACAGGGCGGCATAAGCAAACAAGGGCTCGAAACTGCGTTCACAGCCCCAGTCATTGCAAAGGGCGACAAGGTAGCAGACGATGCACAGGGAGGGCTGACCAAGGAGCAATGGGCAGTGCTAGCGTATACAGATCAAATGACGCGTGGAGTTGAGGTCGAAGACAGCGTGGCAGGAAATCTCAAGAGCTTCTTGAACGATCGGCAGATTGTTGAGTTGACGGCGACCATTGCAAGTTACAACTGTGTCAGTAGGTTTTTAGTTGCGCTGAATGTGGGAGAAAACAACGGGCACGAAATGAAGCCTGTATGGGATATGTAGGTCCTTGTTTGGCAATGTCCTGCATACAACAACATTTCAAAAATACATGGATTGATATAGCCTTTTTTTCTGAATCAGAAATTCCATCATCTGAAATGTATGCCTCTAATTTTCTCTTCTCCTTCTCCGTCTCAGTTTCTACCCTTTTATTGTACAGTTGCTTCCCCGTCTTTTTTCCCCGGCCGGACCCCAATCTCGCCTGCCCTGTGCGTCATCCCCTCCTTCCTTCAGCCGTCACAAACCGAGCCGCGGCCTGGATGCAGTTCCACCAACACTTCCTCTCCTTCGACTGTGATCTCTCCCCAAAATTCACTCTCCCATTCCTCTTCACAATGGCTTTGACATCCTCTCGGTTCTTTTCAAGAAGCTTCCGCCAGCTGTGTAGACACCAGTCGCGTCCGGTAACCCTCGGTGCACGACGTCATGCATCGACAAAACACCCAAAGGGATTTGTTCCCCCTGCACAATCTGAGCTGGATGAGTTGAGGCAAAGTGTGCAAGAGTTCACTCGTAAGTCTACTGTCCCGACTTCACTATCTCTCATCTTTCATCTCCTTACTCTCAATGCCCATATACCCATTGCGTTTGGATCCCGAAATCGCTGACAGAATTGCGACTAGGAAGAGAGATCCCGGAAGCTATTGCACACAGAACAGACCAGCAGAATGAGTTTCCAAACGACATGTGGAAAAAGTTTGGCGAAGCCGGATTTCTGGGCATAACGGCGGATGAAGAGTTTGGTGGCTTGGGCATGGGATACCAGGCGCACATTGTAGTAATGGAAGAGTTAAGCCGGGCAAGTGGTAAGAGCATAAACCATCACCCTTTACTTACAGATACAACCTATTGAAATACATACAAGGCAGCATAGCACTCTCATACGCCGCGCACTCACAGTTGTGTGTGAATCAGCTTATGCTCAACGGATCTGCGGAACAGAAA
Source organism: Acrocalymma vagum (assembly GCA_028476805.1). Lineage (NCBI taxonomy): Eukaryota > Fungi > Ascomycota > Dothideomycetes > Pleosporales > Acrocalymmaceae > Acrocalymma > Acrocalymma vagum. The sequence continues at coordinate 71,253 of JAQGEP010000176.1, forward strand.
GCAAAATACCTTCCCAGTCTAATAAGTGGGGAGCATATCGGTGCGCTAGCCATGAGCGAACACTCTGCGGGAAGTGATGTTGTTAGTATGAAAATGACAGCGAAGGAGGTCGACGGGGGTTTTCTTCTGAACGGAACGAAGATGTGGATAACCAATGTATAAGAGGCCACTCATTCCACGAATATGCGCAAATCACTTACTCTTCCTGCAGGGTCCAGATGCGCATACGATCGTAGTTTACGCCAAAACCGAGCCAAAGGCTGTATCAAAAGGTATAACCGCATTCATAGTAGACACAGGCAGCAAAGGCTTCTCGGTTGCACAAAAGCTCGATAAGCTCGGGATGCGTGGTTCCAACACAGGCGAGCTCGTTTTTGAAGACGTGTTCGTGCCCAAGGAAAATATACTTGGCCAAGTCAACAAAGGTGTCAGAGTGCTAATGGAAGGTCTTGACCTTGAACGATTAGTGCTCAGTGCCGGGCCGCTGGGGCTTATGCAGGCCTCACTTGACAATGTGCTGCCATACACACACCAGCGCAAGCAGTTTGGACAGCCCATTGCGCATAATCAGCTCGTTCAGGGCAAGTTAGCAGACATGTACACCAAATACCGGGCTTCCTCCGCCTTCACGTATAGCGTTGCGCGTTCTATCGATGAGTCACATCAAAATCCAGAGATCAAGACACAGGATTGCGCTGGCGCCATTCTGTATGCGGCTGAGAGGGCCAGCGAGGTTGCGGCTGATGCGGTGCAGCTGATGGGAGGAATGGGGTATATGAATGAGGTTCCTGTGGGAAGAATTTTAAGGGATGCAAAGCTGTATGAGATTGGTGCTGGCACCAGCGAAGTCAGACGGATGGTGATTGGAAGGGCTTTTAACAAGGAATTTGGGGAGAGGTAGTAGGCTGGAGCTTGGGGGGAGGAGAGAAGGAGAGGGAAGAGAGTCGGTTGGGAGGGGGGGGGGGAGAATTGAGCAAAAACAAAATATAATCAAAAGCTTTGACAAGTCACTGTCTTCCACCAGCTTTTTTCTTCTTCTCAATTGTCTTCTCACCCTCAAGGCTGTTGCTGTTGTTCTAAATTCTCTACGCCCCCCACACGCGTGGAGAACCTCGGCTTTTGTACCCCAGAGTCTTAGCCATCCTTCCAATGCGTGCCATTGCGTCTACTTCCCCAATCCCGATTCACACATCCGAAGCTTGCTACAGTAGCGTCCTACAGGAGTATAAAAGCGCAAAGCACCTTCCCGGCGACTCATTGACAAGCTCGTCTTCTCGATATTAGCCCTTGCAGCCCATCGAGCTGCCTCAGACCGCCTCTCATGTCCTTCCGCGCCCCATCATGGGTCCCGAAGCTCCCATTCGACCCGCCCGACTCAATCCCCATCTGCGACTTCATGCTCGACGAGCTACACGGCCGTCACCCGCTCGGATACTCTAAGTCGCCCTTCACCTGTGGACTGACGGGCAAGACTTACTCCACTTTGGACGTCAGAGAGCGCGTCGATTATCTCGCGCGCGGTCTGGCCAAGGAACTTGGATGGAACCCGAACCATGGCTCTGAATGGGACAAGGTCATCGCAGTCTTCTCTGTCAACACGGTGAGTGTCATCCTACAGAACACTACAATTTTAAATCTGACATTTTTCATTACAGCTAGATACGCTTCCGCTAGCATGGGCGACACACCGCCTGGGCGGCATCCAATCCCCAGCAAACGCGGCGTATAGCTCCTCTGAGCTTGAGTATCAGCTTCGCAACTCTGGCGCCAAAGCCCTCTTCACCTGCGTACCACTACTTCCCATTGCAAAAGAAGCGGCACAAAAATGCGGGATCCCAAACAATCGAATCTATATCTTGGAAGTGCCTAAGGAGTTCACAGGGAGCCAAGGCACCCCTAATGGTTTCAAAACTATCGACGACTTCATACGCGAAGGCTCGAAGCTCGATCGCTTAGAGCCATTGAATTGGAAGCCTGGCCATGGCGCAGAGCGGACCGCTTTCCTTTGCTACTCAAGTGGCACCTCAGGCCTTCCGGTACGACTTTCCCCCCCTCATCTAAGACTTATCTAACTGGATGATACAGAAAGGTGTTATGATCTCACATCGAAATGTCATCGCCAATACCCGTACGTTTAGTGCTTTGAGCATATACAGACATCGCTGATAACCGTGCAGTGCAAATCTCCGCATTCGAGAAGCCATTCCGAGAGACCATGCGCCCTCCCTTGACTCAATCCGACTACATAGAAAATGTACTTGGCCTGCTCCCAATGTCCCATATTTACGGTCTAGTTGTCATCTGCCATGCGAGTGTATATCGTGGGGATGGGGTCATAGTACTACCTAAATTCGACTTCACCACAACCTTACAAGCCATTCAAGACTTCAAGATTAATTCATTATTTTTAGTAAGTATCAGTATTCAGAGCTGGTATTGATGTAAGTATCAAGGCTTACGTTGTAAAGGTGCCGCCGATTATCATTCTTATGACTAAGAATCGGAATGTGCTCGCCAAATACGACTTGAGTAGTGTTTGGTCAGTATTCACGGGCGCAGCTCCTCTCGGACAAGAAACAGCAGAAGATTTACAGAAAATCTTTCCCTCGTGGAAAATTCGTCAAGGCTATGGTAAATTGCAGAGACCTGTTTGTAAAGCTTCACGCTGACGAGATCCCCAGGCCTTACCGAGACTTGCACTGTTGTATGCTCGTCCTCTCCTACCGACATCTGGTTCGGCTCTTCTGGTTCAATCCTTCCAGGCATCGAATGTAAGATTGTGGGCCTCGAAGGAAACGTCGTCACAGGCTACGATCAACCTGGCGAGCTGTTAGTCAAATCACCTTCGGTCGTGTTGGGCTATTTGAACAACGACAAAGCAAATAGAGAAACCTTCCAGGATGGCTATATGAGGACTGGTGACGAAGCAGTCATACGCAAATCCCCATTAGGGAACGAGCATGTTTTTATTGTAGATAGGATTAAGGAGCTGATAAAAGTCAAGGTAAGCATATGTTCTGAACGCTACAACTTCGATGTCGAAGTGTCGCAAATCGGTTAACGAATGAGTAGGGTCACCAAGTTGCCCCCGCGGAGCTTGAAGCACATCTTCTCACCCACCCCGCAGTTAACGACTGTGCTGTGATCCAAGTACCGGATGAAAAGTCGGGCGAAGTACCAAAAGCGTTTGTTGTGAAATCTCCGTCTGTCGGGCTAGAGGAGAGTGACCGTGTCCTCGCACGACAGATTCAGAAACACGTAGAGGAGCACAAAGCAAGGTACAAGTGGATCACTGGAGGTATTGAATTCATTGACCAGATTCCGAAAAGCCCTTCAGGAAAGATACTGAGGAGGTTCCTGAGAGACAAGGAGAAGGAGAAACGGAGGAAAGAGGGAGGCAAGTTGTAATGGCTTTGGGTTTTATTAATCAGCTGTCACCTACAACATATGCATGCAGCATCTCCTGTTCCAGCGGCCACCTTCTTTTGAGCGTGCCACCCATGTAGATTTCGACACCAATCTATATTATATAGAAATAGTTACATTTCAACCGGCGGAGCCTGCAGGCGGCTAGAGTCAATGAGCACGTGACCTGAGTTATCGATAGTATAATGACATTCGTCGGCGGTCCCGCCTCTTAAACTCCGACGGGCCGAAGTAAAAAGTTCTTGATCGAATTGCCTGCATGCACATTGTGGCATTTCTAAGCAACACCAATATTGCAACTTTACTATAAAACCCGTTTAGGAGACGCACCTTTCCCGCCTCCAGTACGGTGCTACCACGATCTTTCTATTTAATTAACGCCAGACCTACAGAGGACCAGAAATGGCAGCTTCAAACCCTAACCAACCCCACCATGAAGATGTTGACATTCATGAAGAGGACGACATGTTAGACGCTGCAGAGGCTGGCGAAGTGGTCGAAGACGACGGAGATGTACCCATGGACTCAGATGACGAAGGAGACGAACAAAATCAAGATGTTCACATGGAGATACAGCTACAGAACGATTCCATTGCTCACTTTGACGAGCACACCGATAGCATTTTCTGCATAGCCCAGCACCCTGTACATCTCAATATTGTGGCGACTGGCGGTGGCGACGATACCGGTTACATTTTCGACACGTCTTCGCTGCCTTCAACGGAGCAAAGCAGGGATGGGCAACCACAGGAGAGGGAAGGCTTGAATAGCTTGTACAAGCTAGATGGGCACACGGACTCAATCAATGCAATCACCTTCTCACTACCCAAAGGCCAGTTCGTGACAACAGCAGGCTTGGATGGGAAGTTAAGAGCATGGCAAGGTGTCCCAGATGGCCAGAAGTGGAAATTTCTCGCCGAGACACAAGAAGTGGAAGAGATTAATTGGCTCACTTCAAACCCATCGCCAGAGCACCCCAATGTGATTGCGCTTGGTGCAAACGATGGGTCAGTCTGGGTGTACCAGCTAAGCACAGAAAAGGGTAACGAGCTGCAGGTGTTACAAGCTTATTATCTGCACACTGAGACTTGCACCGCCGGGGCATGGAGTCCCGATGGCGCTCTTCTAGCTACCGTTTCTGAAGATTCAAGTCTATATGTGTGGGATATCTTCGGAAACGCTGCAGCTCAAGGTCTTACATCAACATCCAATGCACAAGCCGTAGTCGGTCTCACTGGTCTCGATGAACGCTTTCGCGTAGAAGGCGGGTTGTACTCGGTTGCTATTGCACCCTCTGGATCCTTTGTTGCTGTCGGTGGGCCCGAAGGCCAAATCCGCATTATCGGCTTGCCTCGTTTATCCGCCGTATCCCCCCCCGAAGCCTCAACCTCATCGGGTGGTAGAGGTGCTAGAAACAAACCAGGAGGGGGCAACCAAGCCGGAGCAAAAGGCGGAGCGAGTTCAGCAGGTCAAGCCGGTCAGATTCTTGCTAGTCTTCAAGCAGGAAGTGACAACGTGGAGTCTTTGAGCTTCTCTAGTCCACCACTCACACTGATGGCCGCCGGCAACGTTGATGGTTCGATCACACTATTCGACACCGCACATCGGTTTGCTGTAAGAAGAAGGATCGAAGATGCGCATGTTGATGAGGAAATGCCACAGGCGGTCGTCAAGGTCGAGTTTGTCAAGAAAGAAGGCCCAGGTGGCTGGCTGCTGACAAGCGCGGGTTATGATGGCGTACTGCGGCGATGGGATACTAGGGGAGGGACTGCTGCAGCAGCTAAGGGATTGGTGGGTGAATGGAAAGGGCATCGTGGAGGAGGCGAGGGTGGCGGCATCATGGGCTTTGTTCAAGGAAATGGAGAAATATTGGTCACTGCTGGTGATGACCATGTTTCGCTTGTTTTTCAGACACCTCTATAGATGACAAGATTAAAAGACAAGGATGAGTTCTAATACCCTAGTGATTATCCTACTTATACGAAACCTAGCTGAAGAGATTGTATTTGCAAACTAGATAATCGGAATCGTATCTATTTGTTCTTCATACTTCACCCTTCTCTATGACTCTCTACAAAAGCTCATAATTATACTCGTCAATCCTAAATTATATTTTACAAGAATCAAACTAAAATTAGGAAACTATAAATCGGGAAATATTATTGTGTAACTCAAGTAAGATTCAAACTTGTGACAGCTGTCAATCAACGTTCGACAGTCAGCGAATGTACAGCAAACGGCGAGAATGGCGAAAATGGCAAAAACGTCACGTTCCCTTTTCAATATACGCAAAATAGACGACACCTAATCGCTACTCATATCAAAATTCAGAGCTACCAGTCCTAATATTGAAATTTAAGTAAGCATTGTAGTGTAGTACAAAGGGTGTATGGACATGGAGGAAAAAGGTCATGTGAAGGGAAAGGTCAGGTGACCTTAGGCAAAAAAAGGGGCTCTACTTGCAATCGGAAACCCAAGGCGCAAGGCACACAGTGTAAGGAGCTGATTGCGCTGATGGTCCCCGAATGGGTACTAGGGGTCATGTGGGCCCCCGCATCAGCAGTATATAGTCCTTACAACACTGAGGAAAGCTCCTCAGTGATTCGTCTATCCAATACTATATGTTTTTACTCATTGCCAAACTACATTCTCAATACACCTTTACCGGACACACAGCACGCAGAGATAATGATCACCAATAATTAAGTAGTCAACAAGCAGATATTCGATCGCTATTCTTAATATTTCCATTTATACAGTAGTTTTTTTCGCTCGATTCTTTATCTATTATAGAATAGTATAAAGGGTCTATAAATAGAGAGGAAAAAGGTCATATAAAGGGAAAGGTTAGGTAACCTTAGGTAAAAAGAGTTTCTACTTATAATTGAAAACCTAGCCCTAGATCCTACTAAAAGAGATATATAGATAGTAATTACTAAGAATTAAGTAGGCAATAAGTAGATATTGTAGTGTTGTTTGGGCGTTCGATTGTGCAACCCGCAGTCGGTGGATAGGCAGAGAATCGAGCGGAGTGAACTACTGCGTGACGGGAAATATTACGAATAGCAATCGAATATCCGCTTGTTGGCTACTTGATTCTTGGTGACTGCTATCTGTCTGTCTTGGACTTTGGTGGTGCTTGGTTGATACTTAGTTGATTGGCCCCCCCTTGGGTTTCCGATCGCGAGTAGAAATCCTTTTTGCCCAAGGTCACCTGACTTTTCCCTCACGTGACCTTTTCTCTCCCTGTCCAAACACCCTTTGTACTACACTACAGTAGGTAGGCAAGAGATATTAACTAGATATCTTTAAGGTAAGTAGACTTAATTATATAATAATAATCTATCTATTAGGTAAATATTAAATATACTCTACACTCGTTTACGCGATTAATAGCTACTTAGGCTCGTCCTCTTCCTATCCTTCGACTGCGGGTTGATATAGTTACCTGCACCTCATACTGCACTACATTACAGACTTACCTAGGACAGGTTACATTCGCGCCATTCGCGCTGTTTGTGAATTGACAAATGTGAACGTTGCTTTTGCGAGTTGAATGTCTACAAAAAGGAAATACTATTATTGCCTAATGACCCCACAAATTACACATAGAAAGTAAGACTTGAGACAACATTTGACAAGGAAAGCCGGATGAGTCAAGACACAATTTCAGAGATATTCATGGAGAAAGTATCATCGCCACTATCGGAAATTAGTACGTAATTCGCACCAGTCTCATGGTAAAGTAGTATTTTCCTATCAATTCAGAAGTAGGGCTCGTTCGCTACAGTCTTTTCACGCCGACAGAGAAGTAATCTGAATGGTATCAGTGGATATAGAGCCACTCTTCACAAGCAATCCGAGTGCGCCGCCACGATACTCGTCATCGAAAGCTGACAGCTCTACATCATTAATGCAGACGTATATCGATCCGCTCTTCACCGTTACTGTGATGTTATAAGCTGTATCTAGCTCCCAATCAAACTTGGCCCTGGCAAGCTCATCCCGCTTTTCATCTCTTGCTTTAACAATGGCTAGGTATCCATCATGACAAAGGACTACACCGTAATATCGATTCAACCCCTGGCATTGTACAACCACGCCAGAGGGCCCACCTAAGCTCACTGTAAAACCGGTAAAGGTGACACGGTAGTCATTCCAGTCGCGTGTCCCTTGCGTGAATAGACCTTCGCCATTATCCTGCGCTATGTAAAATGAAGGGCCCATTTTCGTGTGCACTTTGTGCACAGAGTTCACCCAGGCCCTTTGCCAGAATTCCGCAACGCCAGTCGAAGGTCTTTTCAACTCCATCTGAGGAACGCCTCCATATTTGATACTGTGGAGCCATATTTTGCCAGTCGAATTTGGGTCAGGGGTAATGGCTATACCCAGTTGTTGGATTGGTTTGTTGTTCAAACTTTGTGGGAGAGTCCAATTCAAGGTCGCCTCGCCTCCAGGCTCGAGGGTGCGGACATCACTATCCATTGTAAAGAGCTGATCGTCGAAATCGTATGCTTTGACGCGAAGTCGAACATATGCGGTTCCCCCAAGGTCTTTGTCTGCACTAAGTATTGCTTTGACATGCTGACCAGGGTAGATCAAAGGGGAAGCCATCATTTCATAATCCCTTTTCACCCGGATGACATCTACTGGAGTAAACGTCTGGGTAAGCACTTCGATGGGTTCATTCCCCCCGTTAAGTGCATGCAAATGGATCCCAAGTGCACTGTCCCCTTGGCTCTGCCCCTGACAGACAGTGACGACGTTGGGCGGCGCATTTGCTTGGAAGCCTTGAACACTTCCAGGCAGGGAGAAGTGGAATTGCGCGCCATCCTTGGGTGGCTCCAACTCGTCTTCACCAGCAAGCTTCCTCGCTAAATTCGCAAGATCATATGTGATTCGAACGGCGTTGTTGATTGAATAGCCATTGTCTGCGTTAGAAATCAGAGCTCGGTCAGCCAGTGGACCTCGCCAGTCCAGCCCCTATCGTTGTCGAAAGCTGGTAGGCCGTGCATAATAGCTACAAGACATCCGACGTTGCCCGAGTTACAGTCTGTATCCCATCCAGCGGTATTGATGATGTGCATGGCGTGACTGAAATCGTGGCCACCGTAGATAAGAGCCATAATCATGATACCATGGTTTGGAACCATGTGGCAAATGCCGCCATACTTGTTATAGCCGTAATTGTCTTCAATTCTTTGCCGAGTCTTTTCCCAATTGCTATCTTCCTTCGCCCATGCACGGATGTCGGCGATAAGGGGCCTTAGGGTAGAGCTTGGAGGAATGAAAGAGAGGCCAGTATCCAGGAGGTGATCCACATTGCTAGATACGAACGCCTCTGCTTCCATCACTGCCCACAACTTGGCTGCATCTACAGCAACTCCATCATGACTGACCAAAGCAGCAGCTTCCGCTAGCTTTGCTGCAAGGGAAGGGTTTCCCGGTGTCACCAATGCCCATCCGTCAATGAAAATCTGGGATCCAATTTGTTCTGAAAGCGTCTTGCCATTTGTCTTCATCGAACCACTCAACGGCGGTACAATCCCATTCTTGAGATTATTGAATGTTGTATGCTCTGTTGAAATCCCGTGGCCACCCCACCAAAAGATAGTTCTCTTGTCGATGACTGTATTCAGCCAGGTTTTTCCAACTTCCTCTGGCGAAAGGCTGGTTCTTGCTCCATGTTCCTCGAGTGCCCGGACAAAGGCGAAAGTGCCAGAGACATCATCATCAATGACTACCAGCGGTAGCCCTAGCCGCTCATGTACATAGTAGTGGATTGGGCCGAGTTTCTCATGGATTTCCTGATAAGTCCAATTTTCAAACGGGCGGCCGAGGTACACCCCTATTAGCTTCCCGAGTACACCTGCATATATCTTATGCAGGTAGTCACCGGGCAGTTTAGTCATTGCTTCGAGATCCATATAGAGGCAACAGGGCTCGAAAAAAGAGAAGAAGGAAGATAGAGGTAGCGTAAGTTTTCTGTTGTGCTTCAGGATTAATATCCCCACTCTCGAACCCCACTCCCCAATTGTCGGGTCTTCCGAAGCTAGCTCGGCGAACGTACAGTCTCGAAAATGGGGCATAAAATCTATCTAAAAGTATAACTAGAAGTGTTTAATCATACTATCTTCCAGCATCTTTCTTCGCTTAACAGTGCGAAGAAGATACTTTTTATGCAGCGCTCAAGGTTGAGCGTTCCAGCAAAGCTGCATTATGAGTGGCGAGGGAGCCAGGGCGATGAACAACGTACCAATGGCAGCCATCGCGATAATGGAATTACAATACCAGTTAACCAGTCAGGTAAGTAGTATAGTCTCTCCCTGTAAGACAAATAGCGAATGGCGCCAAAACTTTAAAGTCCGGTCGAATACCCTTACACACTGCATAGTCACTGTAGTACAAGAGACTGCTAACAGGCGGATCTGGTACACACTGTAGTGTTGTTTGGGCGTTCGATTGTGCAACCCGCAGTCGGTGGATAGGCAGAGAATCGAGTGGAGTGAACTACTGCGTGACAGGAAATATTACAAATAGCGATTGAATATCCATTTGTTAGCCGCTTGATTCTTGGTGATCACTGCCTATGTGTCTTGAGTCTTCGTTGCCTCCCCCGCCCCTTGGGTTTCCGATTGCGAGTAGAAACCCTTTTTGCCCAAGGTCACCTGACCTTTTCTCTCCCTGTCCATAAACCCTTTGTACTACACTACAATACTCTGCTATAGTTTGGGGTGCAGGTAGTGATATCAATCCGCAGTCAATGGGTAGGTAAAAGTGGGGCCTGAATGGCCATCGATACAAAGGCCAGGGGCGCGAGATAATCACACACAATTAATGTTTTTCTAACCCCCTTTTAAGGATAAGAAACCCTTCCGTCAATCAATTACCTGACCGATTATCTTCTAGCGCTCACATAAATTATACACCCACCCCAAGCTACACCACAACATTCATAATTTCATATATAATATGTCGCATAGCACGTGGTTAACACTCCTAACGAGCTATGGGAAACTCGGAGGCTTACGGTCCGAGCTCTGCGTAATCATCAAGGCTGTATATAGACCAATTATCACATTATTCTGTATCTATAGGGTTCAATCGCTTTCATAAATTCTCTCCATGATCTAGATGAGTACATTGCTAATAGTTCTTAGTATAACATATAATTAGTAAGTTTTCATCTATGTTCTCTTACTTAAGTTTTCCTTACTCTTTAAAGATAATTCAAGCCTATTATAATATTTAAATTTTCTTAATTATATATTACTTTATCTTTATTTACTTCGGCAATTATCCTAGAGCATTGCTGGTCCTAGTTTCTCTTATTGTTTAGCTTTTTACTTACTGTCCTGTCTGTAGGCCAACTCTGTACCCTAACAAAGTTATACTACTTTAATAAAATTAGGTTATGTAAAGTAAGACGCTTATATAAAGCAAGTAAAACATACAAAACACGCAAAACACGAAAAGAAGATTTTTCACCGGGTTACCCAAGCTCGCTTACATTATTAGATATAATGTAGAAGAGCTGTTGGAAGCGTGCTCAGATAATCAAGAGAATAAATAAAATTAAGTAAAATATTGTAGTGTTGTAGTGTTGTTTGGATGTTCGTTTGTGCAACCCGCAGTCGGTGGATATATAGAGAACTGAGCAGAGTGGACTACTGCGTCTCGGGAAATATTACGAATAATGATCAAATATCCGCTTCTTAGCTACTTAATTCTTGATAATTACTATCTGTCTGTCTTAGACCTTGGTTGGTTGTTCTGCCCTGGTTGGTGTCCCATTCTTGGGTTTCCAATCGCGAGTAGAAACCCCTTTTGCCCAAGGTCACCTGACTTTTTCCTCACGTGACCTTTTCTCTCCCTGTCCATACAACCTTTGTACTACACTACAGTGTTGCTCGGGGCATTCGATTGTGCAACCCGCAGTCAGTGGATAGGCAGAGAATCAAGCGGGGAGAACCATTGCGCGACTGGAAATATTGCGAATGGTGATCGAACATATGCTCGTTGACTACTTGATTCTACATGCTGTTGAATTCTCCTTTCCTGAACTTGGTTTCTTCTAGATGTCTCATTGTTATCTGTCTGTGATGCTCATGTGTCTTCGTCATGTCTCTGGTGGTCTCCTTGAGCTGTCCTTCTGATGTCCTTTTGTGCTCAATCGCAAGTAGAAACTCTTTTCGCCAAAGTTCGCCTGACCTTTCCCTTCACATAGCCTTTCTCCTCTATGTCCATAGACCCTTTGTACTCCACTACATTACTTATAGTAATTGGTAACCATGATTGATTCTTAGTAATTACCATTTATATTAGAGGCCTTGTATTGTAGTGTTGTTTGGGCGTTCAATTGTGGAATCCACAGTCGGTGGGTAGGCAGAGAATTAAGCAGAGAAAACCACGGCGTGATTAGAAATATTATAAATAACGATTAAATATCTACTTATTAACTACATAATTCTTAATAATTACTATCTATCTATCTAAGGACTTAGTATCTGTAAAAAAGGTTATTTTGGCAGCGGTACGCTAAAATAATATAATAGCCTAATTGGCTAATATAATACGAGGCTAACCTAGATAGGCTAGTGTAATCTTATTTATAGGATATAAAATAATAAATAGTATACTAAATATAGAAACGATACTAGCCTAAATAGGCTTAGTGTAATAATAGATCTTAGTAAGGATTGTATTATAATTAAAAGAGTAAATGAGTGATGAGTTATATCTCACTTTTAGGGGAGATAGGAGTTATATTTATATACAATTTAATGCTAAGCCACTAAGCTTTTATAAGTAATTATATCCTATAAAATAATTCCAAATAATAATTCTAAATACTTATTCTAAATACTTATTCCAAATACTTTTATCCAATTATATATTATACTATTATATAGTTGTTAGGAACTCACATCCAGAAGGGGGCAGGGCGCGTAGTTAAGTATGACAGGTTGTCAGTGCACGGCGAAGCCTATATGATACCCCGCCAAGGGACTAGAGGGATTACATCATTGGACAAGGTCACGTGATCCCACGATCCCACGAAGCTTGGCGAAGCCACGCTCGGGGCTATGGGATTCCCATGAAACCTCATGTATATAGACTCTCACAATATCTTTTGGATATTGTGTTCAACCTAAGTTACTCTGAATAACACGCTGGTTATTACTATACTCTTTGTGCCAACATCTCGTCTTGTCAGACATATCCGCGAAAACCAACCCTGAGACCTTTCAGTCTTAACAATAGTTTATTATATAATAGAACTTTAATTATTATATAATTAAGCTTAATTATAAATATATACGTTATACAAAATTTGACAATTTTATATAATTTAACAAGGTGTAACAGCCGTTACAGATCATCTCTCCCAGAGCCATAACAAAGTGTAACAATTTAGCTCGCGCGCTAAGGCGCTAGTTAGTAGGGTAGAGTCTAATCTAAATTAGCGCATATTTAGACTACCTATAGCGTAAATTAAGGTAAGGTAGAACTAGACCTAGTCCGGCCTTTCCCTATAGAGCTAACATATACCGCTAGTCCTACCTCTCCCTAGACTATATTTAGGCTTCGAGAAGAAGTAATATAGGAATTTACTAGAAAAGGATTTAGCCTTTATAAAAGGAACTAAATCCTCTTAGATAAGTAGTTCTTTTATATCCTTTTATATAAGGCCTATTAGCGATTTAATATATTCGTGGTTTCCCCTTCTCCCCACGCACTCCCATATGCCTCTGAGTGGAGTCCTACCAGTAACGGATACTAATCGACCAGCGCCGATACACAAGGCTGATTATAAGGCTGTTTGTAAGGCTGACTATAAGGCTGACTATTACCGGGTAAGTTGTATTACCAGGTAGGTTATATAAGCTTATATTTTTACAATATCTACTTATTAACTACTTAATTTTCAATAATTACTATCTATCTATCTAAGGTCTTAGTTGGGTGTCCCCTTCCTAGGTTTCCGATTGCGAGTAGAAACCCCTTTTGCCCAAGGTCACTTGGCCTTTCCCTTCACATGACCTTTTTCCTCCCTGTCCATTAGACCCTTTGTACTACACTACAGTACTCACCGGATAGAAGAGAGACTTGACATTCTCGTCATTTTCGCTATTCACTAGCTGTTGAATCTAGATTAACATCCGTCACACACTTTATTCTTATTAATGTTATATACACAATTTGAATTGATAGCTGTCACATATTTCAATATTATTCAAGTAACATGAGGAACTTCTCTAGACGCGACTGTACACGTTAGATTGTTGCGAATGTGGATTGACAGCTCTCACATATCGCATTCCTATTTCGGTTAACGTTCTGGATAAGCGAGCGTGCCAGACAAGCGAGCGTGCCAGCCCAAAACACGCCCAAAATCGGATTTTTAAAGTCTTGATATCTCGACAACTACTTTATAAAATATTTCTAGAGTTTGATAATACACTAATCTATATAAATTTAAGAGTATAGTTTACTTATAAAGCTCTACTATATATACTTCTTAAGATAATAAGATTTGGGAGCTAAATTCGAGCCTTAGTAAAAAATCTTGCTATATCTTAGGAGCTATTAAGGTAATAATCTTATAATTTATATATATAGTATATAGTATATATAATAGTACTATAGTAAGCTATCGTAGCTTTATATGTTATAGTTGTTGAGATATTAAGACTTCAAAAATTCGATTTTGGGCGTGTTTTGGGCTGGCACGCTCGCTTGTCTGGCACGCTCGCTTATCCAGAACGTTATGCAAGAATTGATGAAGAGACAATCAAGCTCCTAATATTGACACGATTTTCCTATAATCATGGTATGATACTTTGCGAGTTGCGTGGTATGGGAAGGGGGTATAATTAGATCCGGCATCAGGTGCAATCCCATTACTCTTAGGTTGTGAGTAACGAAAATCCAATTAACTTTGGACATGGGACTTGTAAAATTGTTGTCTTAGTCGCGGATATCGCGAAGGCATTTCAAGATAGCCATATTCGCAAGCAATGACGATGCCTTGTGAATCATAAGTGCCGCAACGAGAGGAGTGTTCGCCGGCGGCGTGTTGATCATTAACGCTAATAATCGTCAGTTGGAAATATGTGGTGACAGACTTATGCATTTAGGACATCAAACTCAATTAGATATAGATCCGAATACCGCTTGATCGCCGAAAAGATGGATTATGAAGGACAACGGACAACAAGAGGATCCCTCAGGAGCCTGGATGCCAGTGATGGTGAAAATAGCATTTTCTTATGTGCATCATTCCACAGGCACATAGTAGCTACTACGTGGCATGACCATCTTGCTTTTAACAGCCATCCACCCCCTTACACCACGACTACCTCTTGCAGGTATCCTAAATCTAGAAGTACATAGGTAGATTAGTGTCTTAGCCTTTTCATGTTACTTAATGTTTAAGACTGGCCCTTCTAACAGTGGCATACGATACCGGGATGAATGTATTGAATCGAAAGCATTATAGGTCTTCATACGCAGATGAATCAGTAAGCATTCATTCTTAACCAAAATCATTATCCAATATTCTCAGCTAAAAATTCTAGCAAAGACATTATGGCCAAACATCTGCTTCCCTACTCGAGTATTGGAACCGACCAGTCAATCCATCGCTTTTCATCGATCGGCCATTTCCCATCAGATTTCCAAGTGTCTGTGACCACATTCTTACCTAGCAAAAATCGATCAATGAAAGCCGTTAGCTCTGGCTGTTGAACTCTCGGAAACCCACAGTGGTCGGCATGCGCAGTCTGGCTGAAACCAAAATAGTCCTTCACGCCAAACGCCTCATGAACCTTGCGGCCAGCAGTCGCACAGTGATAGTTACTTGTAGGACCAAGATAGTCTATGGCCGTGTTCTCAATTATCAACAAGCCCCTTGGTGGATAGGCATAGAGAGCGTGTAGCAGATGATTATCCCAAGGTAGACTGGGTACATCATCAACATATTTGGCAAAGTCGGTTGAGAACCAAGTATCACCGTTAACGATCTGGTGGGCAGTTTCAACCTTGGTCCCATTCTTCTGGATTTCGTCTGCAATCCTCCAACAACCTGCAGCAGCCTGTCCACCCTCCTGAGGTAATGCCAAAGCGATCCTGTCCACGAATGCCCCAGCAATGATTGCTCCTTTGCCATTCCGAGAGCATCCTGTGATGCCCACATACTTTGGGTCAATCTTGGCGTTTGGTGTGAGTTCAAGAGCATCGATTATACGGTCTACGCCCCAGGCAGCTGCAATCATGCCACCTGCGCTGTGGTTGGTTCCATAAAACTCATAGAACTTTCCTTTCCCACGTCCATTGTCAGCGGCCATTTCGAAGTTCTGATATGTGATTGTAGCGACCGTGTCAGGAATTGGGACACTCGATCCTCCATAGGCTATGATCGCTGGATGGGGTGCCGAGCCTGAACTGGGAAGTTTAATGCTAACCGAGAATGACATCGTCTTTCCCCCTTCTGAAACTGTAACCTTAAGGGAGTTTCCAGACACAGATCCAGTAACCGATGCTGGCTTTGGTGGCATTGACCCATAGGAATACCGTTGAAAGAGCTGTCTTATTTCTTCTTTGCGACATGGCCATTGGTCTTTTTTGATCAGACGCGAGCCGTTCACATAGAGGAACGGATCAGGAAGCTTCGGATTAGTAGCATAGTGGACCGTAGTTGGGATGCCTCGACAATCTGTTTGGCCCTGGCCGAAAACCAGGGCAATAAACAAGAGAAAGAAGTATTGGTAAAAAAGCATTGCGGTTTATCAAACTTCAAAATAAAGACCATAGGGCTTGTGGCACATTCACGGTCATACTTATGCTGATTACTGACTTAGATGGTTGCAGTGATAGCTGACAGTTAAATAGGTTAATAACATTAAAGTGCATATGCGGTCAACATCATTATTATGCGTCCTCAAGTCCAAAGGCCTGATAGATGATATTGATTAAGGACTGATTACGAACTTAAGAACTATCGTCTTAGAGATGAGTTGGTGAGACGTCCGTTACCGAGTAAGGTGAGTGAAAGAAGACATATCTATGAATATCGGGCACCATGATGGGTGGAATACCAGATGCCGCCGTAGATGATGAACATATTCCGGATAATTATGGAAGTAATTAACTGGAAAAAGAAGATTAGTTTACAGTGTCAGAAGCTCTTGTTCCTTTAAGGCACATCTCTCTTTATGAAATCATATCTAGATTTGACACTCAAGTGTGTATATACAATCTAATCTTTCCGGTACAGGCTGTTGCTTTCAAGCTGAGTGGTAGAAAGTGGAGGGGGCTTTCCCGGATAATTGGTAAATTCTCCGACTGTGCCCCAAATAGACCCACATTCCGGCTAATGATTATCCCTACACATGATTGGTTGTATAACTGGTCGCCCCTTAGCATTCACGTGACATACCTATTCACTCTCGGACTACACCACATTACCGCCTCGTTTCGAGCTTCGAAGACCCTCTACGCCTACTATCGTCCAGAAATTCCGAATATTGGATGTACGGTTAGCATCCATTCTGAAAATATCCTTGTGTACCAGAGAGTCCATTCATTGAACAGCCACTCAATGAATCTCAATCGATACCCAATGGTGCCAATAGATCACGAAAATTGGGAATATGTCCTCGAATAAGGCCCTTTTTGGTTTCTCCTGAAAATAGCCCAGATATCCCGTATTCAGTGAGGGGGCTAAAAGAAATATATCTGCGGATTGGGCATAGCGTCTCAGCAGATATTTTCTATTACATAGGGTAGTGTTCCACTTAGTATACAGCATTGATCGGCACTTTTCATTATTAGTAATTACCAAGTTATACTAATTCTAGTAATTACTTAGTAATTAGTAAAGATTATTTAGTAGTTTCTAAAAATAGAAATAATTATATCTATTATATTCTTCTATGTTTCTTTAATTAGGTGTATAAATAAAAACGCGTAAAACGTGTAATTAAGTTTATAAAAATAAACCCGTTAAAGTCTCTATTTGTAACAGCCGTTACAGATCATCTCTCCCAGAGCCATAACAAAGTGTGACAATTCAGCTGGCGCGCTAAGGCGCTAGTTAGTGGGGTAGAGTCTGATCCAAATCGGCGCATATTCGGACTACCTATAGCGTAAATCGAGTTAAGGCAGAACCGGACCTAGTCCGGCCTTTCCCTATAGAGCTAATATATACCGCTAGTCCCGCCTCTCCCTAGACTATATTTAGGCTTAGGGAAGAAGTAATATAGGAATTTACTAGAAAAGGATTTAGCCCTTATAAAAGGAACTAAATCCTCTTAGATAGATTAGTAGTTCTTTTATATCCTTTTATATAAGGCCTATTAGTAATTAATATATTTATAGTTTCCTTCTCCCTACGCACTTTTATATATCTCTAAGTAGAGTTCTACTAGTAATAGATACTAATTAACTAGCGCTAATATATTATATAAAAGAACTCGTTCCTACTAGTAATAGTATCTAAAGAATATTATAATAAGCCTAGATAACTAAGAGTTAAATTAGTATATAATTAGTATACCTTTAGAAGTACTATAGATAAGATTCTAGTAACCTCTTATTAACTAAGGCCTATAGGTTTAGACCTCTTAATTCTTAACTAGATTAAGTTAACCTTAGAAAAGACGCGTTAGATTACGCTAAGGTAGAGAATACGTAACTACTAATAACCTACTAACTTAGAATATAACTACTAATATTAGCTTAACTACTAATATTAGATTCTTTATAGATAACCTAATAGATAGCTAGGAACTAGCTTCTAAATAAGGAGATACTTCTCTCTAAAAAAGAAAAACTCCCTACTTCTAAGCTAGAGTAAGATTAAGATAAAGGCTTAGATTTCTTAGGTAGTAAAGACTCTCTAATAGGAGACTCCTTAGAGAAAAGAGACCTTAAAATAGATCTAATAGTAACTACTTCTAAGGTAGCTATTAAGATACTTAATTACTAGATATAATAGCTTTAATAGTAGTTAATAGACCTATAAGCTTCCCTTCTAGTAGACTAGCCTATACCTACTATAGAATTACTTCTAACTATACCTAGACCCTTAAGAATAATATCTATATTTTTAGCCTAAGATATTATTTAAGTCCTATCTAAAATACTAGGGTGTATCGGCGCTGGTCGATTAGTATCCGTTACTGGTAGGACTCCACTCAGAGGCATATGGGAGTGCGTGGGGAGAAGGAAACCACGAATATAT
>JAQGEP010000177.1:0-89727 GCA_028476805.1 Acrocalymma vagum
GAGGAGGAGGAGGAGGAGGAGGAGGAGGAGGAGGAGGAGGAGATGGAGACGGAGAAGGAGAAGGAGAAGGAGAGGGAGAGGGAGAGGAAGGAGAGGGAGAAGGCGGATGCGGTGGTGGCCAAGGAGGGCAGGAGAAAGCAGACCCTCCGCCTCATTGCGGAGCAAATGGCCGAGGTGGTGGTGGAGGAGGAGAGGAAGAAGGAAGAGGTGAAGAAAGGAGCCCTCGGGGGCTTGGATCTCTCGGTCTTTGAAAGGTAAGTGAACATATTTCATGCAACATACTTTATTCACAACATAATTATGCCACAACATACTTATGGGCCTGGTACCCCACCTCCCCGCCGGTCAGGCCTGGGGCCACTCCCAACCTCAATCAGGGGGTGGTGCAAACGGAGTTATTCTTAACTATACTGTCATCGACGTCGCAAAGCGAGCAGAGTTCTCTTGCCTTGAAGACACTCGACTCCGACCAGGCGGCTCTCTTTTTACTTGGCTACTCCTGACAAACGTTCACACTATGCCGAAATCCATTCGTACGTCTCTTCTTCTTCAACAATATTGATCGTTGCAATGCCCGAAAGCACTTTACCACCCAGAACTACTTCCAGACTTCTCTTCGGCTTCAGCAACGTCGATTCCAATCTGTTCCCCGAGGATGGACATCTGGAGTTATGGACAAACAATACGCAGATGCAAATGGTCTTGATAACTGCACTGCTCGACAAACCACCAAAACACCATACTCTGCACCTAGGCTTCTCTCCTTTTTCTTTTAAGTGCCACTTCAAAGCTTTCGGCTAAATCGAGAAACGGGTGTCCTGCACAATGGCAGACAGACACAATAGATGTACGATGATTGCGATGCCCGAAAACACACCACAGCATCGGTAAGCGAACAGATATCCGATGCTCCTAAATGAACGCGGTGGCGCTTGGAACTTCCAATCTCCCCCTCATCTGAACCCGCTTATCGCCAGAAGCTTGCTTGGGCAAATGCTTTGCTGTCTCTTCTTCCATTGATGTAGAAAGACCATCGCGTTGATAACGACGAAGCTAAACAATCTCCTCAAACCGTCACGCGGATACTAGTCCACTTACAGCCATGTCTCACGATGTCATTCTCCAAGCTATCCTGTGTTGGACGATTTGCATCTCATCTGGCCTGGTTTCTCGCTGCTCTGTACGATTCTAGGGCTACTCTCTGTTCTGATCGTTAATCCTCTCCTTCGCGTCGTGTACATTAAGAGTAGATAGCATTGTGTGCTCATATGTAGATAATTGCAGTAATTTTTACTGTGTCTAGTAGCTATACTTTGTTCATTAGGCAGTCCTTCTTCAATTATCATCTAATGTTTTACACATTTGCCAAATATAACTTCGACAAGGTGAATCCAGAAGCCACCGTTTGGTACCTTCGGCCTTGAGATCTCTTATACCAAACCTTTCTTGCAAACAAGCAAGTGCATGTCCCAAGACGAGTCGCGCGCTTTCATTAGGAGATATTATGGATATCATTCGCGCATGAGCTACTAGTGTCCCTTCTAATTTTTTCGACTTTTCCAAGCTTCCCCGCTGCCATTGCGGTGTATATCGTGACAACAAGGTATGCCTCCGCCTGAAAGGATCGCATTGATGCCTAAACGCCATTGGAGGTTAAATTATCAATGTTTATTGCAGAATCCAGAGAGATTGTACGTACTCAGCGTATGTAGAGACCATGTCAAGTATATAGTCTTCATTGATAAACAAGGAACGGGCAGGCGCAATAATGCTGGTAAGTATTGTCGCTCGATCGCAATCAAGTGTCAAGTTCCATTGGTTGGTCATGTACCTTCGATAGAGATCGATAATGATCGTTGCAAGTCGGAAGAGCTCCTCCTTCTCATCGTCCATCAATATAGAGGTCACTTTTCCTTCAGCATTGGTAGTGCCCGGCTCGTCTTGTCCGATTGCCTGGCATACCAACCCAAAGTCAGCGTCGAGTGTGTATGTAACGATCTCGATAAGGTATCTCTTGAGTTGTTCAAGTGGGCTATGTTGTCGCGCTATCGAGCGCCTGCGCGGGCGCGGACGAGGTGCAATATCAGTGTTCGATGTGGTGGCAAGGGGCGTAAACGAGTACGGAGGCGGCGCATCCAAATCGCGATCGGAGAAAGGAAGAGTTTCTTTTTCGGAAGAATGATGGGCACCCATTTGGAATGCCTACGGCCAATGGCTTGTTGTATAGATATCTCTAGTATCGGATTTAGTAGAATGTGCTTCCACTAAAGGGGGGGGGGGGAGAGATGAAGTACTTAAGTATTGAGATTTCTAAAATGTCTGAATGTTGGGACAATACAACCACGGTTTTCGAAGTTGCAACAATCCCAACAATCTTCACTCGGTCCACCGTCTTCCTTGATAGCGGTGAACTGCTCTGCTGTTTGTTTCTGGATGGTTTACAGAATTGATATATGGCAACATACCCAAGTATTTCCCCAATTGTTCAGCTCGATGAGAATTCTTCCGGGGCAAAGTCCTGTGCCCTCTCGCAGTTGGCTATGAGCTACAAGAGGAACGTAGATGGTTAACCACCATAGGTGACAAAAGAGTAAGGGCGTTGAGGCTTCGATAGGTTAGGGGTTACTAAGTTAGACAGTTTAGAACTATGGATGATCAAAGGGAGGATTATCATAAACGGAGCCATTGCGGAGCATGAGGGAGCGTGCAAAGAATCGTGACGTACAGAAGGTGAATAGCGATGCGCGTACAATAGACGGAACTTCAGCACTTCAGACAGTGCATCGGCTCCTCACAGCTTCTTAAAGATAACTGCAAATCCTATGGTGGCAAAAAAGACCAATTCTGAAAACTAGGATTGATGCGAATTCGCGTTTGCTTGCTATTTACAAAGCATTACATCTTATCAGGCAACTTAAGAGGTCTACTGACTTCTAACAAGCAAAAGCTTTCGATACAGTTCCTTCCGCATATGCATTAATAATGCTCTGAATGGTTGTATATGTTCCAGCAACAGTTATGAAAGATCCAAGAACAATAGTAAAAGCGTGAACTCCCATCATCGCAATGACCGATTTTGTTTTAGCCCTAGTTTGATTCATGTATAGACCCATGAAGGCGGGTATGATAAGCTAAACAGGTGATCGAAAATGTTAGCAATTAGATGTTGTGATGGGAATGATTGAGTAAGACTAAAGAACCTGAGGGAGTTTTGACTTACGCATGTTGGGGCGCAGCAGAGGGAGCCGATTAGACCGATGAGGTAGCTAAAGAACGGAATAGCCTCAGCAATGATGAAGGAGAGTGAAGTAATACCGATGGTAGATCCCCTGTCGCGTCTATTAGCCTTCGCGTTTGTCTAAGCTGCAGGGATTATTCTTACAGCCAGGTGACCCAATGAATGATTGTATTGCTTTGAAGATGTTCAGAATTTCGAAGAATACGGACGAGAAGCTTTTTAATAGTCAGATATGGACTATGCCATGATCGACTATTCAGGTCTGGAAATCTTACAAATTTGGCAGCAAGATGAACCCAGAGGGTAGATGTCATGATAAAACCCGGGATCGAAATGCCGTAAGCTATCTTCTCAATTGTGCCTCCAGCACTGGCCAGCGACGGACTGGCAACGTATTGTCCACAATAGCTGTTGATCGATTCTTAGCATGTTTACGCTATGTTTATAACATCCAAGCAGGACTTACGCATAAACTGCTAATCCGAAGGCAACATAACAAGACAACAGCAAAGCTTGCGAGGAGAACAAAGCCTTGGGGAAAGATCGTGGTGTCTTCATCTCCGCAATGACAGGCATAAAGGTGGGAGTAGAACCGAAACCAGCTGCAGAAAAAGGGTGTTATTAGTTTTATCATCCTTTCTAAGTTCTTAGGGGCATATGTGTTCGAGTCAAACTTACCAAATAGATTGATAGCAGCTGTCAGACCTGCAACGAAGCCTGGGTGCCCAACAGAGATCACTCCAAGATCAAGCGGCCCAGACTGTGGCGCGGCAGCAGGACGATCGACTTGAGTGACACCCACACTGTCATGTGATGGCGGTGATCAGTACCAGTGCATCATGACCGCAGGGTAGACTTACACAACAATGAAAACTGCGGTGAATATCGAGGCGAAACCGATCCAAGTTAAGATAGCCAGTTTTCCAAGTGTCTGAATGCTAGCACAGAGCGCTGTACAGATGGCTGCGATCATAGTCCAAACGACCATACATACTTTCCCATTTGCCAGTATCTTAAAACCTTGGGCTAGGCCTATGAAGCCTGAGCCAGTCGCCAAACTGATTTTCAAATCACTCAGTCAGCGTGTGAAGTAATCGGTTATTGATTGATGACCTACATCCAAGTCAAAAGAAAGAGAACTCCCGCGACTTCTCGTGCGATTGGTCCTCCCATGACGGCGGCCGCATCCGCGATGTTGTGAACGCCGCTGAATTTGCTTCGAAACAGGTACATAACATACGCATAGTCTGACAGTAAAACATGAGCATCTATTTTAGTATATAGGGACTGCCACCCAAAGGTACCTGTGGCAGGTTGCACATACAAGTTGTCATAGCACCCCAACATACGAGCAGTATAACTCCAGGTCCATATCCAACAACGTTAAGTGCCGAGGGAATTGCGAGTACACCGGTCGCGAAGCACAGTTTCATGAGAATTACGGCTGCCCGCACCCTAAAGGCGAACAAATGTCAGTTGAAATGCAAGTGCACAAACTTTTGATTAGCTATGTACTCACCACCCAAGTGCACGAAACTCAGCATGACCAGTGTTGCTTTTGAAAACTTCTCCGTCATCTTCCACAACCTCCCCTTTGAGATTCTCGTCACAAGTAATTTGACGATCAAACTCTCCAGCAGTGATCTTGTCTGTCGTACCTGGGTTCTCGCAGGGCATTGTAGGTTGCATGGTGAACAATATTGGAAATCTCGAAGCAGCTGGATAAAGAAAAGACGAGATCAGGGTACCATATGCCAGGATGTTCTAGGAGCACCAAGAGTGGTCAAGAAACCTGTCTTTATACAGACCATTGCATCCCCGGTGCCGAAGATACGACCTCGCAGATATCCGACCGGAGGAATCAGTGGGACTCTAGACCATGTTTTGATGGGGTCCCCGCAATGATCGAGAGATAGCCTGGTCAGAGAACTGTTCATCCTCCATTGTCATGACCAATGAGGTTGATGATACGTTAACCGCTTTTTGGGCGCTTTCGCACAAAGCCGACGCTCGCAGATTTCCGACAGCGCGAGCCGCACGAGCATCCCGAAGCGGCGTATACGGCGTACATCCCTTTGGCCATGAATCGCCACGTCTAAGCTAGATAACATGCACACACAGCATGATCTGGTAGAGAGCATTAGTTCTTGAATCTGACGCCTGACCAGCTGGGACATCATCATTGCTCTATTGAAGAATTTCGACCATTCAAGGATACGTCGTATTTAAGGTGATCAATTCAACTGTAAGCTATAGTAGGTCCATTACAAAACACCGAGCCAGCCTGAAGGACGACCATTCGCCCTTGATCTTGCTAAAATTATGACCAATGTTGAATCCCGCGCGATAGGTGCTGGAGTTGGAAACCTCTGACCCCCAGCCATCTGCCGCTTCGTCGTGGCAGTTATCTCGAACCGGTACAAGGCATTGTTTGTTGGCTCTCCAACAAGCAATTCAACTATGACATCCTTTTGTTGCACAACCTCGTTATTCACTATCACTGCCAGCTCAGGGCAGCTTGCATGGCATCTCGATCCTGCAACGCCTATGGTTCCGCTGATACTCACACAGACAGATTGGACGTCCCCTGGATTGGGGGAAAGAACGCTTTCGACGATGACTAAAGTCGGCCGCGAAGACAGTTCGACGTTTGCGGGGCGACTAAGGTCTATGAGATCAGACGGGAGCGCAGGTGTATAAGGAGGCGGAATACGTTTTCGTGTTTTCCATTCGTAAGCATTGCCATATGCCAGTAAATTCCCATCATCGTATGCTTTACCAGCAAATGTGAGACCCACCGGCATCCTCTTATGCTTCATTAAACCCATGGGAACCGTAACAGTTGGCACACCTAGATGACGTAATGCTTTGTTTCCATTGCTGTAAAACACGCCGTTCTTCCAAGAGTAGGCGGCACTTTCGAAATCAACATCAGCGTCTGCTGCACCGACGTCTCCTGCGGCAGGGAACACAACGCAGTGACACCGGACTGAGTCTAGCCAGTCTTCCAAAAGCCGTTTTCGCATCCCTTCAAGAGCCGCAAGCGCTTCACTAAAATGTGGTGTTTCATAGAGTGGGGCTTTGGCTATGTAATTTGCTAAATCAGAGAACCGAATCGCATTACTTCGATCAATGACTGTCAATTCAGCTGGGGTGCGGTAAGACTCTGGATAGATGTTAAACACATCGACCGACGAGAGGTTTGGAAAGTTGGGGTCTTTGTTATTCTTCAAGAAATCATTCCACCCATGGGCGATAAGCGGACCTCTTTCCGAGACATGCCAGTCATCTGGTCGACGTGGGCAATCTTGAGGGAGGAGATCTGGATTTTCGTAGCCTGTAACAACAGGAAAGTCAGATAAGATGACGATTTCGGTACCTAGCGACTCGAGGTCCTGTTTTGCCTGCTCCCACAACTCAAGCACCTCTGGTGAGGTAGTCACAGGATTTGCACCAGTCGGGGCATGACCGCCGATGTACATCAGTGGGACGCCGATTCGTATGCCGGACAACGAATTTCGCTCGCCTATCTCGCGAAATGATGGTTGCGTAACCCACGGGGTATCGAGTTTGATGAATGGCTGGTCGCGCCAGAAGTCCCCCTTCGTCACAGAATCGTCTGCGGCGATGACTTCAAGTAGCTTCAGCATGTCGCCCATGCTTCGAGTATGCGGAACTACGACGTCGCATGTTGGATAAAGAGGCCAATTACCGCGAATCGACAGCCATCCTCGCGAGGGTGTATAGGCAACGAGGGCGTTGTTCGAAGCCGGAGATCGACCAGAGGATACTGTCTCTTCGCCCATCCCGAACGCACTGAATGATGCTGCAGTCGAAACTGCGGAGCCATTAGAAGACCCTGACCAAAACGCAGCAGCTAGGTAGTCTGGATTGTAAGGGCTTTCTGCTCGGCCGTAAATTCCCCGTTGCATCCCTCCATACGCCATTGGAGGCATATTTGTGCGCCCCACAAGGATGCCGCCGGCTCTACGGATTGCACTGACGGTAAAAGCATCCTCCCTGGCAACAAGGTTTTCAAAAGCTGGAGATCCACAGGCGACCGTCATTCCGCGAACACTGAAGCTGTCTTTGACTGTATAAGGTATTCCTTCAAGTGGACCTAGTGGAAGACCAGCAGCACGACGGTCGTCTGATGCTGCGGCTTCGTCGAAGAGACTATTGTTAAGCTTTGGGATGGAATTGAGAGAGATCCCATGGCAGTCGTAGGTAATGATACGCCTCAAGTAGCTTGCAACAAGATCTACACTGGTAAGCTTGCCCGAGGTAAGGGCTGCCTGTAAATCATCGATCGTAGCTTCAACGAGATTGAGTGTGGCCATTTTGTGCGGAGTAAAGCTCCCTTTGATACGACCATTGCGATTTATAGAGTTCGACTCCTGTCTACAAACCATGACCACCATCGCGAAAGGCCGCCTAGGCTATCGCAGATTTCCGACAGGGTGCCCCACCCGAAAGCCTACCACCTATATTAATATTAGTATAGGAAGCGGCTCCCTGCATTCTACATCAGTATTTGTCGCCCTCATACAACGATAGCTTGACTACATCATGGTAATCAAAACCGCGCCCCAAATTCTCAAGCGTGTCAGCATTCGCTGGCTCCCCGACGAAGCGTACGAAAATACGGATACTGTTGCTCTCAATGTCGGAGGATATTTTATGGATTTGCGCGTCAACATAGCGGATCAGTCTCTGGAATGGGCTCGTTCAGGCAAGCGCGAAGTCGTAGCTGGCAAAGGCCCAGCGACCTTCCAGTGGTCCCGCATCGTCGATTCTCTTGGTAGCACCCAGACGGATGAAGCCTCGTTCAGAGTGCTGCCAAATGGGGACGATCTCGAGTTTGGCGAGTTCAACAAAGATGGCACACTCATTCCCTATGAGGAAGTCTGGCGAGACGTGACCGACGCTATAGCTGCGGACGGGTCCTCATGGATCGTTCAAAGCAAGAAGGGCTCTGCATGTGCATTCTATGGCAAAGTGGGGCACATATTCCTGGCAATGCACCAAGATGAGCAGGGTCGTTTTGGAGTCCGAAGAGAGGACTATGATTTGTCGGCAAGGGGTTGGATGACAACTTTCGAGGGCGGACCTGGAGTTGGGCCAGATCTTGAGCGAGCCGCTGGCATGGTGTTGGAGTTGGATAACATGAAATGGTCGAATTCGGAAGTCGAAGGCACCAAGTTCAGGGGCACCAGGGGCTTGTTAGCTGATTACGTCATCCTCGGCTATTCTTCTCCCGCTACTCGAGTATAGATACATAGGTAGAAAGCAGTTGATCGAATCAACACCAACAACAACAACAACAATGTTGCACCCATATCGTGAAAATCTATCTTCAACAACATGAGCTCTGTCCGACGAGATCGGTCAACACCTTCGTGTGCTAGATGCTATCGAATGAAGAAAAAAGTGAAACCTAAACCCAAAAAGTGAATGAAACGCTATGCTAACACATACTGCAGTGTGACAAAAAGGTGCCGTCTTGTTCTCGCTGTACACTTGCTGGGGCGCAGTGCCTTGCAATCCACCGATCTGACAAGACAGAACTTCCACGTAGGTATGCTTCCTTCCGATTGAGCTCATGCTGCATGGCCCACCATAGCTGTTTAGCACATGCCAGGCATCAATATTGCCTATGACATGTGCCATATATCTCCATTAGGCACTGACATTGGACAGTGCCGTACAATATCTTGAGAGCTGCCTGTCACAAGCCGTAGATGGCACGCTGGGTATCAGCTCTCAACAATCGAATGATGACCTTATCCCACCTGGCAGAGTGCAAGATCTTCTGTTGCGGACTGCTGCCATAAGCCTAGGGTTTTTTTGCACTTCCCAAGTCCTTCAGAATGACCAGGGTATACATTATCATGCTAGACTTTTCTATGCCTCCGAACGACCGCCTCTCAAGATCCCAGTGAGAGGTATCTATGTTGAAGAGCCTCCACGTAAAGCAAGCCAGGGCGCCATATTTCGTCCTCAGCAACTAGCGGCTCAATCAATACCTTCCCAGGTTGCCACTAGGCTCTTTGATCATTATTGCAAGAACGTCCTCCCAATTTACCCCTGCTTCACCGAGTCTGACCTTTCGGATCAGTTCCGCATGTTCTACAGCATGACTGATCGCTCTGACGTGCAATCGTCTAACATCACCTGTTTTGTTGTTTCAATGATACTTGCAATCAGTTCACTCAATTCAAAAAGCAACGATACTCGGAAAGTGGCGTCTCTGAGCGAGTCGCTTCAGCGTGATGCACTGATGCACGCTTCCTTTCTCGCCAACACCGACCTTAGATCATTGCAATGTCTCACGCTCCTAACACAAATGGCCCTATGGCTGCCGTACACTGCAAACTTGTGGTATTTGAGTGGCGAAATGATGCGAATGGCAATAGCTCTTGGTCTTCATCAACAGGCCGAAAGCTTACCTGACCTCGACCCTACACACGTCAGATTGCGACAAGAATTATTTTGGACAGTAATTTACACCGTAAATGCTATCTCAAGTCTACATTACTGATCTCCAAAGGTTTACAGACTCGAACGGACCATTGCTATGGCATCTGGATGTCCACTTGCGATCAGTGATGAACACATCACTACACCAATACCCACAAGCACTATCTCACATTTGCCGGATAGGTCACTTAATCAAAGAAAAGTGCTTCATCGCTTCTCTAGTCAAGTCCAGCTCAGTCAGTTGCAGTCGGAAATTCATGGCGTTCAATTTTTCGATCAAATACTACCAGATGATGCCACGGATTACGACGATTGGCTACAGAAAGCAGAACGCTCTATTCAAGCTTGGGAGGATAACCTTACGTTTGATGGGGTCACTCCAGAATGGGCCTCCAGGGGAGCTGATCGTTGTCGACTTCTGCTCTATCGCCCATGCTCCAGGAAGATTGCCCCTACTGAATCGGCCTTGCAGACCGCATGCATAGTCGCCATAAGGACAATTGATAGTTATTGGAGGATTGTTCAAAAAGGCGGCCTGATATTTTCCTTCACGGATGTTTCTGACACGTTCCAGGCAAGTATGATTTTGATATATGTGGTTGGTGACGGAAGCACCCTAGCGCTAGGATCAGAGCTCGAGAAGCGAGCGCATCAGGCATTGGAGCGCCTCGAACCTCTTTTTGTAAGTATTCGTACGCATATCTTCCAAATACATCTAAGTGTTGAAATCTGTCTTAGACTGGTCTAGCCACCCGATGGCCAGCGGTGACCGATACTGCATATTATGTGGGAGAGCTCAAGAATGCCGTGCTACGAGATATGAATGCTGGTGATATAATTGAGCGGCGTGCAACTGACGAAAGGCTTCTTGCCGAACTAGACTTCATGGTTACTCAACGGAGGATACATAGCATCTACCACCGTAATATCGATACTTCGATGCTTGCAGAGAGGATACACACAGGGCCTTCGCCCGAAAACTTTAGTACTCTGGGTGAGGAATTGTGGCAGGAATTTTTCGATGAAAACTTCCATCTCCCAAACGACGAGTTCTTGACCAGTGGTAGTATGTCAGAACTGCAGTTGGTTTTTCCATGGAATGATGGTATCAGCACAGATTCCGAAACGGCACATGAAGCAGCAACAGATGGCTCGCTTGACATTGATCTTTTGATGCGCTCCGTACCTGCGTGTGGATACTGTCGCACTCGCCATGTAAAATGTGATCAGCAATATCCATCTTGTGGCGCTTGTACAAGATCAAACCGAGCGTGCGTCTACTATGACCCCGTCCTTCAGATTGACATTCTAAGAAGGTAAGTTCTGCGCATTGAATATTTTTGAAATATTG
Organism: Acrocalymma vagum; assembly: GCA_028476805.1. NCBI lineage: Eukaryota > Fungi > Ascomycota > Dothideomycetes > Pleosporales > Acrocalymmaceae > Acrocalymma > Acrocalymma vagum. The sequence continues at coordinate 11,070 of JAQGEP010000177.1, forward strand.
CTGACCGTTTCCCACCCATATCAGTTATGTCTTCAATCTGTACGAACGGTACCAACTGCAATTGCGCGAACTGAAAAAGTCTACCTTGGCTCCAACGACACTTCTTAACCAGGACACATGGTATAATGTGCTTCTTCCCGTGATTATCAATGAGTTTAGAAATACTTCCGACAACTCATCAAAGACTACTTGGTATTTTGGACCCGGCAGTTTCCTTAGCTATCTGCGACGAGCTGCATCGCTGAGGCCCGTCAATTTCCTATCACAAGTTGAAGAGCGGTTATCCAGTTCGCTAATCCAAGAGCCAATACTCGAGAAGTGCTCGACCCCACCACAGTCGTTGTCTTCTACCCTTTTCCATGTCTTCTCAAACTCTATAAACACGTTTTATCCGACACTGCAGGATCGCCAACTAAGCGACCTTCTGAGAATTGCGTACAAGCAGGAAGGAACTCTTGCGGATTTTAATCGAGACATCTTCTACTTGATCCTTGCTAATGGCTCTGCAATGGCAACATTCTCTGATGGAGGACCGGCTTACACGCCTCATGTGTACTTTCAGGAGGCTCTTCACCACCCTGAGAGATCACGAGCGGACTGGCTCTCAATAAATCCATTATGCCTCCTCCAAAGACAATTACTGATTTGTCTGTTTATTATGTTCAATCCTTCATCTGGAGATATATGGCGAAACCTTGGATTTGCGATCCGATTATATCTTGACCTGTCACATCGTCCGTCCGAGCATGACGACATGGATGAGATATTACTGGCTATGTTATTCAGAACTTTGTATTGTTTAGAAAGGTATGTTTACTGTTCTCAACTTTCTATTTCTTTCTGACGTACGTTGCAAGCCACGTAGCGATTGCTTTTGGGCGACCAAGCCTACTGATTATTGGCGACAAAATTCGAGAGGTATGAGAGCTACACGATAACATCGGCAGCATTGCTCATTGTGCATCACAGGAAATGACAAAACATGCATTGGGAACTCTCTCAGAATGTGTAGGAATTTGGTTTTATCGGATCTCTCTCTTAAAACTACAAATTCACAGTAGGATGTGTCCAGGCTCCAGTAAACGAAGCCTCAGTAACATCGATGGAAAAATCTCAGAATCGCATCAAAAAGAGCTCGAAGCATGGCTTACGGACTTTAGAGTTGAAGTACTTCCGACTATTCAACAAGATTCCGTCCACGGAGAAAATTTAGGGCAGCTCCTCGAAACATGGGCCACCCTGCAATACCATCAAACCGCCTTTTTACTATCCCAAATTCGAAACATAGGGATTCACGATGCTCAGCTACATTGCGAAGAGCTATTCAATGCATGTAGCTTTCTAATCAGACATCAACACAAATCGCCACTTCTAAGACGGTGTGTCCTTCCGCTAGACTGGCAGTCAATCCTCCCCATCTATCCCCTAAGCTGGACTATACCGCACTCCATCTTCTCTGCAAGTCTTGATCTCATAGTTCGCCTTCAGTGGGGTGTCATGGATTTGACTGCACTTCGGAGAACTGCGAGGCGCTCGGTGACCACGTTGGCGCTTCTAGAAAGCAATCCAGCGATGCTATCGACGGGGTTTTCGGAAATTTTGGAGGATTTTTGGAGCACGATGGAATGCTAGAGGGATCCGGGTAGAGTACGTCATCGAAAACACAATTCCATTCGCACCTCATCAAGACATCAACTCATTGGAACTACATATATTTGCGCTTTACTCACATGCCTGCTTTTAGCTTTTGACATTGATCCTTCCTTAGAGCTTTGAGATATCTCTTATCTCAGCTACTTTTGATACATTGAAGGAGTATACTCTAATAGATCCCATAGAAAATAGCTTAGACTATTTGTAATTCATTGCAATCACCTGCTATTTCAAGTGGCCCTCCACCCTAGAGACAACCGCGTTCACTAGGCTCACTCGATGTGAATAGAATTAGCTAGCTTTGTATTCAGATACTATCGATCATTTAGAATGGGCGTTTTACCATTCAGCTCTGTGGTTTAATGGTAGGCGAAACGAGGGAGGGGCAATGAAATGATCTGTTCCAGACACTACGACTCGCTGCAGCAAGCAGCTTCCTAGTTGCTAATGACGAGCCACGAAAAATGAGGGGATATTGCGGCTATTACTCTGGTATACATGCTTTTATGGAGCCAGTATTCGTTCCAGTTCATTGTAATACTCTTTGTATGTGTTAGTCCGGTCGGCGCATTAGCTGCTCCTGATATCTAACTCCCCTAGACCAACTCTAGGGATTAAATTCCTCTATTTCTAAGCTTCTATATAACTATCGTAAGATGTAGGCTTCTTTGGTGACCCAGCCTCTTACACTGCCACATGGATAGACTTGCTCCCTCCCCCCGCCCCCAACTCTACTCCGCCCATAGGTGCTAATACTACAAAGGCAGCTCGACTACAAATAGTTTTTGAATGTAAAATACGGCCAGAAATAACTCTGAGCTGGCCGCATGCTAGGTTTCCAGGACTCTACCACTTTAAAGTTGCACATACCTAGCCGCCTCCAGCTATGGCCTCAGTCAGGTTAAGTTTCTCCTGCTTCATCAGCAATGAGACACAGAATAAAAGAGCGCCAGCTGCCAAGTTCATTCCAAATACGCGTGCAACGGTGTAAGCAATGGTTCTAGTGACCTTCTCCGCAACCGCCGGCCCAGCTAATCCAAGCTGTGCTGATCCAGCACCGCCTAGGGCAGCTTCAAAAAATTCGTCAGGGAATATGGTTGTGCCCAGAGCGTCGTGAAGAAATGTATTTCCTAGATTGTGATACAGACAGCCGGCGATAACAAGTGCGAGTGCAGTGGTGCCAATCTGGGCCGTGTTGATAAATCCAATTGCGTTGGATTTGTCCTTTGTCTGGACTTTCGCCGATGCAACTGCATAGCCGTTTTGGAAACATATTCCGGCTCCTGCAGCTATAAGGACTTCGTATCCGTAGATCCTTGCTGTGCTAGTATCAAAGCGAACCATTAACATTAAAGCCGATCCAGTTACCATGAGAGCACCCCCAACCATGTAGTACAATGAGTACCGACCAGAGACAGGCAAAGTAGCTCCAGAGAACATGACGAAAAAGATAAAAATCACGATGAATGGCAGAAGCCTAACGGCAGCTTTCAGCGGGCTGTCTCCGCGAGTGAAAGCGAAGAAAAGCGGAATGTAGTAGAGGGTCACCGCATTTGCCACTGCGGCGCATGACGTAGCAATATAGAGTAGTACCAAGTCCCTCGATTTCAGGAAGTGGACAGGGAAGAGTCGATTTGCCGTGGTTGTGAAGAATGCGAAGTGCTGCTGGACGACGAAGGCAAGGAATACAACGCCCCAGACCACCCATAAAGCAATGGAAGCTGTAGAGTCCCAAGAAAATGTACTGCCCGAAAACGTGATTACTGTTATGACGAGGACAATTGAAGCAGCATTCAATACAACGCCGATCCAGTCAAATTCGCTCAATTTGTCCCTGATAGAACGGTCACGCTGTGGGTCCCAAGATGGCGTGACGAAAAAGTACACAGGGCTCAGCAGCGCTGCAAGAGGTAGATTTATGTAGAAAGCCTAGTATGTGTCAATAAAGTTTGACTTCATACATCCTTTGAAATTGCTTACCCATCTCCATGTTGCACTACTCGTGGAAAAAGCCCCTCCAACGACGGGACCAAGGATGGCACCAGTGCCCCAGCAGACCCCGATCAGAGCGTTGTATATTACGAGTTTGCTTGGCGACCCGAGAGCGGACAAGAATGTCAAAGCCCTAGACACTGTAAGATGATAGTCAACTATACAGGCAAAGGAACGTACCCGATATACATGCCACAGCCACCAATCCCGGCGATTACGCGCCCGATGATCAAGGCATTCATGGACGGTGCAGCTCCACATAATGCGCTTCCCACTTCAAATGTAACTATGGATGCGTTCATTAGATGTTTAATGTTGAAGAGGTTATAGAGGCGGCCGATGAACATGATACCGGCAACAGATCCCATAGGGAATCCGAGGCCTACCCATGCAAGATCTTCAATATTTCCGAATCTCTCATAGACAGCTGATTGAACATCTGCAGCTATAGTCGTATCGAGCCCTGAGATGGTTATTAGGAGAGAGTCTAGCTGTAGAAGCGTGTGCACCAACCGTAAAGCAGCGCGCCTAGGTACAATCCAACAAGGGTCAAAATCCACTGCCATGCTGGGTAATGTGGCTTTTCCCCATCGACGTCCTGTGGACTGATCTCTTTTGGAGCCGCTTCAAGATCGCTTTCGGCAGGTGTCGATACGTCCCCCTTAGGCTTTTCAGCTTCGGGTTCAGAATTTAACGATGCAGAAAATAGGTTAGGCATACTTCACCAAGACCACACTTGCGGAAATGCAAATCCAACGGTGTTCTTTGGGGCCTCAAAAAAAAAAAGTAATGAATTTCGATGAAAGTTCATTGCTTGGTGTGAGTCTTCCATTATATGTAACATGTGGAAATGATATTAACCCCTGTCTCTTTGATTACTATTTCATAATTGCACAAGAAAAAATAGAATCACGAAATCTCAATTTGTTCCACAAATTCGCTCTAGCTTGCCGTTGTGTAATAATTCGTTCGTGATTCTTGATCAGTAATCGGCTGGAATGCAGTTGGATAGTAACACTGCGTACAAAATGGACAGATCTCAGACAGAACAGTTCAACATCCAATTACTAAACACATACTTATCTGGCCTGGACATGTGCTCATCTCATTTCGCAAGGCCTAGAAGCTTAACTCATGACTACAATTTGCTTATCAGAGCATTGAAAAGCTTACAGGTCGCTTTTCTGCCACTGAAAACAAACTTCAAGCCAATACAGCTTCCTTCTGCCAGCCACCGATCAACGGTATAGCTCACGACATAAGTGAGAGCGAGTTACAGCTGCTCATAAGGAGCCACTGCGAAACCCATTCCGCACGTTGTGTATTTGAGCAAAGTCAACATGTCCATGGCCGCTAAAAAATCAAACTGAACTACCAGAGCGGCTTCGTGACAACCAATTACCATGATATTGCCATGCAGCTTACGAAGACACCCAGCTGATAACAGAAGAACCCGTGGGGGCATCGAAGAATGATTTTATTGAAAAGAATGTCATCTTATAGACCCTTCGTTAGTAAACTCAATTAAATTTTTTAATAAGGGAATACAAGCACACCACTTCCTTCAAATCCATTTCCGAAGCCATGTCGAAAGGCATGCAGAGTAACAATTGGTGGAGAGCAAGCCTCACTGCTGAGGCCGTCACATAGGCGAGCATAGAAGGGACTATTAATATGCTTTCCGACGAGATTTCAGATTATAGGTTTCTGTTCTTCGTTTTATGTATAATTGGTGTTCTTCTCTTATTGGCTTTAATAGGGAAAATGAGAGCGTTTATGTGTGGAGGGATTCAACATTGCTCTGTCTTTTTCATTAGCTTCTCACAATAGGCCCCATCTGCTATAGCCGTCGCGGGATAATATTGTAAAGAGGATATAACGGTTTTTGCTAGTTCTTATCCACGGTTAAAAAAAAAAAAGTTTTAGAATATTAGTTACAACTTTCATAGTTTATCTACTTTGAATCCTACATTGCGCCCTTAATATTACGGTTGCAATTCCTGTTACGTGGGCTAATCTCATGTTTATAACACGGCCTACCCTCCGCCCAACTGAGTACTAGTGTGGCGCATTTATACAGGATCCTTTCCTTTATTGCATATTGATAAGGAGACTCTAAACTCTCTCCAACTTGTAGACACCAAAGAGCGGTTATTTGTATGCGCCATGATAATTTTTTAATGAAATCGAGAATGCATGTAATATTTGGATTAGTCGGAAGAGCCTGAGGCGACGGTTGAGCTATCTTGGCAAGCTATGATCAAACCGATTCCACGTCCTGTCATGTGCGATACCTTTTTGGAAGCTGAAAATTCGATCATCGTAATCAAGAAAATTATGCTCTAGTGTTTTGCATTCGCAGATTTGCCTTATCTAAGTTCCTAGGCCGCTACTAAGAAAGAAAGGGAGAAGGAACCCCAAGGAAAAGAGCATAAGGGTGAGTATCTGTGTGGTGGGAGAAGGGGACTATAGGGGGGAGGTAGGGGTCAGTCTATCGAGAAGGAAACCACTTCAAAGAAAACCACCATGAAATACACATCCCATTCACAATGCTGTCAAGTCGTACCGCGTATGGCGCAGGCACAGTACCATTCGCCCCGTCCCCCTCAGCCTAGACTAAAACCTCTCTCTTTCGACGTTGAAATCGAATAACGTTGAGGGAATCTGAAAGCGCTGTTGAGAGGATAGGTATACGCCTTTACTCTGATACTGCTCGCGGACTGGGGTTCGTCGTGCTGATATGATTAAATGCCCGTGATATATGCGTCTTGTTTAACGAGTGCATTTACTAACTAGATCAATGAACCTTGTAAGCATTGGAGTCAGGCTCGCCTCCATTGATGTCCGTAAAGGCCTTGATCACGTCCTCGTCGTAGTCAAAATTTGCTTGGTATGCAAACATATATCCATCATTGAGAGACTTGAGAGAAATACTGGGATTGATGGCAGCGGCATCCATGTCCACGTTCGTTGAAAGGCGGGCGTACGCTGCATCTCTAAATCCAAGATCGTCGCAGATACTGAGGTCCTGTCTCGTCTCTTCGGGATTCGCGTTAACGTGGGGTTATGCCTCTCCGTGAGGCGTCTTGATGCGGGCAGAATTAACAAGATAGACTCCGTCAAACTTGTCGGCGCCCGCTGGCCGGCCAAGCAACTGAAAAAATGCTGCTGTGTTCCTGTGGAGGGGGCCTGAGCATATTGGCGATGGCTTCACACACCAACTTGTCAATCAGTGGCTCGAAGGCTGGGAGGGCTTAGGGTTTTCTGCCTTTTCCTTTGTCCAATTTTCAAAGTCATCCCCGTTAAACTCACCATATATCTTGTACTCTGGGATTTAGAAATAAATCGGCTAGAAGGTGGCCATATTTTGTGGCTTGTCAGAATGCCGACGATTATGAAAGCGGCTGCGGGTGGTGCCATTGTTGGTTGCTTTTTAAACAAGTACGGGCGCATTTTGAGGAGTGGGAGGGCTTTCACTATTGTAGGGAGTTTCTATGTATGCATAGGTCTTGCAGATAGAGAGGGATGGGGATGGTGAAGGGGTGGAGGGGAGCAGAGACCTAGCTTAAGCTTGTCACGGTAGTGTGATATTTGTCCAATCGTGACAGAGAGTGAGAGCGACACGACTACAATCACGACCACTAGAGCCATTCCTATTCACACTCTGGCCTTGTCTATTATTTCGCGCTCATCGTTCACTTCAATTCTCTTACACTGCTCGCGCACTTGCAGCTAAATATCCCTGACGCTGCACAGTTCGCCGCATGCACTGAACGCCCAGGGGGCCGCCAGTCCGAAGAGGAAACCTCCGCACCAAACTCCGCACCATCTGTCCATCCCTCCTCTGCTGTCGCGGAGAAATCGAGAAATACGCTCATGTAGTTGGAGCCACCAAAATGGTCTGACAAGCCCCTAAGATAAACGACATCCTAAGGAATAGAAGCCACCAGAATGATCTAACAAGCTCTTACAACTGTCTATATCCTAAGGCATAGAAGCCAACAAAGCTAATAACAAAGCCAACTAGTAATAGCTAGTTGATCTGAGGCCTTATTTCCAGATTTTTCCTCGAACGAGAGCCCTCCAGCGCCGAAATATTCAGTCCCTTTATCTAATCTAGAATAAGTACTAGATTCTACAACTTCTCTAACCCGTAGGCCCTAGAAACAACTATTCGTATATACCATGTTAATTGTACTATAAGTTGAGGGTGAATATATTCGAATTCGTTGCAGCGACACAAACAGTGTATGAGCTCATCTACGTCTGCATATATAACGGTTGCCATCGTTATGGACTTAGTTAAGGCTCCCTTGCTTACTAGCGACCAAATAAACTACAGCTACGTCAGGCAATGCCCATGATATTATCATTATATTTTGTGCCTACCTTCTTCACCTGCTTCTTCTGCGAAGAAGTGTATGTGTGTTCGAGGTGCTCCATCACACAGCAAACTTGTTGAAGTTTTTTCTGCCAGGTTGTAACAGTACCATTTTCATCGAGCCTCCCTGATGCCTTGCGAAGTCTCAATCCCATATAGGCTTAAATATACGGAACAGGCGGGGCAGATTCTAGGGACTGTTTAGTCTCCTGGCCTCGCGCTGCAGACGGTAGGACTCCAGCAGCAAATCTAAGACTGATTAGACTTTCTAGTTATTTAAATGGAGTAACCCAGACTGGTATGTGCCCTTTCCAGTCCTCCTTTAGCTTCAACACGGATTTCTTTCCCAAAACCTTCACACGATTCTCTTCTGGCAGGTCGGGCGCTCTACTAGCGGCCAAATCAATGATTCATTGGAGATACTTCATCGCTACTTCTTAGAATATTGGACAGATAGACAAGTGGCATGACGAACCTTTGAGGGTCCGTTGGTACTAAATGTATGCTGTGTCACAACGTGAGATCTCTCAATGGCGTGCGACAACGGCCAGCTCAGGAGGGACCTGGCGCGTACAAACAGGGCCAATGAAATTCCTTTTCTCATTTCCGATTTCTCGTTTTTATGTATCATTTCTGGCTTCTCAATTACCACATGTGGATTAGTTGAAGGTGCTGATGGGGGCGAAACAAACCATCTTGGCACGTCACCCTGAGCCAAAGCCTTTTCAGGCAATACCTCTGAGAAATTGAGCATTCGATCACCTTGATCGAGAAAATTGCATTTCGCCATTTTTTGAGTACATATATATAATAATTAAATTTCAAAAATCGAAAAAGTCGTCTTGAAAACTGACGAACTTGTCGGCCTGATGGTCTAGTGGTATGATTGTCGCTTCGGGAGTATGTGCCTGGACACTTAGTGTCTAAATGTGACAGGCCCCGGGTTCGAATCCCGGTCAGGCCCCGTTCTTTTTACCATTTTAATATTCTTTTTTTGAATTCAAATTATCCCTCTCATGTTCGAATCCCAGTGAGACCTCATTCATTTTGCACTTTTGCTGTTCCTTTTTTTTCTGCAACTTATCCCTTTTATGGCGGGAAAGTTGGGTGCTTTTTAGTTATCAGTTATTCCTGGGGTATTCCCGCCTAGTAGCAAAGATGCCGGGGCAATGAACGTATTACAAGCGGGTTGGTTGCTGAACTGGTATGCTTCATGTTTATCAGTGGCCTTTCAACATACCTTATCCGACCCTTTCAGTTGAAGAAGTTGGGCTCACGGATAGACCGTCATGTTCGCCTGGACATGTGTCTTGACACTGTGCTTTGCTACATACATATAGCGAGACAATATTCTCAATCAATATCCCGTTGCAGAAAGGGTGCCAGTGTCCTCTCATGTCGTTCCTTCCAAGTCAGCTGAACTAACCCACATACGTAGGAAACGTTTTGGCAGGGTATCATTTAAGACAACATCTGATAAAAGTCCAGAGATAGGTATGCGATTGGCACGTTGAAATCATGACGAATTAGCGTATAGGATGTCTCGTCTCTTATCGCCCTTATCTCATCATACCGCTTAGCTCAATGAAGTTTCTGATGAACCACGGAAGGTATTTATTTGTCTTTATATCTTTTCCAATGATCTCATCCACTGTTGCAGACTTCGTCATCTGGTGGGGGCCGGAATGGGTTTCGTTGATATCAGTATAGCTTCTGTTGAGCGTGCCTGTGATAGGCGCTTTTTGTTGACTACAACTAGCCGCTTCGAGATACCTGAGAAACGCGGTGGTAATTCAGGGCTGTTACTATGAAGAAAGCATCGCACATTTGCGCCAAGTATCAGACGTGGCGAGTTAGCCTAAGCGCAAATTGCTAGTTTGAAAATGTTACAATTTTGCTCAGAGATTTCACCACGAAGCATTCTGGCATAGTGCAATTACCGAGTCATGGTAATTGGCCTGCTCTGCCGTCAGCATCCAATGAAACGTGTTCCAATTCTATCAGTGCTCCTATCTTTTCTTTTTTGGATTATTTATCCTTATAGCGGTCTAACAGAGTCACGTGGCCTGGGTAAAGATATCGGAGCCAAGTGGGCCCCTGATCCACCACCCTTCGCTTGTGCCTTGCAGTTTATCCCCAAACGAGCAGAGTTTGCGAGTTCCAGTCTGGGACAGTGCGTAATGCTGCGTATGTTGAATTATCTCGTTGTGCTGGGTGCAGCGTTGAATGGGGTGTCCGCGCATCAGGATGCTCATGGTGGTGGTGTGCTGTAGATTACCCTTGGCTCCCATTGAGTTCTGGGCAATAATGACATATCAATATCTGTTTCCATGCATGTGTCTTGTTTCATGTTCCGGTTGCTGTTGCCTCACTTTGCTGCCCTGTAACAGCATATCTACTGTACAAGGTGATCAAGCATGGCGGGTAAGAGGGCGGAGAGCCGAGCCCGTCTTGTTCAGAAACCAGAATGGACAAGGGACGCGGGATCCGACATCGCACGCGTTTTGACCTCTGGCCAGAAAGCTGGATTAAGCCAGATTCGGCTCCACCAGGTGCGGTTGGACGTGCACCCAACAGATTTGCTGCACACCGACTTTGTCATGCCATGTCAGGCTGTGAGATCTGGTGGGGTCCTGGCAACTGGCAACTGGCAACTGGCAACTGGCAACTGGCAACTGGCAACTGGCAACTGGCAATGCGGCTGGGGGCTCTGGGCATTGGGGAGGCAACACCTGCTGGAACGTCTGCGTCTCAGCGCCTTGTTGAGAGGCAAAGCGGTCATCCGGCGCTTCACAGGAGTATTAAAAAATGCGGGGAAAGGTGTTCTGATGTTGAGCAGGGCGGGTCGAATGGATCGCCAGCCCATTGGTGCGCATTGGGACTGGCCGGCCAGAAGAAGGCTAGATTGACGGGCTGCGGGCGGCCCAAGCTCCCTGCTTTTGTGTCGTGCCCTGATGAACAACCCCATCTCTGCGAATTGCAGCCAGCGCCATCCCTTGCCATTGGTTTATGAATTAATAGTGCTGTGCTCACGCCAGCCCCGTCGACAACCGTTGGTTGACCGCCCCGAGTACGAAAGAGCCAAGATGTCCGAAATCGAACCCTCTCAAAAAGTCCCCTCCCCCTGTGTACCTCTATCTCGACTCTCATTCCTCCCAGTTCGTGCTCCAAGGAAACCCACCCAAAACGTCACCCTTATCTTCCCATTCCGGGCCAATCGTCGCTATTAATCGTTAAGAACTCTATTAATTCACCAAATCTTTCGTTTCCTTCATCACTGCCGTACCTTCCCCCGCTGCGCTATTTGACCATTCACATCATGCAATCCTCAAGAGTAGCCTCCCGCGCCCTCAAGGCTATTGCTGCTGGCAGCAAGCCGCAAGCCCGCACCCTCCACATGACGGGTCCTGCGACGTTTTCGTCGCTCCTCACATCAGACCGTCCAGCAGTCAAGCTCCCCCGCGACAGCGCTGCTGCTCCAGAATCAAAACGGCCAGTTGCTGAGGCCGGCAACCCCGGAAAACCCGTCCGACACTTCAACACAAGCCGAAGCCTCAAGGCCGTGGGTGACTCCTCCACCATTGACTTTGCGTATATTCCCGACTTCGACCCGGACGCCGGAAGTGCTCCCGTTGAATTCCGGGTCCCCATCTTACCTCAGACACAAACCACAATGGCTCAAGTAGAGGAGGTTGAGGAAGCAGTGAGTCTAAAATCAACCAAAAGGCCACATAACCATATTTCTAACGGAGTGTAGGTCATGATCCCCACTATCCACACTGTTGCTGCCGACGGCACCCACATTTACGCCCCCTCGGCAATGTCTGAGGTTACCGACTCAAACTCGATCGACTTCCAGGGTATGGCTCAGCACGTGGCTAGTAGACTGGGCAAGCCGGTAGAAGAAAGCGCCAGCATGGCTAAACAAATCTGGGGCAGCTTGGTCGATGATGTTCTCGGTCCTAAAACTGCTAAGGCCTAAGTCAGGCTGTATCATTTTTGAAGGATGTTGGTATAGAAAGTGGTGTACTCTCGAGTTTGACAAAGGAAGAGAAGTTTTGAGTGAGGCTAGCTGGATTGCGGAAACGAATTAACTAACTGTTGTATGTGGCATTAATGCGGGTGGAATCCAAGTGATCTTTCGGAAGGGGAGGCTTTTCAAAGGGCAATGACGTCTAGCTTGAAGTGCTCGAGCTTATGAGACATGAATTCCTTTTTTGTTTAAGATTTTGTAATATGAATTCTTCCTATGTTTTGCGACCCTCTATCCCATGCTGCGCTTATCATTACGTGAAACTGCTTAAGGGTCCTGCTCTAAGAGGCAAACAACCCAGCCCAGACTATTAACTATTCGGTCTACGCTAGCTGTAGAATTGGTGGTTATACGTAAAGATGCATGTATATCACTAGTACGAAAGCCATTTAGGAGATTAGCCAACGAAGATGCAGGTACGATCCATTGCCAACATCAAGAACAGCCCACTAAGACTATTGAACTTTCAGCTCTCTTCAGCTTCATCCGTTTCAGGACGCTGTGGAAGGGTCGTGGTGTCTTTCAATGCCACGTCAAGATGCTAAGCGTGGTACCGATATGGAGGCTCGGTGAGCAAGTTTTACGCCACACTAATGAAACAAGGCACTATACTCTGGTTGGCTATGGTGAGGCGCGATTGAACCATCGCTCGTCTTAGACATATGTCAGCAAGCAAGCAGGTGCAATCAATTATAGTAATCTCCGCTATTGCAACATCTCCTTGCCGACCCTTCTTGACGCAATCCTCTATATAAACTGGACCTGCGCGCATCTTTTGTACCCCGATAAGTCCTTCCGAGCTCCGCCCCTCACATATCCAACACAAGTACCCCGCCACCCCGCCTTGGGAAAACCACAACATCTACCAGTCCACCTGAGCACCTAAATCCGCAACATCTCTCGGTTTATTCCTCTAAACACATTCTCTACAAGCCTACAACATGTCCGAACACACCTACAAGTTCAACGTTGCCATGAGCTGCGGCGGCTGCTCCGGCGCCGTGGAACGTGTCCTTAAGAAGCTCGATGGTGAGTAATGATTCTGGCACTCTTACATGGCGCTCGGACTGACACATTGCGCAGGCGTCAAGTCATACAACGTTTCCCTTGAGTCGCAGACCGCCGAGATTGTCACCGAAAATTCGCTCGACTACGAAACGGTCCTCGAGAAGATCAAGAAGACTGGCAAGGCGGTCAAGTCTGGAGAGGCGGACGGCGTAGCGCAGCATGTTTAGGTGGCAGCGCGCATAGAGCCCGTGCAGCTGTGATTGACCGTTTATTTGTTTCTTTTGTTCTTTTAGTAGCGAGCGATGGATATCATGACTGTACCTATGCCCGAGTCGTCTTGTTCTTTGCTACCAGGTTGTTGTGTTGCATGGCTGGCGGACGGGATATAGACACTGTGGAGTTTCTCAAGGACCTTAATTGAAAACGAGGAACCAACATGCCCTCCTTTCCCATCACTTTTTTTTTTCTTTTGCTATGCCGTCATCTCTTATGCAGATGAGCCGCCTCGTGTAAGAGGACGCCGATTTGCGAGTGGCCTCCAAGCGGCCATCACCTGGTCAGCCAGCGCGGAGAGTCGGTGTTTGGCGTCGACGGCTCCTGCCAGTTGCGGCCCGCTGAGGTCATGTGCGTCGGCTGAAGTCGGGGAACAACCATCTCGCTCAGCGCTTCGATTTCAGTATTGCTAATCCACCAAGATTTGACTCATGGTTTAAAGTTATTTCCATCTGCGCCGCAATGATTTTCCGAGAATTGATCGCGTTTCTGGCAGATGACCTTCAAAATTTAGTGCCTGAGGCTTCGGGCCTCCAGCCGACATGCTCGGACAGGAAATGTCAAGAACTACCCTTCCGACTTGTCCCTCAGGAACCGTTCCCACAGCCACGCTCTAATCAGATTGGAGTCATTTGAAGCTTCCAAGTGCTGACCCACGTCTCGGAGGTCCCGCTGTTCGTATCCGCGCTCGTGCCGCCGGAGAGACGAAGGTTATTCCAACCAGGCGCTTGCAAATAGTGCTGCCTGGCAGCCTCTTCACACTCACTTCGTCTCCGGCATACGTAGCCAGGCAGACATATACGCAATACTCATCTCAAAACACTATGCTATCTGCCAAAGCGGACAGATTTCAACGGAACAGCTGTCAAAAGCATACGTATTGGCTTCGGTTTACTCGTTACTCTACGCTTGTAATTAGGATGTTTGGCAAGGCTCGCTTCGGGTCGAGCACTAGGCGAATCTGCCGGTCACCTCAACTAACCCAGAAGGAGCTCAGCCATGGGGTTGATTGACGCAAACCCGTATCGTTGGGGGATTACAGGTAAGCGTGTGACCGTTCTTCTTATGACGCGTAAAGGATTGTCATTTGCTCGGGCCCTGGGACAATAAATTTGGTTTCAGCAATGCAAAACTTCCTGTCCCGACCAAACTATATAAGGGGAGTCCTGAGGCCACAAGGAAGGAACCTCTATTCCAATTCACGAGCGTCCCTTTTCTTGAAGAAGCTATTCCTGTCATAAATATCAAAAGCATTCCTTCCTTTTCCGTTCCGACTGTTCCGACCCTATGCCTTCTCCGCCACGAGGTTATGCTTCATTCCCTACTCAAGCAGACCTGTTCTACTTTTGTACAACATCTTCAACCTCAGAAGAGGATCTAAACCTCCACTACGCACCGCCTTCAAAATCGTCATTAAAGGTCGGCGTCCTTGTCCTCAGCCAGGAGCAAACTCAGTTATTGGACTTGGCTGCCCTCGACCTCCTCGCCATGGTAGCCCGTACCCGCATTTGCAAGTTTAATGCTCCAGCGATTGCCCTAGACGAATCGGTGGACGAGCTCGACATTCGATATGTCAGCGTGAGCGGCGAGGGATCTTTTCCAATCACCTCTGGCGCTCGCATGCCAGTGACGGTGAGCTAACGATTCGAATTGCTCCAGCAGCAAGCACGATCGACACCATAACATCCTCGAGCCAATGCTCCTTTGGCCAAGAGAGAACAAATCCCCCCTTGGTCGAGCCGGATTCGCCTGGTTTTGGCTTCCGATTGTTGTAGCCATCTGAGAGAGTCTGGCAGGGAGATAAAGGTTACCACATGCCCCCATCCTTTGCCACCTCGTCTGCGCCAGCCCCTTGAAATTGAGCATTGAAAGCTGACGGTCTGGCAGAACTCGTTCGCGAACGCACCCCTGTTCGATATTATCATTGTCCCCGGTTCCTTTACATCGAGCGAGCTTCCAGTCTCAGCGACTACCTTTCTCACCACGCAAGCTTTAAACCCGAATCTTATCGCTATAATGAGCGTTTCGTCCGGCGTTCTGTATCTCACTCAGACCGGCATTTTGCACAACAAGCGAGCAACAGGCCCGTCGTGCCAGCTCTCAGCCCTTAGGCAACGATACCCTGAAACATACTGGGAGGAAATGCCTTGGACTAGGCAGGAAAAGCTCTGGAGCAGCAGCTCTGCAATCACCGCTCTTGACATGATGACTGCATTTATGCGAGAGTATTTTTGGGATCGCAGCGCGGCCGTCGAGTACGCTCTGAATGCAGCGGGGATTGGTTCCCTGGGGGAATACGACCTTTGACGAATTGTACTACGATTCATGCACATACTCGGAGTTCTTTCTACTTTTTTCTTTATTTATTTTTTAACTTTGGTTCTCGGCATTTCTCTCGACTCTCCGCAAAGCTCTATACCCTTCTCTGATGCGATCTGAAAAGCACATCCAGAGGTATTGTATTATATTATTTGGGTTACTGTAATTATATAGTCTGGATGGTGGAACCTGGACTACTGTAGGATTAGTAAGGACTGGATTGTAGCGTCGAGGATAGAGACAGCTCTCCAGATCTGAATGTATCATTATTGGCGTTGATGTCGCCATACATATTTTTTTTTTTTGGCTCATATATGCTTTCCTCCACCGCAAGAAATAAAGCCGCGGCGCCCATAATCTAGATTGCACCACCCCACGGGCCGCTTGCAAGATCTCCGCAGTTCGGGCAATCAAGGGCCGTTAAGGTTGGGGTACTGCGCTGTGCGTAGAAACGTCATACGGGCAGAGCCGGGCACGACCACGACGGCCGAATCACATGCGAAGATGGGGAAAAGATGTTGCGCTAGGATCGGCCGAAGATATGTTGCTCTCAGTGGCAGAGAGGGATGGAGTGGCTCTCGTTGGCTGAGGCGCGCGATCGTGTGGCAAAAGTGTGCAGCAAAAAGAGTTTCTGGCGGCTTCAGCAGATCTCTGCGGGCTGGAACCGCTTCTCCGGCGCTACAAGTACTTGTAAAACCCCATTGCTTCAACCCACCCAATCCATCTCAACCAACACACCCTCACTTTCCCTTTATCGTCACCGTTTTTTGCGTGCTCGGATAGCATTGCGCACATTCCCTTGTGTCGTTCACCGCCTTCCAACGAGTCTTTTTGCGTCGCTTAGTTGGCTTATCTTATCCCGCCCAAGCCCGATTGCCGATTTTCGTGCACGTCCCTCGGATATTGGTCCCTGCTGAGGTTTTTTCATATACGGGGAACCGATCCTCCTTTCAATCTCTCAACCACTTCGCATCCATCAACCAACCTTTACCTTTGTGCCATCAGGCCCATTCATCACTACATCGTCGACTGCGACCCTACGCTCAGCTCCAGACGCCCTCTGCGAGCCACTCCTTATCGACCGCTCGTCGCGACCTCCGGAAACCGGCACACGACTCGCGATGAAGATCTTTCAGCAGAGCACCGACTTCGATTACTCGTGGGAAGAGGTCTCTACCTCGAATTGGAGGAAATACGGTCCGTGGAACGAGAAGACTCCTCATGTTATCGCCGTCGACACGTTATCGCGGACTGTAGATCCCGAAACCGGAATCGTGAGTTGCCTCCCTTCACCCGCCTTGTACTACAACATCATCTAACGCGTCCATCAACAGCTTCGCACAGAACGCCTCATTACCTGCCAACAGTCAGCGCCGAAATGGGTGACTTCAATACTCGGCGGTCAGGACACTTCGCTCGTGTATGAGACTTCATACGTGGACCCGAAAGCCAAGAAGGTCACCATGTGCTCCATGAATGTGACTTGGTCCGATCTCCTCAACGTCCGCGAAACCTGCACATACGAGCCATCCTCATCGTCACCGAACGTTAAGACCACGTTCACGCAGCGCGCCGAGATCACCGCGTTGTGCGGTGGCTGGCAGAAGATCAAGAACTCGATCGAGCAGTTCACAGTTGAGCGATTCCAGCAGAATGCCGCCAAGGGCAAGGAGGGATTCGAGATGGTGCTCGAGATGAGCAGGAAAGTATTTGCGGAGCAGAGGGAACTGATGCGTCTGAAGGAGGAGAGCAAGATTCTCAAAGAGGCGAGGATCTAAGCGCCACCTCCAGATATCCCTCTGTATTGATCACGACTACGATTACTCGGTCTATTGGCGCCTTCCATTAACGACCTTTGGTCAATGAGTGTAGATTACGATCCCAACTCATGCCAACGACAACAAAACCTCATCTCGATCACGCCTGTATATATACTCTCGGCCATTCTCCCCTACCTTGCATCTCTGCCGCGTTTCCAGCGAATTCATGTCCATTCCACGCTCCCCACGGCAAACACTTTTGAGCGAGCCTCGTCTTCCAAAGACTAGGTTAAACTCAAACACACCTCCCACAAACCAAAAAGTTTCGGATTCGGGTTTCTCCCACTAGAAAAAGGAGCATAAGCATGGCGTTTTTGATTTTACAAATTTTTACATTATTGATTATTGATTGATGGTATAATACCCTCGTTATTCAGTCCAGTGAAGAGAGAGGGGTGACATAGACACTCGGGACTGAATTGTCCTCCTAATAGATTTTAGATGGGATCTATACACACATACACGATAGATAACGGCCTGGCTCGGGCCTCTTCTGTGTTTTCTTTTGCGAAGATTTAGCAATTGAATTGAATTGGACTGTTCGTAATTGTATGCCAAAACACACATTGTTTTATCGTAATACAAAGTCTCTTTACAAGACCTATTCTGAACCTCGCTGTTTGCATTATTCTTGACTGCTTCAAAGTGACCAGACACCTAACATAACCCGAAAACAGACATTGCTGTTCCGCATTCCCTACTTCCCCTGCGTGTTTGTTTACTTCCTCTCGTCTCGTCTGTTTCGTTCCTAGTCATTGTTTTGTTTACCTCTTCAGACGCGTTTTAGTCAGATTAAGTGGTTTGTTTCCATGTATTTCTACGCCGAGTGACGAGTGACGCGGTGACTCACGGAGGGCGAATACAATGAATTGGCATGTGAAAATAACCACCCCTCATCCCCACCTTCCCACCCCACCAACTCCTTTTTTTTTAGAAAAGAGAGAGAGAAAGGGATGACATCAAGCGAGTACGCTTACTACATCCCTAGCCCAACCCATGTATAAACACGCTGTCTATTCCTAGTCAAGCACCCAGAGCAAAACAAGCTACGTACGCGACGGGCGACATGATTTATTGTTACTTGGAAAATAAGAACTCTTAGGGTAGAACCGAACAGCTGTTTAGATGCTTGATACATGTGCTGTCTATATTCTTGTTCAAAGAATTATGTGGCTTAGACGTGCTGGACATGCAAAGAGAGGGAGAGAGTCCGTAGAGGGAGGAGAAGGCAGCAGAAGCAGAAGCAGAAGCAGAAGCAGAAGCTCGATAGTACCACTACAAGACGATGATAAGTGATACATTATTACGCCAATACCACTAGTACACGGACACATATCCCCTCTCATATCAAGTCCCAAAAGCGACGCGCATACAAAGGGGGTGTTCTGGGTTCAAGTATGCCATTCAATCCCTAGACTAACAGCTATCAAAGCCTTCAAAGTTAGATCGAGGTACCCCACCCACCTCGCCTCTCTAGTCTCTTATCTCGAGTAAGCCCATATATGCATGCAGCAACGAGAGAACCCCGCGGAGATACTCTAATAACTAGATTAATATTTCAAAGCTCGAATGTCCAAGAGCGATCCTTTCAGCACAAATTTGAGTAAACACGCGCACCCAGCAGAAGCGGAAAAGTGAATAAAAGGCAGTATTTCAAATTCCCAATACGTCCATACAGACTTTAAACGTTCTATATCGTCTATGAGAAAAGAACCTATGTAAAATAAACACCAGGCAAAAAGGGCCCCCCACAAGTTTACAAGCAATCAAAAGCGAGTTCCAAGTTTCAAGTCCAAACGAAAAGAGGAAACAAGTTTAGTGTTTGTAATCAAAAAGAATTGTCAATTCGAACCAACCCACAGGTATTAAGTGTAAAGAACAACCTGCGTCTCCAATCCAAATTTTCCAAGAATCTCTCCCTACTGAGCTCTCTCTTTTACCTGGGTATTAGAAGCCCCTCTTCGTAAACAAGTTCATCAAGTGGAATGACGTGTCCGTATAACAGCAATGACAGTGGTATCCTGAATCAAGAAAGAAAGGTGGGTGAAAATAAGCAATCACATCATTCCAATTCGTGAAAATAAAGCCGTAAACAACGAACAGACGCACGTGCGAGCATTCGAAAAATTGACTCGAGATAGGTACATAATGTAACCTCTCGAGTCAAAAAAAAGGTAAGCGAGAAGAAGCGAAGCGAGAAAAAAAAAAGCAACCTGATGAGTCAAGCCGAGAAATGGAGCTAAAGACATTTATCGGGCATTAGCTTCATAGTCGCTTGCCCAACCTCCACCGTAGACGGTGTGCTGGCTAGGATATTCGCCTTCTTCGTCGAAGAGCTCACCGCCGCTGCTAGCATCAAAGCTGCTTCGTCCGCTGATGTCACCTTCGACCTCTTCGGGAGGACCAGGAGGGAGCTGATCCCATTGAATGCCTGCCAATGCGGGGTACTGAGCAAGAAGAGCAGCAGGCAAACCATATTGTGTTGGTTGACCTCCATGCTCCATGCCGCCACTCACAGGCGGGAAGGTTTCGTATCCTGGTTGAGGCATCATACCATTGAAGTTCTGAGCCATTGGGGCACCGAACATTCCATTGTTGTCCATTTGCTGGTTCTGGCCGTCCCAGCCACCTTTCTCTTGGGCTTCCTCTTCGAGAAGAGGACGAATACAGACACGGCCGGCTTCAGACCTGAAGTGGCGACCAAGAGCATCAGCACGGGCAAATCGCCGACCGCAACCCCAGTTGTTGCCATCTTTAAGCACAC
Organism: Acrocalymma vagum; assembly: GCA_028476805.1. Classification (NCBI taxonomy): domain Eukaryota; kingdom Fungi; phylum Ascomycota; class Dothideomycetes; order Pleosporales; family Acrocalymmaceae; genus Acrocalymma; species Acrocalymma vagum. The sequence goes on from JAQGEP010000177.1 coordinate 31,313, forward strand.
CGCGGCAGACGAATTTCTTTTCTCCCGAGTGCAGGCCTTCATGTCGCTTTCGGTCGTGCTGGCGGGCGAAAGCCTTTCCGCAAACACTGCAGACAAACGGACGCTCATCGGTATGAGTGCGCAAATGCGACCGAAGATTGTATGCTCTAGTAAACCGCTTGGGGCATAAGTTACACTGGAAAGTTGCAGGATGCTTCTGTGTGCGCTTGGAATTAGATCCGTCACCAGCTTGGTTCGAATTGGGCCTTGACGGATCAGCCAGATCCAGAATATAGTCACGATTGGGGTTAATGCTTGAGGTAGACGAGCGGCGCGAAGACTTGCTAGACGGTGATGGGGAACGAGACTTGGCAGCGCTAGGAGAGAGCGACCTATTCACTTCGACTCCAGGAGTGGATGCACGTGAGCTGCCACCACTGAAAGGGTCAGACTTGGCCCGTATCCGGTTCCGACTCCGTGCTGTCATCAGATTAGTTCAATGCGCCAGTGAAAATTCGCATAGATAGAGAACAAAAACTTACATCTATCTGGCGGGCTCAGGGCATCTGCTTGATGTTCAGCCTTTGGCGGCTCGAAGCTGGCCTGTCTTGAGGGAGGTGCAAAATCAATGTTGATCTCAGGTGGGGACATGACATCCGCTTGACCAAACTCGGGACCAGCTTGATTAATAGTCGGGAATGGCTCCTGTGCTTGGTTGGAATAAGCGCCCATGCCCTGCTGGCCAAATTGGTTGTTCAGATTTGGGTCAAGACCGAATGTGCCCGGCTGGAATTGAGGGAGGGGCTGCTGCTGGGGCATCAATCGTGGTGAGATGTGCGGGCTATGGCCTGGGCTAATGTGCGAGTTGTTATCGTTCAGATTGAACTGTCCAAACTGCATGACGTCTTGGAAGAGCTGAGGGTCGGATTGCGCATTGAGCAATGGTGAGGGGTTGTCATTCTCAAAGCTGTCATTATTTCCCAGATAGGGAGACGCGTGAGCCGACGAGACATCAGAGTACGTCTCGCTCGGAGCTCTGCGATGGCCGCGGAAAGCAGACATGTTTGGCCACTCGCTGCCCTGAGGCTGGCCGTAGGCGGCGCTGGGGTCTAGTGAGACATGGCGGGAGTGCGAGGGCGAGTGCGAAGGGAAAGCGCCTTGGTTCATGTTGGGCGATGCATGCGGGCTGGGAGTCTGGTGGTTATTCATGCCAGGCAACAAGTGTGGAGGAGTTGGAGAGTGAGGTTGTGTGGTGGCCATCTGGTTCATAAGGTCCGAGGGGTTAACGGACTGGGTCAGTGTCTGCGGCTGAGAGTCGAGCAGCTGGGGGTCTAGAGTGCTGCTGAGAAAGGAAGGATCAATGGCCTGATTCTGACCGAGATTGCCACTCCCGTTGTTAGAGAAGAAGCCGCTGTTGTTGGAGTTGGTGAAGTCGGAGCCGCTGCCGCCGCTCGACAGATCGAGGTGGTCAGGCGAGAGGGTGTTGTTGCCTTGAGGCGCAAAGTGCGGGCTGTTGCGCTGGGATACACTCTGGGCGGCGTGGAGGAAGGACTGGTCGGCGAGAGTAGGCTGGTGAGTATAGGGCGGCGACTGTGCCGTGGTGGTGAGGAATTGCGAGTCGAAGCCCGCGGTGGTGACGGTGGTAGTGGGCTGTGGGTAGGATGCTGAGTGGGGGTCGGGCAGCGGTTGATCGAGGCCGAGCCCAGTGACGGTATTCTGGAAGGGAGGATGAGGGGAAGGCGAAGGCGAGTGGCTTATATGAGAGCGCTGGCCAGCAGAGGGCGAGCGACCGCGTTGGTGATCCATCCTGTTGCGCGTGTTGCTATTGTGGGAGTGTGGTGGAAGGGTGGAAGAGGGACAAGCTTTGACCACTAGGCAAGATCGCCTTGGAGAGCGGCCGGGTGGGGAACGCGGTCGGGCGACAGACAGGGCGCTGAATGCTGAATGGCCGACGACAGCGACGACAAGACGGGCAGCGCAAAAGGTACCAGCAGAGCCAGGCAAGCCTTCTGAGGCTGGTGACGGTGAAAGAGGCTGTGTCAACGTCGCGGGGTGGGATGCCAGCAAAGCCAGCAAATGTGGTGTGCGAAGAAGAGGAGGATGTTTGGAATGGGCGCTGGTGAATGGTGAATGGCCGCTTGCACAGCCTACTCGGGCCCAAAGCGGGCTAGCGCTGCTGCTATTCTAATCCTCACGCTGAGGTGTGTGTACTGTATGTGATATGTATGTATGGTAGGGATGGGAGGTAAGGTAGTGAACAGACTGCTGCTGCTGCTGCTGCTGCTGCTGGAAAAGAGATGCCCGTCTACGTCGTAGTTCTATCTTCCTGGCCGCTGCGTGGGTTTCACTGTCCGACGCGTGAAACCCAATAATCAGCTACCTTTCGTGCCTACCTAGAATGTCCGCAAAGGCTGCCTTGCCGCGCGACAATCGCTCCTTTCTGTGTGTCTTTGCTCTCATAAGCATCTTTTCCCATGTGTAATACCTGAACTTTCTTGCTCTCGTCCGTTACTTATTTGCCAACATCACATAAGCTCCGCTCCACAGAAGGCCCGACCTTCTGCTTCCAATCCTTCTTTCGTTCTTTTGCATTTCTTGATACAATAATGACCTAGTCTATCTACTATTCCCTTTTCCACCCCCGGCAGCTTCAGCTTTAGCTTCAGCGTCTGCCACTTTGTTACACGTCCCCCAATGATAAATGATAAGGCGCGCTTGGCGTCACTGCTCCACCCGCCACAAATGCATTCGCCTTTTCCGCCCAAATCGTGCGAGACACAATCCTCCCCAGGAACCGTATCAGCCCATCTGCCTTCACCTAACCGCCAACCTTTGCTACAGGCATTTTCTCGCCACGGGTAAACGAACGCATAATTTCAACAAAGAAATCCCCCACCACCACCCCCCTGCGACAGGGCGCGAAGGCCACCCTGAGCGCCGCATCCACGCGTTAACTCATCATCAGCCTGTTGATCTCATACATGTGCACAGCCACGTCACGAGGCAGACTTTGTACAAGGCAGATTCTACTTTCTTTCTCTTCGCTCGCTCGTCTCGTCTCACCCGCACTCTTCCATAGGCCACCTCTTTTTGCCCTCCCCACTACTTCCTAAGCCGCGTTGGAGCCATTGTCCAACCGCAACACGCTTCATCATTGCATCATGGTTTCTGCAAGATAATTATAGTATACCCCAATCCGCTTCTCCCCGTCCATTAGTTGCATATGTCAGGTACTCTGTGGCCGCTTGCACGGTACTGCACTGCACTTCCAGAACTAATCAACACAACGTCGTTCCAAACGCTGCTGCCTACTGGTAGATCGCCTTCTCTAACCAAATTTCAACCCTTGAGCTGGATCCCACCGCCCGTCCTGGGGTGGCCCGTTGTTAGGTCGAGAGTTTCCACTTGCCGTTGGCACTCCACCCCCAAATCTTATTCCTACCTCAGGCGTCCACATTCCAGTGTGCGGACCATGACTAGCTCGTGTAGGTGTAGGAGCAGTGAGTGGCTCTTCAGCATGAGCGTCCGCCCCATATTGAGGGTTCTGTGCGTCAACTTGCCGCTGTTGCTGGAGCGAGCTGGAGTTCGCTTGCTGAAGATTGAGAGAGCTCATTTGCGTAGCAAGGTCACTGCGTTAGTGTTAGTCGTGCAAGGCATATTTGTGTTATAGAACTCGTCACATACTTCTCGATTTGGGAAGCTTCTGACTTTCGCTGATATGCGAAACTCCGCGCATTATCCCGGAATCGGTTGACAATCTTGGCAAGGTCGTTATAGAACTTTCTTCCAACGTCAAGGTTCGAAATAATCTCCTTGTACTTGAAGTACGCGTTTTCGAGGCTTTGCAGTGCCTGTTCACGCTGCTTAGTTGACTGGTCGCCTCTTCGGGCGTTGATAAACGCAGCATTTGCATTCTGCAATCGCTTGATGGCTTCTTGCTGTTCTCTTTCTTCTTCTTTGACCATATCTTGGTCAACGTCATACATCTGCAGACGCTTATCAAAAAGGTTCTCGAACTGTACAGCCTCAATATTCTGCATGGGATACTCCCGCTCTAAGCGAGCGGCTTCGCGGAGCAGCTCAGGATCTGTGGCTGTGTGAGCTAGGTCGATCATGGAAGAACGAGGTGTACGACTTACTTATGTCATCTTGCTTGGTTTTCGTCCTCAGAGCCTCCACCTTACGCCGCCTTCTGCTCTCCAGTCGACTGACTTCATTGAAGCAACCTCGAAGCTTACCAGCTTCTCGCTCCACATCCCCCGTAATAGCTGGTCTGCGCCCGCTAGGAACATAATTCTCAAGGTCGTGATCTGGCCCACTTAAAAGTTGAATGAGATGCTCGTTTTCCTTAAGCTTTGTCTTCACAATGTTGTCACTGTTCTCGGCGGCTTTGAAGTAGCCATCAATCTCATTGATTTGCTCGTAAAGTTTCGGGGCCGCTTGCTCAGCGGGCAGTCGAGTCCAACGTTCAGTTCCATACTTCCGTCGTGCTCCCTCGTCTTCTGTTGCTTCTGATCTCAAAATGTCGACACCCTCTTGGTAAATAGCTTGATCACTATCTTTCAACTTTTTGGTGTCTTCCATCGAGCGCAACAAGCGATTAAGTCCATCCTGCTGTCGAATCTCTTCGGCATGAGCAATAAGACCTGGTGGTAGCCCAAGGGGCTTCTCGAGAGCCTGGAGAGATCCTGGGAGGTTGAGACTTCGTAGCACCTCGTGTATCTGCGTAGTGAGAGCTTCTAGTTCCTCAACGATGGTGTTGTTAACCAAACGATCACGGCGATCAACGTAAATGCTAGCAGCCAGGTGAACGGAATAAGGAACCAGTTTTGAAAACAGTGCAGGACCAAGCTCACGATTGTCGCCAAGCATGGAATTGGAATCTGATACCTCCTTGGGTATCTTGGAATCCACCATCTTCACCCTGCCCAGCAGTTCTAGCTCGGATTTCGGCGGGACAGGAAGTAAATATATCATGTCGTTATCCTTTTCTGCACGCTTGAGGTCCTCTGTGACTCGGTTCTTAAGACCGTTCAAATCCGAAAGCACCACCTTGTTGATATATCGCTGTTCCTTCAAAGCTTCGTTGACACACACCAGGCTGTCCCGTAATCGCGCTACCTCTTCGCCATACTTGCGCTTCTCCAAACAGTCGCAGGCTGCCCTGAATTGAGCGGCTCCCGCAAAATGATGATGTTTCGCTGTCATGTGGTGTATCCACTCGCTACTAATGGCATCTGATTGTATTCCAGTTTCACAAGCTTCATTGTAGAAATCCGAGACGCCGGCAGCAAGCTTCGATATGATGGCGTCCTTCATGCCATCCTTGACAGCCTTTTGCCAGAAACACTCTTGCGCTTGTGCTAGCATTAATTTCTCAAGACATTCTAGTGTCATTGTATCCATATCCTCAGGCGGCGAGGTACGAAGCTCGGGTAGTATCGTATCTCGAAGGTATTTCAACACGCCTGCTGCTTGGCAAAAGTTATGAGTCGCGATCTTCAGTCCGTCGGGCGTGCTTCGGTTTGACGACATGGCTAGCTGCGAATACATAGCGGCGAGATTGAATACGATATTTGCCAGCTCAAAGCGCAGGTTATTGCGAGATATTGGGCGGCTCGTGTTATACCCCAATGCGGGATACCAGGGAAATTCAACGCCTATGTCGACGGGAAACTTGCCAGTCAGCCATGTCAGTTGTGCGGCATACTGCTGGAGCTTTGGGATATTGCTGGGATGCGGCTCTTGCGCGTGCGTAGCGGTCGAGCGCATCTTCTCAATCGTCTCGAGGTCTTTTGTAAACATATCAGGGTGCTGGTCATATTTGGAGGAGATGTATTGTTTGATGGCTTCGGAGAGCTGTACGGAGTGGGAGCGCCGGAAAGGGAGGAAAAGTATGTTGCTGGACATGTTCGTTAGCAAGTAAAAGTAAAAGTATTGCGTCTGGAGAGCTTACGAGGCCATGTTGGGCGGTATATATTGTGTTGTTTATCTTGCTGTCCGGATGAGAAAAAGACGTCACAGCCACAGCCTGGTTGGTGTGGGGGCAAGGGCCAGCTAGGGCGGGCAAGCTTCACAGCACCAGACGGCCTGCCCCGCGGTTACGAGAGCAGGGGTTGTTAGGACCTTCCCCTCTCCAAGCTCACCCTCTGGCGTCGACAATCCAGCTCTCCTAAACAATTTGGTTGGCTTCAACGCCTTTTTATCATATGAGTGATGTAGTAGGGAATACCTTGGTTTGTTGCCTTTTATTCCTTAGCTGGCACAGCCAATCTGAACAGCTTGTTAGATGATTTCTCCAAGTACTTGCAATTACTTCTAGCCTCTCTCAACGCCACTCCAAATACAAATAGGAGATTGTGGAAGGAAGATTTAGATTGAGCTCGGCGATATTACACTTAGAGTTCCCCCCCAGGAAGAGTATCATGAATTAGTCTTGAGTTGTTGGCCGCTTGATTGCGCAGCATTGCAGCACATCACCGCCCACCTGCGATACTGCTGTATTTTTCCACCCTTCCATTACCTCAGACAAGCAGTAGGGTCCTTTGCGAGATGAGCAGTCAGGCACTTCAAGGCCCTAGAAACCAGATTACTCAGTCCTAACCACATTCAAAATACTGGTCTTTTTCTCCAGCAGACTCGTGGATATGATAACACGAACGGTGCTTCATTCCAGCGTCTTCGGATTCCCCCTGCGTGTGTCCAATCATAACCCGAACCAAAAATGCATTTGGAATTGCGACCTAAGTTTTACTGTTCTTTGTCGTCCATTGTCAGGTGCCAGTTATAGACTTGTAAATCAACCAAGTATTAAAGAAATGTACTAGTCTCGGGCAGGTGCTCAAAGGCATATATGATGGACTTGTACCACATCGCACGGCAAACCCTATCAATGAAGAGGTTATGGACAGCATTGTAAAACTTGCGGGCCAGGAATCTGTCGCCAATTCGATTGCTTTCATTAGCGACAATTGAAGTTCCTCTTCTGATATCTCTGTATCCGTGCCAGTTGCAACGTGCAAGTAGTCGTGAAAGTCCGGCAACTCTTGTTTATAGATCCAATAGAGAAATATGTTGAAAGATTCCGGCCCAGCATCTTCAAGCACGACTCCAGTATCACTTTCTTTCTAATCCCCACTGAATACTGCGCGGAAGTACTCTGCATGATAGCAGATCAAGGATTTGTACACTGTGTACTTCTTCTCCAGCCCAACGGTGATGGTGACCAGTTCTCCGGACAAGGCTGCGGATCTAGGGCGAGAGTTAGCTAATACTTCAAACGTGACCAGAAGTCCTGCTCTGAACTCACAAGACTTGGTGGTGACTGATCGTTGCTGTCGGCCATTTTTGACTGACTCGTTCAGTTGGGTCGGGAAGAAGTGCATGAAAAGAAAAGAATAATTAATACCAGAGGGAGTCTCTATATAGACGTTCTGGGTCTTTGTCTGCTACGTGACGTGAGTGTCAGAAGCCAAAGATACGGGGTGGCGGTGAAGGTGAGAAGATGGAGAGAACTTCACCTTTCCATGACATGCACGCCTGTTTTAAGAACATAATGATGGCCAAAATAAGCTCAATTCGGTTTTCCTTCATAGGGTGAAAGAGTGACAATGCGAACAATTCTTGTTCGACTGTCTCTCCTGTCACCTTGGGAATATACGCCGATCAAGTCATCATTGACCTCGAAAGATGCTCGGGGCCTTCTAATCGGCCTCCGGAATCATCTAAGATGCTCTGTTGGCAAAGAATAACCCAGGTTCCCGGCTCTTGATCCACTTCTTTTGTGAGCAAATCAAATTGAAACTCACCTCCAATCAATCGTATATACTAAATAACAATGAGTAGAAAGCTGCGTGCACGTCAAACAACAATCGAAACATTGGCCTGAAGTTGCCGGGGGCATACTGTTCCAACCCTCTCTAGACACTGGATTCACCTTCACCAACAAGCCAAGGGTCGGTGCACAAATGGATGAATCGAATGTGAAACTTCAACTATCAATATTATCTGACGGGCGAAATCCCCAAATCAAAGACTGACCGATTGGTAATGTCAATATCTCTTCAGGATCTTGAAGACCAGAAAAACTCAATGGGTCTCAAGGTTGTATCATCACAGCGAAGTAGATTTATATCAAGCATCATAAATGTGTTTTCCGGTGACGGCCATACTGCAGCAATCGCACCGAATGGGACATTGGTCAAATTGAAGCATATTATGATCCGCGAGCACCACTCTCTAAGCCCAATGTAGGTTTTGTATGGACATTAAGCTACAGTTTCTAGAGGTGCAATAATATTAATTACACTGGGAGCGCGTGTATCGATGAAAATAGAGCGTTCGCAATCATATGGCAGAAAGATTTAGAGTTGTAGATTTTGGGGCTGAAGCACACTTCAAGATGATAAAAGGTCAAAGTTTACAGCCCCATGAATTTAAGTAATCTTGGTTATCATGCGCGATAGATTTATTTTACGTTTCTGGTTTTCACATCTCAGGATCTTATTTTCCATCAAAGCTGAAAAGGCAGAAATTCGAAGTAGCTGTCTCTACCTCCATTGATGACATCTTGAACAATGAAGCGTCACCGCCTGAACGTTAATTACAGTTAGGAGCACCAACCCAATTGAATCCTCTTTTCGATCTTTTCGTCCGCTAGACCTTACTTTTTGATTTCAATACAGCCCAGATGTGAACAGTGCTCTTGCCTCGCCATCCTTCCCGTCCCGCTTATCCACCCTGGTGGTGATCCTTCTGCGCAAGTCCGCACTCCGCACAAGGGCGGAATTCCGCACTTTCAATACTAGCACAGTGGAGCGCGAACAACGTGGAAATAAGAGCCCTCTGTTCATTTCACGAAACCATATTGATCATTTACACGTCTAGAAAGAGGTTGCGCATGCGTTACAGGATTATATTGGACCAGCACTGCCCTCTCTAATGAACACTCGAAACCCCATTTGAAAGGAATACGCGCCGAATGCCGCCGAATAGCTAATCCTGTTCAATTTCGCCGCATTGCTCGTCTTGGCTTTGCGTGTGTGTGTTTACAAGCCCTAAAGCCGACAGCGAAAGCCAAAATAGGTAGTGGAATCGCCGGGTACTAAGACATTGCATAATATGCCGGCGTATGTACAGTACATAACGAATGAACAACGAAAACCCAAGCGGTAAGTTGCTCTGCATGTCTGACCGCGCGGCTGAATTTGCCGTAACGGGTGGTGCCCCGAATACTTACCCCTCAAGGTTCCAGCTGCTTTGAGTCTTAGTGGAGCCGTACGGGTGGATCCAAGAACCCTCCCGCACGAAACGGATTAATGAAATCAAAGCTTGATTCTATGTATATATAGCTGTGGTCTCCCTACCTTCAAATTCTACCTCAGCTCATCCCCAAAACCCCCCAAACACCTTCAGCCTTCAGCCTTCAGCCTCGAAACCCCCCGCAATCTTCTGTTGTATTTGCGTGCTTGCTTCAACGGTATATCAGCAATCATGCCTACTCTCGCTCTTCAACCCGGCGAGACTATTTTCGTCACTGGAGCCAACGGACATGTTGGGAGCCATGTGGTAGATCAACTGCTGGCACATGGCTACAATGTGCGTAGTGCCGTGAGAGACGTGGAAAAATCGAAATGGTTGAATGAGTACTTCGATGCCCAGTACCCAAAGGCGAAGCTTGAATTGGTCTCTATCCCAGACATGACGATTGAGGGATGCTATGATGAAGCCGTCAAAGGTATCCCCATTAACCAGTTTCTACGGTAGTCCAGCATAGTTAACAATAAATCTAGGTGCCAGTGGTATTGTTCACATTGCTCTACCCATGGGTGGCGGCAAGGATGGCAACTACATTCCCCAAGCAGTACAAGGCGTTATCAGTGTCCTTGAAGCTGCTAAAAAATCGCCCTCTGTCAAACGCGTAGTTTACACATCCTCTTCGATCGCAGCCATATCGCCAAAGCCAGGCGTTGAGGTTGCCATTGACGAGAAGTCTTACAACGACGAATCCCTTGAAAACGTCAAGAAAGACTGTCCTCCACATCTAATTGCGTTGAAGAGTGTTTGGCTGTATGCTGCAGCCAAGACGACGGCAGAAAAGGAGATGTGGAAGTGGATGGAGGAGAACAAGCCGGACTTCGTGCTAAACAGCATCGTGAGTTAAGACCCGTGGGTTGCTGATATTCATCTTTTCCTAATGTGATCGTCTGCAGCTTCCAAATGTCATTTGGGGCAAGATTTTTGTTCCAGAGAAGCAGCTTTATCCGTCTACGATTGGATGGGTGAGGGCCGCGTTCACCGGTGAGAATTTTGAGATGTGGTCTAAAATGATCACGCCCCGTGAGTTTGCTCCATTTCCCTTGTCAACAGCTTGCGTGCTCTCCGTCATTACCATCTCATTAACTGTATTTACCAGAATACTTCATCTCGAACCGCGACACCGCACTTCTCCATGTCTCTGCACTCATTCACTCCGATGTTTCGTCCGAGCGCCTTTTCGGCTTCGCTGAACCCTGGACCTGGAACCAAGTTCTAGCCATTCTTCGGAAGAATCACCCAGACCGCAAGTTCCCGGACAATGTGCCAGATGTTGGTGAGGATAAGACGATTGTGCCTACGAAGCGTGCTCTGGAGGTTCTCGGTTGGTTGAAGGGTACTGCTACTTGGGATTCGCTGGAGGATTCTCTGAAGGAGACCACGAAAGATTGGTAGTGGGTAGATACAAATGAGGCAAGTAGCCCAAAATAGGACAGACTAGCCATAGAGACTTGGAATAAGGTAGTTTTCACTATGTAAGGAACAGCCTCACGTAAACACTTTCAAGTACCCCTCTGAATTCTGTTTTAAACCATTTGACGCCAATGCCTACTATTATACCCTTGGTTCTTTTCCTAAGTTTAGAACTACTTCAAGCCTCCAACCACCAATATGCTATACCCCTTCCTCTGTAGCTGAATCACTTAGAGCTACTAGACATATGACCCTGTGCCTTCTTTCCTCGCTACTTGAACTACCCAATGCCACCAATCATTATACCATGAATTTAACCATTTGAGTCGAACAAATCCAGGTTTCCTCACGCTCGCTGCCATGATATCACACTGAAAAGTACTACAAACACATCACCATCACCGCAGAAACATAAGATACAAAACCTTTGTACAGGCAAGCGCACGGTATTCCACGTGCGAAAAAGCTTTTCAATTCCCTTTTCAGGGCGGCTTCGCCCTTTTACCGGGCACTGTCCTTATCCTATCCAATCCCATGAGCGCATCTCCAAAAAATAAATAAATATACATGACATGAACCCCCTTACAGCCAGACATCTTCCAGTCTGGTCCTAAGAAAAACTTATGAGCTTTTCAAGAAAGAGCATAGCATGCTTTAATTATCCCTTCAATCCGTGACCGCGTATAAATCCAAATGAAACCGCAGAACAAGAAAAGACTCCTCTGCTACTTCAGGAAAAGAAATGCCCTCGATATTCCAGACATGGATTATGAGAAAAAGCAAGACATTAGGCAGGTAGGGACTGGGTGCTGTTTTCCTTGTCCCGTCCTCGAAAAAAGACATCAAACTCCGGTAGACGGACAAGGCACTGGAAGGTCGCGCCGGGATTGTACAGAAAACCGAAACATCAATCGCAGAAATCAAAAGCTCAAAACCGAACAACGCCGGACCAGCCTGCAGGTCTTGCGTATAATTCGTAAATGAACAGATTCGGGGCATTTTCCCATCATAGCCGCTCCCGCTGTTGGATGCGCTCTACGCGATCAGCAAGTGGTCGCGTCAAACCGACGGAGGCCCAAAAATCATCTCCACCATCGTGTCGTCGAGCCAACCGTTCCAAAAGATGCCCGTCGTCGTCGCCGGTCACAGGTTCGTCGACAGGACCATCTAGCTGTTCACTCGCTGGTCTCTCTGATCGCCGTTCTCCATCGCGTGCCAAGCTCGGCTGGTAGTAGTTGCGAACGTAGCTACTGGCGTTTCTGGAGCGTTCCAATACGCGCCGTGAGTAGCTGTGTGAGGTTCGCGAAGGAGGTCCATCAGCAGAAAATTCCGCTCGGTGTCTCCGGCGGAATGAGGTAAAGTCCTCTTCTTCAGTGTCCGATGCGGTATCGTCTTCAGACGTGTCGCACGCGCGCATGAACTGGTCATTGGGAATAGAATCGCGGCGGGACGGAACCGTCAGATGGGTGCGTGAAGATGATGCAGAATTCGAGTTTGAGCTGCCTGCTCGCGAGCTGGGGTGAGAGTTGTTTGAGAACGAGGCTGATGCGGCCGCAGACGTAAATGACGAATCGGCAGTAGGAGCAACAGGATCAGGCAAAATCGTACCCCCCAAAAAGGCGTCCCAGAATGGAGTTTCGTAGAAAGGGCTCATGCTGCGCTCGCGGTCGCCCAAGCCATCGAGTGTGGTGGTTGGACTCCAGGATTCGCGCAATGAGCTCGAAGGGAGCGGGCCATCGGCGATAGTGCGACGACCCATTCTGCGGAGTGGTGGAAAGCCCACTGCGTTGTCGCTGCTGTCGTCACCATCCTCGATGATGACTACATTATCGCCTGTACCTGAAGTGGCGCGATCGGCCCAGGGACTCCTTGAGCGAGCTGCGACGCGGCGATAAGGCGATCTATTCCGGGCAGCGGAACGATCCCGAGATGCACGTTCACGATCCGGGCGCGAGTTGCGCGATGCAGCAGCTGGCGCAAAGTTTAGTGTGAAGGCGGGCAGAGGACGGTCTTCGCCGCCGAAAGAAGCGTGCGCGTCATACTGCGGAAGGTAGCCGTAGAGTCGTGAGCGTGAGCGGCGAATGCTGCTCTCGTCTCGATGCAGTGAAGGCGCGTTTGCGAGGGACTCGCCGGTCCGTGAGTAGTTTCTCAATTCGGGGACAGGTGGCGGGGGCCCGCGTGGGCGAGAGCTGGAAGGGCGCGAGATGGGATCCAAATGTTGCGAGAAGCGTGAAGCAGACAGTAACAGGTCACCGTCGAATCTGCTGGGGGAGCGCGGTGATCTGTTGGGACGATGTCTGCGACGAATAGGCGAGCGCTGGCCCGTGGTGTCGGCCTTGAGCGCGTCCCGAGTCGTCGCCTCGGGAGAAGGCGCGCGCCATACTGGAAGACCCATTTCTGAGGGGGCAAAATGGAAGAGTGGAGAGGGGGAGATGAAAAGTGATGGAAGGGAGGTGTGGTGGTGATGGGCGAGGCGCCTGAGGAGTGAAGATGGGGCGAGAGGTCGGGGAGCGAAGGTTAGCGGTTAGCGAGGAAGCGAGACCCTGAGGCGGAGCGCTAAAAGAGTGAGGCTGAGGGGCAACGGGTGGGCAGACAGGCAGGAGGTCTGGGGGGAGTGAGGGGGGGCAAGAGGAACGTCAATGTGGGAAAGCCGCGCGCATCGGCTGGAGCGGTTATACACTGTATGGAGCGAGTCTTGTTGAGCAGTCGCTGGAAAAGGTACCATAGGATTGATTATATCTGTGCTGCCTTTGGATAGGTGCCATACTTACGCTGTGTGCAGCGAGAGACGAGCAGGTGAGCGATTCGGCCCACGTTTGCGCTGCACTGCGCTCGGCGTTCGCTGTTCGCTGTTCGCTGTTTCCTGTTTCCTGTTGCTCCAGCGTGCCTTCTGTTCTGCGTGTGCGGCTGCCTCTGTTTGCTCCTGCCTGGCCCTGCGCGCCTGCTGCATTTGTTGCTGCCACTGCCAAACCCGGCGGCCGCCAAACAATGCCAAAACAGCTGCGGCCCTGCGGCAGGCCCGACTAAGCGACTGCCGCCAAGGCCCCAGTTGCCGCTTCAGGCAACGACGCCACCGTTGCCGTCGACTTTTGCGTCTACTCCAGCCAGTCGTCAGTGGGAGTCATAGTCGTTGCTCGTTTCAAACATCCACCCTCCACCTCTCTCTCCCACTACCACTCCCTACCACTACCTACTCTCCAGCATCGCTGCCTTGCTCTGACTCTTCATTCTCTATGCTGCCCTGACAACCTGCCGTCTGCCATGATCCAGCCGGGCCTAGAGCGCATCGCCCTGCTCCTCAAGAATGTCCATTTCCCCTGGAAGGCAATCCACGTCGCCGGCACCAACGGCAAAGGCTCCATCTGCGCCTATGCATCGGCCCTGCTGACGCGCAGCAACATCCGCTGCGGAAAATTTACCTCGCCGCATCTGATCCACAGGTATGCATACAGTCACGTGCCCCTCCTTCTTCACTCTGTGTGACATTCCAAGGTGGGACTGCATCTCCATCAACGACAGCCCCGTCTCCGAGGCTCAATTCCGCAAAGTCGAGAACCAATTCATCCAGCTCAATGAAAAATACAAAATCAATGCCTCCGAATTCGAGCTGCTGACCGCCACCGCCTTCCAACTCTTCAATGATGCCAACATTGATATCGGCGTGGTCGAGGTCGGCATGGGCGGACGGCTCGACTCAACCAATATTCTAAATAATCAAGCTGTCTGCATCATATCCAAGATTGCTCGTGATCACCAGAGTTTTCTTGGTAACACCCTTGAAGAGATTGCAAAGCACAAGGCCGGCATTCTGAGACCCAATATCCCTTTCGCTGTCAATTCTATGAATGAAATAAATGTCCATGAAGTAATCAATGAATATGCTAGAGAGGTCGGAGCGAGCCCTCGGCTCTCTAGTGATAGTCCTGAAGTCAAAGGGAACCTTTTACCGTCAAATGACTGGCAAAGTTTTGCTGCAGATCTCCAACCCTTTCAGCGCGAGAATGCAATTCTCGCATATATTGGTGTAGTTGAGGCACTTAAGAGCTTGGGAGAGAACACTGATAAAGTCAAAACTCTGCTACCAGGCATCAAAAACCAAAAAATACTGGGACGCTTCCAGCAGCCTACAGTTTTCCCCGTCTTTGGCACCGGTGAGAGGCAGATCACCGTTGACGGAGCGCACAACCCAGATGCCGCAGAGGCACTCGCCGAGTTTGTGCTTCGCAACGAGCGAACGAAACCCAGGCCAAATAAGCCAGCCCCACAAGGCGGTTGGCCTGTCATTTGGGTGTTCGCCATGACAGAAGGAAGGGACCCACGCCAATACTTCCATCACCTCCTCAGGCCTGGAGACACTGTAATCACAACGAGTTTTGGTCTGGTCGATGGCATGCCTTGGGTCAAATCAATGGACCCTGAGGAGCTACTCAATACAGCAGTAGATGTTGAGCCTAGTATCAGAGGGGCCTCGGTCCCCACTCGAGGAGCTCTCCGAGCGTTGTGCACTGCAAAGTACTTCACCGAGCAAAATCTCCCCATCGTCTTGACCGGTAGTTTGTATCTCGTGGGCGAGTTCTACCGTGAAATGGAAGAGGTAGATAGGTTATGTAGCACGTCAGAGGAGAAAATTGCGTCATTAGCAGAAATCGATACAGAGGAGCGCAAGCGCGTCGACGAGTCGAAAAAGCAAGGAGAAAAAATATTGTGATCGTAAGAAAAAATGCCTTAGGTGAGGGAAGAGAAAGCAAAGCAGGGGAGCAATCCTAGCTACTTTGTAATCAAATCGGAATCTGCGCGACCAGAGAAGTTAAGTCCACAGAAATATCACCGGTCTTTTAATCTAGTAGAATACCAGAGTGTACAAGGTTCACGCCAGTGCCGACTAAGCTTCCTCTCTTTATTACTTGGCGATAGCTATCTGTCAAGCAATAAAACCAATCCATTCATTATAGCCAACCAACCTATTATTTGTTGCCACCATGCTTCTCAGTTGCATCCTCACATGGATCAACAACCTCTATCCTCGCCTTAATAAACTCCTCCCCATCCTCCGCCTTCACATTTTGCCTGAGCGTCACCAGCACAGAGAACTTTCCTCCATTCGAGTCGTCGCGCGCAGAGTAAGCGTTATATATCTGCAGCTCCATCATGTTGAAAAAGTGGGTTGTTTCTTCGCTAGTGAGATCGTAGGTCCAAGGGTGGTTGGAGGAGTCAGGGAAGGGGGGTGAGGGTCGGAGGGTGAAAGTTTGGGTGGTTGGCGGGTTTGTTGGGTGTGGATGGGTGGTGTGGGTGGTAGATGCGGCGGCTTCGGCTTCGGCTTCATGGAGCACTTGGGACGTGTGAGTTTTGGATAATGATGTGGGTGAAGATAGTAGATGGCATACCTTGTTGGAGCCTTGTTTCGATTGCCAAGACGGCTTGCTTTTGCTCTTCTGGTGTTTTGGCTGCGCTGAGTATAGAGGATGCGTGGTTTGCAATCTTTTTTTTGGTTAGTGGATACGGTTGACAGAATAGAGGGGGAGATTAAGAAATGCTTAGGTACGCTGTCAAGATGCCCCGCCCAGAGAGTTGGATGGGCCTTCGGAAATGGTACGAGAGGAGCCGGAGGCTCCGCTGGAAGGGGTAGAGTCATTTGTCTCCGCCGCCGGGTCGCTGGACATATGGTGACTAGCCATGCTCACGGTGGAATCGTACTGGAAGTTGTGGGTGTGACAGAGTCGGTTGAAAATTCAGTGAGGGTACGGTTGGCGTTCACAGTACGGTAGGGTAGTACAGTGAAGCGTTAGAGTATGTTTCGAAAGTGAAAAATGGTGCCGCATGCTATGGTGAATTTGCTTTAGCAATAAATGTGGCCGCATTCACATCAAATAAAAGGCTATTAGCTTTTAGTACTGTCCCCCACGTATGGTTTATTTTATTAAGGCTAAGTATACACACAGTAAAATCAACAAAAGTATTTATGGCGATTACTGATTGTTTTGAGGCTGACGGTGACGGTGAACGGGTCATGAGCTAGAACCTAATTTATACGTTGGCAGAATGTCTTTTGTAATGCTGTACATATATTCATGTGGTAAGTCGGCGTGCTACAGCAGGAATACAGGATATCTTTGGGGCTTTTCTATCCACTTTAACCAATAGCACGGGGCTAGCGATTAGAAAGGCCAAGCAGTCGCTCGATCAGCCGTGGTTGACAAGGGCTGAACTCCTTAGGCACCATTATTTCCTCCTCTATTCTACTCTTACACCCCCATCCTTCGTCTGTGTCCACAACTCTCAACCGCTGCTTTTTGGAGTGTTATACTACGTCTGAATCGGTACTTTATGCCTTGTTTTTACTAGTGTACCTACATTAAATGCGACCGTTGACCAATATCGACTCCGGCAAGGTTCCCATGCTTAGTGATTCGAGGGATATGTGACTATTCGGATAGTCATAAGAATTATGAATGGCAAGGCTATACCGCGATGGCAGCAGCTGCCTATGTCAAGGATCTTCTTTATCAGGTTCCAGTTAGGAGAGTAGAAGCCGAGAAAAAGCTGAGCGATATTGTTCTAAACAGTGAGTTTGATTGTCCACACAAGGTGCTTCAACTAATATAAAGCTAGTTGCCGATGACATAAATGCAATTTGGGGTGATGTCACAAAACAAAATTAGCTCTCCAAAACGCGACAGAGGCTCAGAGACGAAAAGAAGTCATTGGCTGGTTGAGACCTCCAGATCCGACACCGAACTACAACTCGACACTAGAACAACATCAAGGAGGCACCGGGCACTAGATTTTTGAACATCAGAGTTTAAATCAATGGAACGCACAAGACAACTCCCTTCTTTGGCTAAATGGTATCCCTGGTTGTGGTAAAACTGTTCCTGGCTCCACAATTATTCGCGATGCTTAAGAAAATCACGTCTGGGAAAAGTTCACCCTTCATCTACATCCATTTTGATTTCAACGATGCAAGCAAAATATGGTCCCCTCGCTTATCAGTCAAATTACCATCAAAGTGAGAATGCAAAGCTATAAGATTACTCCAATTTTTAACTTTCTCTTGGCGACCAGTAAAGATGAAAGAGGCTATCGATATCAGAGCCGTGGATACAGAAGAACCGCCTTATTTTGATTTGTCATACAGCATGCCGTCTCTTCAGGAAATACTGCTTTTCTGCCCAAGCTTGTTTGTATTAGTGACCAACACAAAGTCTGTTCGGTTTCGGTATCATCGAAATACAAGCAGTTCGATTGGGAGCGTCAAACGGCCTCACGACTGGGAAAAATCTGGATTTGACAATGAGGATGGTCTTCATAACTTCGGGAATGTGGCAGCTTGGATCAGGGACTAGTGAACTCACGATTTCGGAAATTACGAAACCCACGTCTTCGACTGGCACATTATTCGGTTGAGGAATATCTGATGTCAAGCCGGCTAAGCAGTGAATTTCATGACATTTTTGGAGATCGTTGCCAGAGGATCCATAGCGAAAGTTTGTCTCGCATATCTGCTTCATGTCAACTCTGTCCACTCTATCTACTTTCAGACAGATGATCTTTGGAGGGGCTATTATTTTGCAGAATATTCGGAACTTTATTGATTTGAGCATGCTGCCTTGGCTGGGAATGCGGGTGAGACGCTTCTTAGTCTCTTTGACCGTTTTTTTTTAAGAAGATCAATATAACGAACCCTTCATATCGCTTCCCTCTTACGGGAGTGAGGGAGTTCAATCATCTGGCCACCCCAGGCCTGCGTTGTACTGGGCAGCACGTGGTGATTTTCTGCATTCTGTGGAATTACTACTTAAAAGAAGATTTACTACGGAGAAAGACGGTCCGTTCTTCAACGAGTCACTCAGATACGAAAGAAATGCCCCAAAAGTGGCAGCAACCAGCGGCCAAACACCAGCACCCCAATTGTCTCATGGTTCAGGGGCGGAAAGTGAGAGAAAGGATGTGTTGGTTGTGGTGGAACTTAAGGCTACATATTATGATCCCAGATACAGTTATTACGGCGATTCACTCCAAGAGGCTGCACACAGCGGCCATGAGCAGGTCGTAAGGTTTTTGCTCAATCACGGCGGAATTGTAAACGCATCGGACAGCTTCTATGGAAGCGAATTATTAGCAACTTCACGCCATGGGCATGAACATATAGTGAATCTTTTTCTCGAGTACGGGGCGGACATTGATGTAAAACACGGCCCAAGGGATTTCACCATGTTTTCGAGGAATGAAGCCTATTACGAAATCCCTTACAGGAGGCCTGCAGGGGATGGCGATGCCCTGCGAGCAGCTTCAAGCATTATCATTACCAAATAGTCAGACTTATGCTTGGGAAGGGAGCCAAAGTGGATGGAGAATTCGGGATTTTTGGCAGCCCGCTTCGAGCAGATTTATATTCAAGCAAAGCACAGACGGTAAACCTCCTGCTAGGGAGTGGTGCTGACATTAACGCTATAAGTACCCAGTACGGGGCCGCACTTCAGTGACTTTGCGGCACAATAATGAACAGCTCATCAAGTTGCTACTCAATCAAGGAGCCAATGTCAACGCTGATGCTGGGGAACGCCCGGCTAGTCCACTCCAAGAGGGTGTGGATTGGGGTCAGGCGAACGTAGTCAAGCTACTACTTGATTATCGAGCAAAGTTAAAACACCATCTGCCGCCCAGGATACTTCAAATATCATAACGACAATTGCAGAAAAGTTTCACACATTGAGTGTAATTGTAGCATACTCCACCTAGCTTGCTGCACAGACAAAGTGCCTATTGTGAGGGTTTTGCTCGACTATGGGGCAGGCGTCAATGTCAAAGATAATCGGTTTAGTACTGTGGTTGCAACAGCTACAGCAATGGGGCATGAACGGATAGTGAAGCTCTTGCTTGAAAGTGGGTTCAACGACGGTCCTGAGAATGGAGGTGAAAGCAGCAGACAAAATTGCGAGCAAAACCGTCAGCCGCACCAATCATATAGCTACCAAACCCCACTGAAAATAGCTTTAAAAGTTGGATACACACCGATCGTGAAGCTTCTTCCTAACCATGGTGGGGGGCCTAAAAACAGGAGAAAGGTGTTACGTCAAGGCTTTCATCGCAACTGCACATCAGGGCCACGATGAGATAGTGCGGCTTCTGCTCAAATACGACGCGGATATAAATGTAGAGGACGGATATTGGGTCAGCGCACTCTCTGTAGCTACACGTATGGGTCATGCTGAGACAGTGATGCTTCTGCTCGAAAATGGTGCAAAGGTCAACACGATAAGGGGGCTCTACGACACGGCTATATTTGCGGGCTGACATATACATAGTCCTAGGATTGGAATACTTCTAACCGATCATGGCGCTGAAGTCGGTGAGCAGGTTAAGGAGTTGGTTCTAAAGGAGGGTGCGCACACCGACCTCCCTTTCTTCAGCTTGCAGACAATGATTGATAGACTTGGATATTTAAAACCTAAGTTTGTCCATATTATCCCTCAGTATCGGCATTCTTCACTCAATAAAATCGCTAACAACAGGAAAGGTCCTTTGTATTGATGTCTCAATTACATAATTACGCAATAGCACACCAAATCAAGCAACACTCATACGCTTTTTCAGGACATTATCTCAATTTCCCCTTTATTAAAAGTTCAAAGTGGCATACTCATCGCAAGTTTCAATAAGCTTCTTCTTGGTTCCAGGTTCCTAAAACATGTTAATAATTCAATACTCTTTGCAAAGCCGAGTATAACTCACTGTAGCACTGTGGCCGGCATCGTGTACCCAATGTAACTTGGATTCAGGAAATGCCTTGTAGAGCTCCCACGCAGTGATTGGGGGACAAACGACATCGTAGCGGCCCTGCACGATAGTGGCTATATATTAAATCAGTTGAGTGATGTTTGAGACTTAGAGTCTGAGACAACTTACTAGGGATATGTCGAATCTTGTCAATGTTTTCCTTACGAAGTAGCTGACCCTCTTCCAGCCAAGCGTTATTCTGGAAGTAGTGTGCCTCAGTCCTCGCATGCGCCAATAAGTAGAATGGATCCTCCAGTGCCTTCAGGATTTCGGGGTTTGGGTAGAGAGTGCTGATGCACATTTCCCACTTGTTCCAGGCGGTGGCAGCGGGGAGGCTGATACTTTCGTCATCGGACATAAGTCGCTTATGATAAGACGCAATATGATCAGATCTTTCCTCCTCAGGCAGAAAGTTGACAAAGTCATCAAAGTGGTCGGGGAAGATCATGCTTGCTCCTCCGGGAACCATTGTCCACTTCAGCTCTAAATCCCGCACTACGAAAATGCCGCGCAGAACGAGCGAACCCACAGATCGAGGATGAGTTTGGGCATATGCGAGGGCGAGAGTGCTGCCCCAAGATCCGCCAAAAACCACGTGCCATTTAGGAATTTGTAAGTGCTCTCGCAGCGTTTCGAGGTCGGCGACTAAATGCCAAGTTGTGTTGTTGACAGTACTCGCATTTGGTCGTGATTTACCACATCCTCGCTGGTCCAGAAGGATTACACGGTAGTGTTCTGGGTTGAAGAAAGCAGTGTTGCCTTTTGAGGTACGAGCACCCGGACCTCCATGCAAGTAGATTACTGAAATGAGATATGAGCGATTTCCTACGAGGATACTCATGCGGATTTCTGTTTGTAGTCATTCACGCACCTGGCTTTCCATCCCGCTTTCCGTATTGTTCGTAGAATAGCTCATGAGTCTCATCCACTTTAAGCCAGTTGCTATCCCAAGCATCTTCATGCTGATGGCCCATGACTTGAGGTGCTTGTGACATTTCCGAAGCGGTCGAATGGCCTCAATAACCTTGTCGAGGCGTCTTTAGTAAATTTTGCGTTGAGGTTCTCGTGTGTCAAGAGTCAAAATGTCATTGAGATCAGGGTCTGTTCTGACTTCGACGCCCCGCTTGCCATTTAGGCGCCTTCCGAGATAGGTATGACGCAGTGTCATATCTCCTGATTACTTGTCATAAAAACCAGTGTCCATAATATCTTAAAGATTCCTTTACATATGTAGTTTAATTGAAATTTGATACATAAAGAAGTGTGGGCTGTGTGATGCGGCAAGAAAAATCTCGAAAGGCGCCACAATCGTCTGGGCTCCCACAGCTCAGAATTGCGGATGAATGAGAAATTATTAGATAGACGACAATCCAAACCTCGAACTTTTTTTCAAAAAAAAAAATCTGCACATTGAGCCCTGAGGAGATACTAGAATGTATTATAAAACACCCACCATTTTCCAGATATTCACTGCTTTAAAATCACTCGCTCAAATTCACATTGAAATAATTTACTATAATTACTTTTGCTAAAACCTTTCCAAAACACAATTTACACACATACGAAAATTAACAGCACACATCCTCCACAGAAAAGCTCTTGAGGTCAGCTAATCACCCCTTGTAGACACTTCAATTCCGTAGTTTCAGCCCGTTTTTATTCTTGGAAAGGATTGAAGGCATGATTAGTTTGTTGGCTCTTTTGCTTTGAAGTACAAATAGGGTTAATAACTTCTAAGAGGAGTTTAGTAGATCTGTGGAGTTGCGATCATTGACAGTTTCTTTTCGAGATGCAGGAGCGGTTTACTGTCGAGGTTGGTTGCCATATAACTTATAGCAGTTAGAGACGTGTTTACTGCCAGTAAGGAAATGGTTTATTGGATCGACCAAACCCGAACATCCCCCACCACTCAACACTGCACCAAACTGCGAACAGTAAAGAAGTGAATTATTATTAATTTGTTGAGAAAGTTTTATATCTCAATCTCATTCTCAATCCAAAGAAGCCATCTAGGTTTCTGATCTCCCAACGCCATCGAAATGCAAGAAATTCAACCGCCCATTCCACCCAATCCACCATGTATGCTCATTATGATCGCCATTCTCATCGTCGTCATACGGGTATCCACAAAACGTACATTGTAAGAGGGTCCACCAGTGTCAATTACCGTCCGTCCGAATCAATCAATGGAAGTGGTAGGATAGAGTTTGCCTGAGCACTGCCGAAATTGCGTTCTTCAGTTGAGGAAAAGTCATTTTCGCCTGGACAGAGCAGCTTGCAATTTGCATATTAGCAAAATGAGCTGATGCTCATCATTTTCGTCCCACTCATACACTCGTCTGTTCATCACCATCTCATGTTGGTGCTCCTTACCCCGCTTCACTGTCTATTTGGCAGGTTTCGCGGATGCTGCCATATACTCCCCTCACCACCACAAACCCATTTTAGTTGGAATGCTGGGGGACATTGGCAATCTGGACGGTACGCAGCGGCTCATTCCCACCAGTCTCTATATGCTTGAAGTCTGTAGGGTGACCGATGACAAGAGGAGGTCTATTCTCAGCAGAGGGCTTGACGCCGCGGCGAGGTCTCATGGCGTTGAATGATTTTATGAATTTGCTTAGCGCCATTCGCCAGGCAGGTTGTTGCGGGGCAGAACGGGTGGGAGAAGTAGCAGCCTCACTTTGGGTCTTGGCTGGCGAAGATGTCGCTGGCGGGGCAGGTGGCGGCGGAGGAGGTAAGGCGGTGATGTTGTAGGTGCTGAGCTCGGGAATGTGAGGGAGCGCGGGTGCCGAGCGGGCAGTAATGTAGCCGTTGGTATTGTTGTTGGCGGAAGATAAGTGAGGGTGTACTTGAAGGCTTGCGAGGTCGGTTGTGGTACGGGAGAATACCATGCTATTCACAGGGAGCAGGTGGCGGGAGTCGTTAGGGTGCATTTTAGGACCGATTGGCGGTGTGGAGGAGGGCACCAAGGGGATGCATGTGCAAATTCTCTGTATGCTTCGCCAGAACGAGTGGCGGGAGTCCGGAAAACGCGTGTGTCGCGGTAGAGGAATAAAATGCTGTTGTTTTTTTGTAGTTGGTGTCACGAGCGACAGAACAAGATCACCGAGGATCTTGGAGCAAGAGGTGAAGGCAAATGAAGGTGAGAATGCGGCAGTGAATGATAATGGTAGTAGAGGCTGCTGCTGGGCCGTGGGTGAAGTATTGAATCTGCAACACAAAGGAAGGAGGAGGTGGATGAAGTTGAGCCGGACACGACGCAGAAAAGGAAAAAGTTGGCTGTTAGTTTGAAATCATTGTCACGACCTTAACCCGATTGATGATATTTTGCAAACGGGGACAGTGAAAGGTGTGGTGGGTAGGCAAGTGACAAGTGAGAAGACTGCCCCAAGAGAGAGGAGAAACGCCGTATGAGGACCGCCTCACAAGCTGGTGCGACTGCGTGGATATCCAATGATAGCTGTATACTAGACAGATGTAGCCCTGGACTAACTCGTTTCATGTGTGAGCGCATCCACTACACGACATAAGGGTGTGGAGTGTAGCGCGGCCTGGGGCATCAAAGGTGGAATTGTGCGATTGTGTTGGATGGGAGATGCGGCGAGGGCCAATTAGCGCCTGTTTACGGCACACACATCCCTTTGTAGCCGGCATGTCGAGCAACAGTTGAGAGCGCTTAATGGCCAATTGGCTGTGTAGTGGCGGCCATTACCAGGCAGTTAATTAGCACGAAGTCGAGCTACAGTGGAGAGGACAGCCCCGCCACAAAAAGAGCATTGGCCCCTGTGCGCGGCTGTCGGACAAGGGTTGAGAAACACCTTGACTTGGGGAAGCTTAAATGGATAGTAAAGACAAAGCCAGACACGGAGTTGAAGAATGGCTGGTGGAGTAGAATGCCTTCCCTGTCCTGCGCGGAAAAAGCGCCGCGGACAAGCCCCCAGATACTTTGCAAGAAGATAGGCCGTTCTGCCGCTGGCGGAATGGCCGCATCCTCAGTAATCTGGCAAATGTGGTTGGTCGGAATTGTCCGGAGAAGGTTCGGTGCTGGTGCTGGCCTGCAACACCTCGAGGGTGGTTGGTCGCGCGAGCCAGATACTCCGAAACTCCAACTTTTTTTTTCTTCTTAATTCTCTCGTCGCCAGCCATTGCAGCACTTTTTGTCTCGGTTGTCTGTTCCTCGCGCGTTCACAAGCTTGCGGTCGAAACAGAGTCTCCTCCTCGGCTGTTGATCGAATTTATTGCCTTCCGCCACCTTCCTGCAAGCACTTTTTTCCTCATACAACACAAACTCAACGTCAGCGGCTTACCGTCTTCCATCCCACAATCTTTCTTCTTTCCTCCTCTTCTACGACTTCGATTCAGCAGTCTACACACTCCTGCCCATACATCGCCCGCCATGTCCTTCTCTTCGCTTGTCTCAGAAATCGCCTACCGGAACTCGGAACGCGACGACATGCGCTCGCAGGTCTCCAAGGCACGATCATATGCCAGCACCGCCGCCACAAGCGTTAGCATCTCTGGAGATATTGCAAGTCAGCTGCATGGAGGCTACAGCCACCCGCTCGCGCGAGCATGGCAAGCAGAGCGACAATTGACAAAGGTGAGCTCGGAATCTACGGTCTGAACTCCGCCAGTCCCCTCTCTAACATTTACTGCCAGTCAATGCTCATTTACCCCCTCTTCATATCCGACCAGCCAGACGAGGAGACCCTTATTCCATCCCTGCCTAACCAGCACCGTCGTGGCCTCAACAAGATCGTTCCGTATCTTACACCGCTCGTAGCCAAGGGTCTGAAGTCGGTCATTCTATTCGGCGTCCCAGTTGCGCCCGGCGCAAAGGATGGACTGGGGACGAGCGCAGACGACCCCAAGGGCCCCGTAATCAAGGCTATCAAGCTCCTTCGACGAAGCTTCCCCGACCTCTTTATCGTTGCCGACGTCTGCCTCTGCGAATATACTTCTCACGGACACTGTGGTATCTTGAGGGACGACGGCAGCCTGAACAATGCATTGTCAGTCGACCGCATCAGCGATGTAGCTATGGCATACGCACAGGCAGGTGCACACTGCGTCGCACCCTCTGACATGAACGACGGCCGTATCCGAGCCATCAAGCTCAAGCTCATCGAGTCTGGCATCGCCCACCAAGTCGTCCTCATGTCCTACTCCGCCAAATTCTCCGGCTGTCTTTACGGTCCCTTCCGTGACGCCGCAGGCTCCTGTCCCTCATTCGGCGACCGACGATGCTACCAATTGCCCCCCGGTGGCCGCGGCCTCGCTAGACGCGCCATCACCCGCGACATCAACGAGGGCGCTGACATCATCATGGTGAAGCCTGCTAGCCAGTACCTCGATATCATCAGCGATGCTAAGGAAATCGGAAAGGACATGCCAATCGCCGCGTACCAAGTGTCTGGCGAATACGCCATGATTCACGCCGCTGCCGCCGCGGGAGTGTTCGATTTGAGGCAGATGGCTGAGGAGGCTACGCAGGGGATTCTAAGGGCTGGAGCGTCGATCATTGTTAGTTATTTTACGCCTGAGTTTTTGGACTGGTTGAGCAATTAAGAAACTAGGGTTGGCTTGGTGAGGGCGAGGACGTGGATGAGAGTGTTGTGCATATATGACTAGCATTTTCAAAAGAGTTCCAAGGTTTGCCTTTCTTTTACAAGTTCGATTTCCTTCGTTTTTCAGGATATCAAAAATTCGTAGCAGCAATGACGGCGTTTAATATCCAGGGCAGGACAGGGTAGGATTAGGATTTTAGGGTAAAACTTTCCGTATTTCGAATTTTAGCTTAAGTTCATGATATATGTTTCAGTGGATCTACTGGTTTATGTGAAGTGAGATTATATGATATGGTATGATTTGATTTGACATTGCTGCGGACATCCGACGGGTCGGAAGCTTGCGTTTGTTCCGTTCCGATGGCTTGGTCATGAATGGATGGCATGTAAGTGCGATGAATCTTGTGTGATTTGCAGAGTGATAATACAGTGTGCAAAGACCCGGAAACAAATATGATTTCCGTCGTCGTTGCTGTCGTTGCCTTGGAAATTTGTTTGTATGAGCTGCGGTGTTACGTATGGGGTAATCAATGAAGACTTTTAGCTTGTGAGTCGATGCTTGCTTGCGTTGAGTAGTTTGCCTTCATTAAAACTACTGGAAGAGGGTCTTTTGTTTTTAAGTATCTTGGTGCTTTGAATTTTATTTGAGTGCTTGTTCTAACTATTTGGTTGGTCTAGGTTACATGGTTGAGGTGTACTACAGCTGGCAGTCGTTCAAACTCTACGGGAGCAATCTTGAGTCATCTGCTCGGGATAACTTTATGGCCAACGGTATCAGTTATACACAAAGCAGCAGATTGATTTGTAACTCTACCCTTCTCCCCCATTAGCCTGTCCATTCTCTTCCTCTCGCAACGCTTAGATAGCTATAAGATCTATGCTTTAAGCATCCTGCAAACGCATGTACCCCAGAACAATCCCAACGCCATCGATCGATAGGAAGTATACCCTTGACTCGAATGGATTTCCCCGGTTTCATCTACTTAGGATTTTCCGGGGGAAGACAATGCATTGTTTTGCAGATTTGTGTGGGGCGGTACGGCGGGTAGGCACTCCGTACCTCCACTCGTGATAAGCGAGGATGGGGCTGACGTTGGGGAAGGTTATGGCTTGCAGGCTGGATTATGTGGCATTTGAGAGAGAAGGGGGGAGGGGGGGTAGGGGATTGTGCAGAGCGCGTGGTGTTGCGTTTCTGTGTGTCTGTTGGGTAATGTGGTGAACTTGGTTGGTAGTAGAGAGCATGCAACTGCAATTCAGCAGGTGATCAAAGTTTCATGGCTGCATTGATCGTCTACTAGTTTTCAGTGTAATGTATGATAGTTCTCACTAGATATGTTGAGGTGTTTTACGATGAGCGTAATGCCGATAGTTACATTACGGAAGAAGCAAAGGCAAGTAATACGGTGAGGGCATCACAAAGCATCGCAGAGCTGAGCATGGCGCCGCTAGATTGATCGGTATGTTTGTGGCTATCGCTTTCCGGAGATGCGTGATATGGCAATGGCCGTAAAAAATGGTCATGCATGTAGATTGGAGCCCACAGGACTAGTGGTGGTGTTAATGGCGGGCCGCTAATTGGCCGAGAGGAGACATAGGGCAACTTCGGGCAAGAACGGAGCAGCTCGGAAGTGGCTTTCTTTGCAGAATGGCTGCACCCAACAGCACCTTCGTACGAGCGGTGATTCGCCGAGTCTTTAACTTTCGCCAACAACCCTTCTCTTTGGGCAACGTCTGCAGCATCAGGAGGATCAGACCACAGAGACTTGTGAGCGACAGCCATCAACAAGTCTCGACGACGGATTGTGCTCTGGAGCGCACTCATGCATGCATGTAGCAGCAACAGCAGCAGCAAAGCGGTGAAGAGTCAGCCCGTTACATTCCACGAGTACCCTAATGAGTCCCCAGACACTAGAGCTGGCAGAGCACGGAATCTGAAGCGAGCCATGCGCAAGCCGCCCATTGCTTATCTCAGGCTAGCTGATAACCGTCCTGGGTTATCGGCAAAGAGGGGCATTATCAATTCGAGCAGACGAAGTGAATCAATGCTGTCTGTGGGCGGCGGCGTGGCAGAGGGATTTTTGGCATGCTGATGTGTGGTGGGGTCGGCTTCGGCACGTTTCGAGACTCGAGACCCTGGGCGGCAGTCCTACACACATACAGGCAACGATGTTCACAAAGCGCATGCACTCCAAAGAGGACGAAGAAGTGCCACTAAGGCCAACGTTGGACACGGTACGCAGCAGGACAAAGGCTCCTGATAACCCGCCCTGGCGGTCCGCAGACACAGACACAACGGCTCGACCGCTCGAGGCTCGGCGGTATTCCCGAATTTGCCGACCTTCCAAAGAACATCTAGTCTGCGCAGAGTGTTGTGAATGGTTCAATGGTGGTATATGTTCAGGTGGTGCCGTCCAGCGTTGAGTAAAGTGGCTGGCTCCGATTGGACCGTCCGGGTGCCGGGCGTGGAAGAGGGAGGCCGTATGCAGGGTCTACGAAGATCCAGGGTCCAGTCTAACTCGAGCCTTGACCGGTTATCGGAGACAGGGAAAGAGGCGTCGGTGAGCAAATCTCGAAGACGCAAAAATTTGGATTCACAACGCGCAACTGTGGCAACCTGCTCGAGGGTGTGAGCAGATTTGCGGAGGGGTTGCAGCTCATCCCAATCATGAAGACCATGTGTCTCCATATGCACATTGTTCAGAGCGTCCAAAAACATGGGGCCACGTGCATACCCATAGGTAGCCTTGCTGCCACTTGAGCACACGCGAGGGGATAGACAGGGCATGTACTGTCCTATTTCCCGAACCGTCAACCACTAAGGGCCCAAGGAGGGCCCGAGTTGTCGGCTGGACCGCCTCACGTTAATCAAACTTATCAGAATATGCAACTAATCCGGGGAACGATTTGTCTGTTCCTTCCCTCGGCGAGTCAACGGGCCCGAGCTTTCTCAAGGGGAGTCAGACAGCGCGCGGCATACTTATAAAAGTCGCATATCCCACGTATGCAATTCTCTTCTCCTCGTTCATACATATCGTGCTCTTCAGTTTCGAAGGTCTCGTTGGTACAAGCTCGAAGCGGTGGTTCAGGGACATACACGGGAGTCAAGGAAAAAGAGTTGGATTGAATACACATACGCACCCCCACACACATTTGCCAGCGCATTTACGCTTAACGTTCGCATACTTTCGCTACTGGGTCTTTCTCCTTTTCGTTGACCCATTTGTTGTCAGTTATCTCAAGTCAAGGTGAGTACACACACCCTAGGCCAGGTCGATATTCCTGTCAGCCTTGTCCCAAGCATGCGGCCTTGGAGACGAAGTCTAGAACCACAATCATGTATCCGCGGGACCAACCACCCAGGAACACGAAGCTCACGAGAAGCGGTCAGCTAACCTATAAACAGCCATATACACACAGGTTCTTGATAGCCTCGCCCGCAATCTAAATTCTAGTTCAGCTTGCCGTCACGCGACTCTCAGCCTCTCAGCCTTCCCTATCTTTCGGTCAAACAAAGCGCTATCTTTCAACATGTGCTCCTACACTTACTCCTGGTACTTCTGCAACCACGATTACTACATCTGGTAAGCACAATCACAAGATGCTATATACGAATGGGTGGCGGCTGACAGCTTTCACAGGGCCAACAGCATTGAGGTCTGCCAATCGCGCCTCCTCTCCGGCTACTCGTACGACGCCTGGAGCATTGACATGTGCAAGAACATGACTGTTCAATGCGGCGGCTTCTCAAACTACTATTGCCATGATTGCTCCGAGGATGTCGCGCTCGAGTTTGAGCTCGACGAATTGTAAGAAAAACGGGCGGTAGAACTTTGGATGTAAGCATTTAGCTTTCTCTTTTTTTTTTTTTCTTTCGGGGGAATTTCGCTGTTGCACGCGAAATGCCGTGGAATCGGCGGAACCTCGCCTCGATGCGACTCTCCTTTAAAGCAACGCGCTGACTTTACTTGCCACAGGTTCACTGCATGTGTCCCATGAAATGAAACGAAGCGGACCCCACTCGTTAATTCCCATGCACACCGACTCACTCACCGCCGGAGTTATTCGGAGCTAAGCATTCCGCTTGCTCCAACCCCAACCCCACCGCCTGTTTTTACGGAACGCTCATATTCTCCGAACCTCACGACAGCGAAACTTTTAAATAACAATTTAACACGTACACGATTTACTGGCGCCGGTATTTATATCTTTGGGTTTATTTCATAGAGTCACACTGGATATCCTTTTCCTCTTTTTTCCCCTACACATCAGCGTCGCGTTTGAGCGTTATCTACTGGCGCATTTAGAGCGCTCTTATAACGTTCTGGCTCATTATCATATTTCTTTGAAAGACCGCATTTGCAACTCCGTCTCTTTAACCCCGGTGATATATGTTGGCTTGTTTGGTATGGTACTTGCAGCGCGCATTTGTTGTCTAGATTGGCTTTGTCTTATACCTTAGACTAGTGTTGCGCACCTTCCGCTCAATTCAAGAGAACAAGATACAAGACAATATACACAAACATTTAAAAATTAGCTGGGTGGCAGATGAGTGCCTTTTTTTCTACTCTGTGACGCTTTGTTCTGCTGTTTGGGGGCTTATTCCTAAGCCCTCTTCCTTTAGGGTCCGCTTGACTTCGTCGGCTCGTCGTCGTGCGTCGAGGTACATCATGAATTCCTGGTATGTTCGCGGCATGACTCTGATGTTTCTTTCCACTGCTCACTTTGTTAAAAGGAATCCCCTTATCGATGATCCATATGACTCACCCGTAAACGTATAATTGAACTGCCCCGTGGGCTTTGACCGTCCGTGCTCAACGTCTCGTACTTTTGAATCGACGCGCACTTGCACCCTTGTGTATTTGCTGTCCGCATCGAATTCCTCGCCTGGCGCTCCGATGAGAGGCGGATCGGTGTATACAACCGTCGCCGTCAGATACAATATACTTCCAACTGGCACTGGGTTTTGAAAAGTCGAAGGATCGAGCGACACGAAGGTAGGTCTTGCGTGGGCGAAAGCAGCGGCAGTTGTGAAGGCGAGCTCGAAAGTCTGCTTTAGGAGGAAACCGCCGAATATCATGAAATGATGGCGATTGCGGTTTTGGGGTTGCATGATTGTGGCGGTTTGGAGACGCGTTGCGTCCATGAAGACGACATTATCGGGTTTTCTCAGCTCGTCGTATGGATCTGGAGATATTAATCAATGCTTTTCGACGCAAATCAAATGGGCCTCACCATGGTATTGTAGCTGCTTTTGCCAGAACGCATGGATAAGATCGCTCTCTGGGTCGTTGGGAGTGTACTTGATGAGTGCTGTATCCTTTCGCTCTTTTCTTATCTTCGAGTTGCGTTCGCCTAAAGCGAACAGTCGTTTCTCTTCGGGAGTCTCGACGATCAAAGGGTTTACGGGCACTGGCCTGAACATAGTCAGCAGATACCCGAATCGTAATTCCGCATCCCTTACTTCTTTGTGCTAGGATCTAGTGAGACCATGGTAAATGTGCAATTAAGGAGGACATCCTCATTCCTGACGTTCTGACCGTTCTTTGGCGCCTTCGCTACCTGCATGGATATCTCCAAGCTACTTCTGCCTGTAGCATATGTCACCTGTCCCGACAATTCGAGATCGCATATCTCGGTAAGAGGGTGATTGATCACAATTCGGTCGCAGCTCGCCGTTACGGTGGTTACGTGGTCGCCTGTGTGCTTGTATCTAGATTCAAAATTAGGGTATTTGCAGATGCTCGCCACAACCATTTGCCTCTTACGCAATGACACCAGAAAGTGCATCAAGATCCATGAAAATCGTTCCGAGGCGTATATGTCCCGAAGAATTGAGATAAGTGTCGAGGAGCCATGGGTCTTGTGCTAGAGGCAGAACGACGGAGTGGTAGCTGTCACTCATGCGTTTTGGTTCCAATTTGCGGTCCCTGGGCACTTCTGGCTTGCCTGAAGGTACAGTAGGGTCGTTTCCTTCTTTTTGTTGCCGTCGCAATGCCTCAACCCACGGTGTGCGAACGCGCATTGCTGTGAGCTCGCGAAAGACGCCGTCCGTCTGCAGCATTGTGCTGGAGCGGAAGCTGCGGCGCCTTGAAGACGATGAGAGGCTTATAAGCGGAAGGAACTTCTGGCAATTGCATTGCGATCCTATGTTGAGGCGCCGGAGCGCCGCCCTCGAAGCGTACGCCATGGGTGTTGAGTGTGACTGGAAGCTCGGAGGTGCAATGACGTGTGAAGTGCCTTCCTAACAGAAGGCTTGGCACTGAACTCCCCACAAAACCAATTCCCCGCCTTTGACCATCCTATCGCAATTTCCTCAACATCAAGCTTCAAATGCAGATTGCTTTCGCTTTGATCGTTGCAGGGGAATGTCGAGGACAGCTGAACTGGGACGAGCTGTCATCTCCTTGCCATCTGCCAATCTTGAGCTTTGGCTCACCACGTTGATCACAGTTTCACCACAGCAAGATTCTATTAACCTTCAGGATTTTGATCTCAGCAGCCTTCTCGATTTGCTTTCATCCAGTAGTGTCTGGGTTGGTCGGGGTAGTGGCATGCATGTAGAGTTCGATGTCTCTTTGCGTGGAGAACCCATGAAGACTGGTCTGGTCCAGGATCTAGTCAAAAGCATTCTCAGGGCACCAGTAAGCGTATCGCAACCCAGGATGAAGTCTGCCTCTTACTCATGTCAGGTCTGGAATCAACTTGGACTGGCGCCTTCTTTATCGGAAAACACCGCACCTAAACATGGAAGAGTTCGCATTGCCATCGGCTATCCTCAAGGAGACTTTGAGCAGGGGGCGCTGAGCCAACCACGAGCTTTCTCAGATATGCCACCTCGAGGCGTTAAGCCGCCACCAGGGGTTCCAGGCATTGACTTGCTATCTATTAGGTTGAGTATGGATTTTGTTCAAGCACACCAGGGTCGAAAGCGGGGGCGATCGGGAGTAGGTATGACTGACTCGCCATCCAACGATACTGAAGAAGTAGAATTGTTCGACAATGGTGAAAACGAGGATGTAGATCTGCTCCTATTTGAGGAACATGAGGGTGTGATAGACGTACAGCAGGACAGCACACGGCATCCTGATCAAGCGCATACCCTGCGCTACAGAAAGCGCAAAAGGAAAGGGCCTACGGAGTTCGCCAGTATTAGATCAAACCTTCTATTGACAACTTGCTCCAGTCAGCAGAGCGATACTCGGAAGCCCTTTTCATCAAACTTTAATCTACAATCTTCGATGCATGCGCCGCCTCTATACCCTTGCATTACGGATCTCGAAATCTTGGTCGACGGTGCGTTGCGCATCTCCGTGTGTAGATCTTCGAATCGTTCGCTGACTGGCCTCAAACTCAAAGCGACCACCTTCACGACGGGTTTGGCATGGATAGCGCCTGTGCTGTGGAGGCCAGGGTACCTGAGAGTAGTAGAAGCCTCTCAAGAAAACCCAGTTCGTGCTAACTAAAATTTACTAGGCTTTGTCTGAAAGGGCTCCATTTGTGCGTGTCGTGGGGGTTTCTCTTGGGCGCATAGCACACAAGAAGGCAAAATCAATGTCGCTACAAACAAAGCTAGGAAGGCTCAGTGAGCCTTTCTCGATCACTCTGCCACATGTACCATTACCCGATTCGTCCGACTCCAAATTCGCCTTTGATTCAGTGTCGAGCCGATTATGGATATATTTACAAGAACATTTACCCCTGAAGATAACTGCCAATCATCTCCAGCCATTTTGTGCGCCTGAGCAGCAAATCAATCTATTCTCGGAATTAGAGAATTCTCCCGTGCAAAAAGACAACGAGTACCAGCGGCAAATGGTCTGGAGATGATGGACGGACGCGGTATTATAACGAGTCATGTACGCGCACTGAAGGAATAGTTGCACGCGGCGTATCTTTGCGGGGGAAGCACATACCAATGGTGCGCAAAGACGTTGAAGACGGACACAACTGCTCTTCACACGGTGTGCAGAGTAGCGGATAGTTTAACCGAGAATTGTGGGAAAATGTTCACTTTGAAGGTCTAGTGCATGGTACTGTGAGTCAGGGCAGTCAACCACGCTATCAAATCAGAGAATATAGAGCGAAGCCTAGGCGAGCTTAAGCTCGAACAAACCGGTGCGTCAGTTTCAACGCTTATCTGTCGCCGAAAGTGGCCGGTGAAAGTGTCTGTGAAGAATTGCAGTCTATGAAAGCGAAGACGCAAGTGGGAACAACCGAGGACGTTCTAGAAAACAGGCACGTACCTCTAGAGCATCGACTTCGTGAAAAGAGGCCCCGGGCCAGTATGAGACTCATAGTACTCACTTAGGTAACTGATTCTCTAGGCACCAAGCACCAAAAGACAGACTTAGTGGCAAAAAGTACACGAACACACTGCAGGATGGGTCCCTCGGCCTGAAACTTGGGCAAAAGTTACTTTGTCGAAGGTGGGTTGTTGCCACAGCTCTATCCTTTTCGCATCTTCAGATTGTTTGCCCGCAATACTTCGGGCTCCGAAAACTTGTACTGCGGCGGCATCCTCAGAAGACGTCACTTGACAAATTTCGATGCTTTGAAAACGATTATCCGAACTGTTAGGACCGATGGCTACGTGCGTTCGCCGACTCAAATCAAGTACCATGCAAACCATGGTAGAAATTACATTGACATTTCCTTGCTGTAAGTAGTGATCCAAGGGAAAGATGGTGGAGGGAGGAGCATTGGGCGAGACGCAGGGTACTTGAAAATCCGCGAAGAAAATGGCTGCTCTAGCCAACGGTGCTATCCGCTAGCAATCTAACGCCATCCAAACCTTCACAAGGCAATGAGAGATCGCTTTTGGTGGCTAACCAGATTCGTGGAACCTGCCGAGCTTTGTTAACATGGAAGTCGTATAGGTCAAGTTGAGGAGAGCTGAAAGCTGGCGAATTAGGCTTTCTTTTTGGTCAACAACCTGTTTTTGTTTATATGCCAGGTACGCATTCCAGGTTCACGGAAACGCGACTACCACGGATGTGCCTCAGACCCATGCCATATTGCTGCTGCGGAAAGGATCTGCTGCTGGGAATCTGGGCAAGCTAAGCAGATCCGATCAGATCCTGCGCAAACCCGCACAGACCTAGACGTGGACACTGTGGACGACCACCAACTCCACTTCCTAAAGCCCCGTTGACGGCCCAGAATCCCCCGTGTTTCCTGACACTGGTGTCTTCAGAACAAGAAGAATGAGCCTACCCACCATCCGCGAGATGACATGCCATCATGTTTCGAAACGCGTCCCTGTGAGCATGTGTTGATCCTCGTGCAAAACCACTCACATGCCGAGCCCCTTTCTCTGGCACAAAACACTGGACTTTGGTCAAGAAGTTATTGATACCTGCTAGCCTGGCTTGCTCGCTGGCGGAAGCCCCAATTTCACTGATCGTTGGCCAGGCGCATGCTGGGCAATGATGACATTTTTGTATCCCCTGCGGAGGTTCCGGCCGGGTAGAGTGGCTTGGTTGTTGAGAAAGAGCAGGCGAATGCTTTACAGAACACAGCTGGCCGCTGTAGAGGCCAATTCCCAACCGGCGAACGGAGGCGGGATGTGGCTGAAGCCGCAGTGGTTGACATAGTGGGGAACGCCCTACATTTCTATGCCTCGGGATAGTGGAGGGGTCCCGTCAATCTTCGTTTCTAATGATGCATTCTGAGCGGGCGGCATATCCTATGAGAAGGTAAATGCGCATAATCCGATAATTCCACATCAAAAGCCAAAGCATACCCACCCCTGCATCCGAGGCATATGCTTTCCTTGCGATTCTATGCTCAAAACACCTATCGAACCTTATCGGCAGTCCCCCTTCTCTCTTCCCGGGCAACTTCCTACAACAGTTGCATTACCGAGACCTGTAAACTTTGAGTTTTTCTGGTCATCCTAGAGTATCCGCGCCGCGCGATTCGGGTCAGACTTGACATTCCAATCGCGATCAGACTGGAGGCTTGACCCACCTTTTTCAGCTTGAGTCTAAATGTGGGAGATTTGGTATCCAGGTGCCACATCCGCAGCGCCGTGCCTATTGCTAGCCGTCTTGGGTAATGCAGCTCCGGCTGAATATGGTATTTCAATTACTCTACTGGCTGACCTACCCAGTATTGGGGCTAGACGCCCTCTTTTACTCTGTGATAGAGTCGCATTGGCGCGCTAGGGCAATCTCGTCGACAGCAAGATTGGTGTGGCGTTAGTACGTGGATATCTGCATGCGCTGGAGCAATGGCTTGCGCTCAACGGACAGCACTAAGGCGCTATCCAGCACAGGCGTCTCCGGCCCTACGTTTGGGGGCAGCTGCACCAGTCTATGTGTGAAATTGAGAGTAACATACGCACTAAGCCTGTCGAACCAAAATGGGAACGCCGACCATAGTCACAGAAGAACATTCTGCGTCACGCCGGCTTCCGTACTGAACCCAGTCTTCAAGACCTCCATCCTAATCCCTTTTCTACTTACGCTGGAGATTCATGCGCAGGCTGATGGCATTTTTACACTTTCTAGCGTGAAATAGCACGACCCCCAGCGACATATAACGTTCAAGAACCGTCCTCGCGGGCTTTGAACGGTCATCTCAGCACTCAAGCCACAGCTAGGACAGCATGACATGCTTCTAACCAACACATTTGCTCTGTCTCCTCCATTACTAGGCTGAAAGTCTAGGATCAATCTACCACGCCCGCCTTCGTTGTCAAGGCTTCGGTTGCATCCAGCGGCCTATTATTCTCACGGTCAGTGAGGCACAGATCGATTCTGAGAAATCTAAGGACTCTTCTAACACTTCAGTAGGGCTTTTGGGACCTCTTTTCAATCCCAATCGGGCCTTTCATTTATTAAACCCTTTTCATTCCTCGGCTTACTATGGAATCATCCCTACAAGCGAAGTATCCTCTTGGGGACGAAGTACCCATTTCGTATGTACCATATTTGATCTTCCTTTCCTATGTTGTCAGCTTGATTGGAGCAATCACAACTGTCGAGCTGCTTCATCGAAGAGTGTCGAGATCCGGGTGGCGAGCATGGTACGTAAACCTCGTAGTTTTCGGTCGTCAAATCTAATCAAGTATAGGATTCAAATCGGTAGCTGCGCCGTGTCCTTCGGATTAGTCGCTATTTGGTGTATGCATTTCGTGGGAAATCGAGCCATTATTCTCGGTGACGGAGAACAAGAGATCCAGTTGTATTACAGCGCATCATACACAACAGTTTCTGCTATCCTACCGATTGTGGTCATTTTCCTAGGACTCCTTGCCACCGACCGGCTGTACAAAGGAAGTCGGCGTTCACTGACCCGTTATTGCGCTCTTTTGATTTGCGGCGTCTGCGGCGGTGCAGCTGTGACGGAAATGCACTACCTTGGAAATAATGGCACCACAAATTACCGACTTCGATTAAGCTGGCCGCACGTCGTAGGCGCTGCGTCGATAGCAGTTGGGGCCTGTCTGATCTCATTCACTCTCTTCTTCCATTGGAGCTCACATTGGATGAACAATATCTGGAGACGCTTACTTGTGGCATGCTTCCTAGCAGTTGCTGTGTCGGGTATGCATTGGACAGCGGCTGTAGGCACATTTTATGAGCTCAGAGGCTACCACGGGGGGTCAGGACAGGCAAGAAACACTAACATTATCATTGCGCTGTGCCTCGTAAGTGCCCTGATTCGCATACCACAGAGTTTCAGGAACTAATTACTTATAGTCTCTGGGTGCGTGCGTTGTCTGCTTTGCCCTCGGCTGGCTTGAACAGCGTCACCGAAAGAAGGTCAAAGATCGAGCCCAGCAGGTTGTACTCGCTCTCGCAACATTTGACGACGAGGGGAGAATACTCGTAACCCAGGGAGGACTGCTACCTTGCCAGACAATAACTCAGCAGTTCCATCAAAGGGTGAGTACAAAGAGTGATCGATCTCTGACGCTCGAAGTCTAACATTTGTAGACATTTAATGAGGATTTTAATACCTCCCACCCCGTATTCCAATGGCTATTCCGAGTTTCCCAAAACTGGGCAGGAATCATCGAGCTCATTCCCGCAATGCGAGAACATTTGCATTCCACTGGTTATATTCGAAGCAATTCTTCAATAGGTGGAACTGCCAGCCGGTCCTCCTTCGGCTCAGACGACCACTCGAGCTATTCCGCTACCTTTCGTGAGCTATTCTGCGTCACTGCGCACGAAATTGCAAGGTCTCTCGATACCAGCATCCAAAACCTGGGCTCTCTATACGAAAATGTACTGACGACGGGAACATTGGTATCAAAGACTACTTGGAAAGATGTAAACGGCAGCAGAGGGGTTATTACAGTAGATGCTGCCTCCCCTAAGGATATCGAGGCCGGTATTGCCAATCCAATCATGTTTGGAAAGGGTCAACTGCTCGTTCTCACCAAAAAGGTCAACACAACGGAAGCTAATCGCTTACAAAACGCTGGTTATCGATTCGCAACGCTAGAACAGATCGGAGACCACCTTGCTCGCAGCTTACAGATTTCCCGCGAAGATCTCGACCTTTCATTTAATCGCATGCAACAATACTGCGAGAGAGAAGTGACACTCCCTATGACCGGAACCTACCTCGCATCTTTCCTTCTTCAAGCATCTCCCGGTGTTGGGGGCTTGAATGTCATTGTGCCTAAGTTGACACCGGATCGACTGCCAATGGTCAACCTATCACCAAATGAGCTAGATACCAAGCAACAAAAGCTTCTCTCACTATTCAATGGGCTTTCACTTGACGGATGCTTAGCACGTATCGCCCAACGATCAAACTCCTCTTCGGACGATGACATCTTCCTCAACACATTTCGTAGCAGGATCAACCAACTTTTGCAAGACGTACCAGAGCCTATATTGCGTCAGGCGGTTTTCTCATCCCAACAACTTGACCTTGCACACGGCATGGCTGTACAGAACAAGCACAGCCAGGCTAGAGTGTATGCTTTCTGTGGTATCAAAGAAGTGTACAGCCAATCCTTGGAAAGCCCAATGCACAGGTGCATCCCTTTGTCATTCTTCCGCACTTATCTCCGAACATATCCTGGATGCTCAGACCATGCCATTCTTGCTCAAAAAAACCACAAAGAGTTCAGCGCCTTCTTAACTCCTTCTGATACAAAGAGCTTGAGAGGCCGGAAGCCATCTAAATGGTGGCAAATCACCAGATCTCCGTCTCCAGACTTTACCTTGAAGCCTGACTCTAGCTCAGAGAAGGGTCTAGTCAACGTTTCAACCAACCTACACGACCCTTCGAATAACAATCATCCATTTGGCGGCATCATGGTCAGTCAGGAGGTGGTCATCAATGAAGACCACAAGGAGGATGGTGTCCAACTAGAGCTTAGAGAGCTTGGCGTGAGGACTGAAGCTGGCGTTGCTGATGCAGAACGGTTGACTCTTGCTGATCGCCTGATGGCTATCACAGCATCATTCCGTGACCTTCAGGCTACTGGACAACTGCCGGATGAGGACTATCAGCGCCGATAGAAGGCTATACCGACTTTGAAGCATACCATTTCATTTTATCCCACGGCCGTATCCGGAGAGTTTCTTTGATAATTGTATACCCAGAAATATTTTTTATCTGTAAATGTATGTATATGACAGACTACGCATGCTATGTGGGATATGATTGCTCCACTTGGGATCCACTAGGTAATTATGAGAGTCGGCGTAGCAGGTTTATTGGGTTTCGGAGGCGGTTCACTGTATCTAGCATATTTCATCTGCGATTAAATTAGCACATAATGGAAACTGTATAACTAAATTGTGCGACTATTTAAGCACCTTTTGCATCGGAGTCGATTGAATAGGGAAGTCGGAAGCAGACATGGTGGGGTCGTGCCAAAGCCGCACAGGCTTGGCAAAATGAGGTCAATCAAACTTTCTGCCCCACGATCACTTCCAGACGCATTTTTATCTAATGATGAAATTCACATAACACGACAAACCAAACGCATAATTATTGGACAGGGCAGTCCCGCCCTGGAAACCAGTCTCAATATTTTGCATCGTTACCTATATCCATCGTTCGCCTGCGTAGACTCAAAATATTTGGGCCCCGCTCCACTGGCGACCTCTTCGTCCTGGGAAAATGGCGGCCACAAAAGAAGACGCTCTCCCGTACACACTCAAACCTTTAGCAACTCTATCGCCATCTTCGAATTCACGGACCTGGCAAACCGCACCGCATCTCACCCTTCCTATCGTCGCAACGGCGTGCTCCGATCGTACCGTACGCGTGTACAGCCTAACGTCCTTCACTCTCTTACACACGATAAGCGGTGGTCACAAGCGTAGCATACGGACTGTCAGCTGGAAGCCTGGGGTTAAGGGGCAAAGTGTGCTTGCGACAGGAAGTTTTGATTCGAGCGCAGGGATATGGAGAAGAGATGAGCGTACGACCTTAGAGGGTGATTTCACACACAGGGGAATTGGCGATGAAGAGGAAGAAGATGAGGACTACCAGTTCAGTTGTATTCTAGACGGGCACGAGTCCGAAATCAAGTGTTTGGCATGGAGTCCATCCGGGCAATATTTGGCAACTTGCTCAAGAGATAAGTCGGTGTGGATATGGGAAGAATTGGAAGATGACAATTTCGAGACGGTTGCAGTGTTACAGGAGCATGATGGCGATGTCAAGTGTGTAGCATGGCATCCTGAAGAGGATTTGCTAGTCAGCTCAAGCTATGATGATACAGTACGACTGTACAAGGAGGATGCGGATGACTGGGTACAAGTCAGTTTGATTGATGGACACAACCAAACCGTATGGTGGGTCGAATTCGAAGGGAGTGCCAAGAGACTGAAGGATTTTCGCGTGAATAAGGACGGTCTTTCAGAGGAGCAAACAAAGCATCTCGAACTATTGGAGCGCTCTGGACCGCGACTGGCTACTTGCTCGGATGATTGCACGGTGCGGATATGGCGACGGAAGCCGAGGGAGCGCGAGGAAAATGCATCTGCGAACACCGGTATACCGAGTATCATTCGCTCTGCGGCAATCGACGAAGACTGGACGCTAGAGACTATCCTCCCGAAACGACACGACAGGGCTATTTACTCGGTATCTTGGAGTCGCACGTCTGGGCTTCTTGCTAGTGCAGGTAGTGACGGAAAGATTGTGGTATACAAAGAACGCTGGAAGAAACCACTGCCTAATGGTACCACTGCAGACACCGAGGGAACGGATGCAACGCCAGTACAGCAAGACTCGTCCTCGACTGAATGGGTAGTCGTTGCCGAATTGTTCTCTGCACACGATGTCTTTGAGATCAACCATGTCACTTGGGCTCCACGGCACGACAAGGGCAAACGCTTAGATGATGAGGAAGTAATTGTGAGTACGGGAGACGAGGGCGAGGTAAGGGTTTGGACGTTGGATGAGTCGAATACAGCGTCAAAAGCTGAGTAGAGCAAACGGGTTATAGAAGACATTGTATCGAATAGGATTAAACAAGGATTTAGACAAGAGTCCATCGACACCTGAATCCAACCAACGTGTTCGACTTGGAGACAATGTCGACTTGGTGACCAAGGAGATTGTCGAAGAAAGTCACAGTGATCTGACACATCTATGCGTGTGAGCAGCTGTTGAGGAGCACAACTCGGGTGGAAACGGGGACGGCTTGCATTAGTTATGAAATCTGGGGGTGAAGCGCAGATGGTCTACCTAGTGTGGAGTCTATTAGCTGGATTGGTATTACGGTGTTTTGCTACACAATCATCTCGACGCTCAGGGGCTGCCAATGTTTGGGGGATGCTTTTGTAGCCAAATTCAAGTCGTCACTATTACCTATGTACTAGTTATCT
Source organism: Acrocalymma vagum (assembly GCA_028476805.1). Classification (NCBI taxonomy): domain Eukaryota; kingdom Fungi; phylum Ascomycota; class Dothideomycetes; order Pleosporales; family Acrocalymmaceae; genus Acrocalymma; species Acrocalymma vagum. Next base: position 73,179 of record JAQGEP010000177.1, read on the forward strand.
GCCACCCGCTGCGAATGAAGGAAGAAAACCGGAAAGGGTCACGCACACTTACACACCCACACACCCATGGCAAATCAGATAAAGAAGACGCTGCATGTACTGTGTGAATGGTCGCCACATGCTCAGCCATGACGCTCCGCAATTGCACTGCAAGGCCAGAGCAGGAGCCAGAATGTGGCTGCGTCATTTGCCAAGACGATCAACTCGATCAGGGAACTGCCCAAAATTGTGAGCTGATTTCAATGGTGCAATTTCAATTTCACGCGGCGTGTCCTCATCTGTCGCGACCTTTCTCTTCGACATCTCCATCTCAGTTCGTGTTCGCCATTTGTACCCAGCTGCAGCTGCAGATGCTGTGTCTAACTCTGCGATAAGAGCAGCGCTCTACTTGACTTGTCCTTAATCTACCCTATCTTACTGGCGCCCACACGTCATCCCGCCGCGTCGTCTTTGAATCCGCGCAATTCATCATCGACTCTCCTACTTACATTTACTCAACCTCCAGTACGGCCAGATTGACTGTCGTAATATTTTCCTGCATCACTGCATTGCACCTGCAGCAGCATCTTCAACGCGTCTCGCATTTGTCCGAACTAGATCGTCCCCTTGTACCTTAATATCGCCCTCCCATGCCGCCGAAGCGAAAGCGAGCTAATACTGTCTCTTCTATCAAAGAAGCCGCTATGGATATTCCGCAGCCATCGTCGCGCGATGCTTCAGGAGAAGAAGCCGAGGACCCTGTTCTGAGGGAGGTTGCGTTGAAGAAAGAACGCCAGGAGATAAACGGCTCCTCAAAACGAGCGCGGTCTGTTAAGAGTGGCATTGGCGCGGACGGTGAGAATGAGGAAGACGGAGAAGAGGATGGCTCCGCGGAGCGCGCGAGCAAAAAGACGAAGCGGATGTCTTCAATTAATCAGAAGGAGCAAGGAGAGAACGGCGAAGCTGGTACAATGCGAATGGCTCCTCCACCAAAGGCAGGCCTTGTGGATCCGGTAGGATACAAGACGAACCCGCCTCCGCAAGGACGACCCGTAAGGGTGTACGCAGATGGTGTATTCGATCTTTTCCACATTGGACACATGCGCCAACTTCAACAGGCCAAGACCGCGTTTCCGGATACATACCTCATTGTTGGCGTTACTGGAGACAAGGAAACACATCGCAGAAAAGGTCTTACTGTTCTTTCAGCAAGGGAGCGTGCTGAGAGCGTGCGACACTGCAAGTGGGTAGACGAAGTTATAGAGGACTGCCCATGGATTGTCGACACGGACTTCTTGGAGAAGCACAAGCTCGATTACGTAGCCCATGACGACCTTCCGTATGGCGCTGACGAGGGAGACGACATTTATGGCCCGATCAAGGCCAAAGGGATGTTCCTAGTAACGCAGCGAACTGAGGGTCTGAGCACAACAGGCATTATTACTAAGTATGGAATACCCTCAATCTTAAATGTACATGAGACTAATTAATGGCAGGATCGTCCGTGACTATGACCAGTATATTGACAGACAGCTCAAGCGTGGTGCTTCCCGCAAGGAGCTCAATGTCTCGTGGTTGAAGAAGAACGAACTCGACTTCAAACGCAACATGTCCGAGCTGCGCGACAGCATTAAATCGAACTGGCTGACCACCGGACAAGAGCTCAGCAAGGACTTCCGACAATTCTGGCAGTCGAGTCGACCAGCAAGCCCGGCAAGGACGCCAACCCAAGAAAGATCAGAGTTGATAACTTCTCCTGTTGCTGCGTCAGCCGTATCCCCGTCTGCTTTGTCGCGCCTGAGCCATCTGGATATTCCTCGGGCCGGCGCAGAAAGAGGATCTTCCGAGTTTGCTGCCGGTTACAATCTGGGACTGATTGGTGGAGTTCGTGCCTGGGTAAGTGCAATGCGTTTGCCGGTTGAAATATGTAGCTTTCTAACGCAAGTATAGATGGCCCGCAGCCGGCGCAACCTCAATGACAGCAGACCTCAGAGTCCATACATGAGTGAAGGCAGCTCGGACGAACACGAGGACAAGCCCAGCGAGACTCCACGCGGACGAACTGGCAAGCAAACAAAAGCCGATGCGATGGACGTGCCTATTTAGATCTACGTAACCCCCATTTCGAGTGACATTTGATCAATCGATTCGGTGCTCTATGTTTTTGCTGCTCATACCTGCGGATCTCCGTTACACTTCCGATCAAGCCAACGTCATAATATAGTGGATGGAAACCGAAATTGCGGTTTGGTATTCTGTTTCCTTGGTAGCAAAGCAACTGGCAGCCCCTGTACTTCCACACTTGCTCAACCCAAGCGTAGCAATGCCAACAACTAGGCGACGACTAGCTGGCTGGTTTATTGGCAATCACTAACGCACCTCTATTCCCGGCTTTATGGCCGAGAATTCACAAACTTTCTCCTACCTCCCTCTCACTCACTCTGTCTCCCGCACCTAAACAACCAAACCTATCTGCATCCTTACGAAAATAGTTATAATTATCACCTTTTGTTATCGTTCTCTGCACTTTGTGAATGTGTTGTTTTCCTCCACGCAAAACGAAAGTCGTCAGTCAAGTCGTAGTGAAAGAAATGTCACGGACATCAAGCAGACGGTTTGACATCCCCAAACTTTAATGCCAATCCCCTTGCATCTACCCAACGCTTCTCTTCAAACGAGAAGATTAGCAAGTTTTCTCTATCCAATTGTTTATCCAGCGATGATGGCAGTGCTGTGCTACCACAATCGCAGAGCAGAGCAGGTTGTTTCCCACCCTCACACTCCTGAAGGAGGGCCAAAAAAAAAGTCATTGTGATTGTGATCGCGATTGCTCTATTCTAGTTTTTCGTTTCCAAGTGTTGGTGATTGTCTATAGAAACTTCTCTATTAACGTTTAACCCAAGGTGTTGTATATTTCGACACGCATTTACGCACTCTGTGATAGATAGACTGGATACTTGCTGTCATCAACGTATTCACACTGGCACTCACTGAAGCCATAGTCGCGTATATCATCGAACAGCTGTTTTAATCCGCGCTTACCATTACTCAAAAACATTTCGTGAAAGCATCCCACTGAGAACGACACGACGGATATTCATTCACAAGTCCAGCACCTCCGCCGGAGAAAGCAAAGCAAAGCAAGCCTCAGCTTCTACTTAGGATACCACGCTACGGCCACCACCCATTTTTACGACCACGATTTACATCATCATCATCAGGGCCCCAGCTCCAGCTTAGCATTGAAACAAACAGCACATCACATCATAGCTTAGAAATTTCTCGCTTCACCAATCCAATCAACGCCATGTGCGTGGTCACCTTCACGCTCGGCAACTGCGGCTGCCCACCCACGCCCGCACTTCCCTATATCCGCTTCTGCAGCGCGGCGCGGAGACAGCGGCCGTGTCGGGCGTGTCCGCCAGGAAGTAGGTATTCCCAGGTGATGCAATATGCGCGGCCTTGTCTTTTGTGCCGGGCGCTGGAAAGGGAAAAGGTGAGGAGTGAGCGGAGGGATTGGCGGCGGAGGAGGTATGGGAGGAAGGCGCCGAGGTGCGAGTGGTGGTAGTGTGTGTGTGGTCAGGGTTAAAAGAAAAAAGAAACGAAAAAGGTGTAGGGAAGGATGACATGACATGGCATGATAGAAGGACTTGAGGGGTTTGACTGATTCTTGGGGGCTTGATACATGGACGTGGGTTGGATTGGAGGAGATGATTGGAGTGAGAATTGGACAACAGGGCCATGCTTTGCGGTGAGTGAATTTGGATTTTGGAATTGTTGATGAGGCAGAAGAGGCAGATGTCGGAAGTGACGGATCATGATCAATTGGTGGCATGACGTATTATTCTGACTGTGGGCTGTGGGGGGTGGCTTGTTGTGTCTTGGGCGTTTTGGAAGGTGGTTGAGGGTTGTTTCGCAAGGCGGAAGGAACGTTCGCATAGTGGAGTTGTGCGGGAAAGGGCGAGTAATGCTGCCGCACTTAGGGCTGCCTTTCGTTTCGACAGCCGTTGAGCTACACCCCTAGTCACAGTAGGGAATGAAGTGATGGAAGTGATGCTGAGACAGCATGTCCGTGATGGTGGCCGTTGAGTGAAGGGTTTATGCTAGTTAGCATGCGACCATGACAGGATGAGCAAAGCAAGAGGGTGGACACATTCCGCCAGTGTTGTTTTTCCAGTCCCTTGTACAAAGAAAGTAGTACAGAATCAGGTCCGAGGAAATAAAAAAAGAATGCCAGGTAACGTCAGCCCTATTGCGGAATTTCTGGACCTGCAAGCTGCAGTCAAGGAACGAGTAGCCGTATCAAATGAAGAGCCAGTGAGAAAGCTCCGATTCCTGCCAGGGGAAAGTGGATAAAAAGGGCCAGTCCTACAAATCAAAGTCAAGAATGAATGGCTGGGTAATCTCCTTGGAGGTACGGAGGAGCTGTGTCCGGTGGTGTTTGAAGTTTTTATTATTTGCAGCTATTCAATGGTACCCCCAAATCTCGCGCCCTGGTGCGCAGATGTGGCTTCATGGGCGGTCAGTCGACAGGCGGGATGGTGACTAGGTAAGCTACGTCCTTCGGAAGGACGTGCCATCCACACGTTTCCGTGGGTGCGTGGGTACTTCCAGGTATTGTAATCTACCACCTAGTCTCCCGCCTTGTGTTTAACTGCCGTGCGAGTCACGATGGGTGGATGGCGCTGAGAGGTTGCTCTGCAATTGTTTGGGGCACTTGGCTGTAGCGTGTATAGCGGTCCATGGCCACGGAGCGATGCGGCTGCGATGCTTCACAATCTTGTGTGCCTGGTAGTGCTAGCTAGGACTGTACAGTAGGAGTGCTACCTTGAGAGTTTTAGAGAGTCCTAGAAGATTGCCTAGAGAGCCTTAGAGATTTTCCTAGAGAGTCCTAGCCAGTGGGTTTATGTCGGTTGGCGGAATGCCTGCCTCGCCTGGGCTGCTCTTTTGCTGGAACCGGCAGTGATTGGCCCGAAGTGGCTGCTACATAAGGCCGAACGGCCAGGAACTCCAGCATAATCCTTCATGGGAGTCGTTCACCAGCAACCTTTGGTGACCTGTCAACAGGACCTGGTATAAAGTCTGAGTCGTCGCACTGTTTTTGCGAATCGCCCTAGACCCCAATGGACCTCTGCGCATCCCAGAGGATCGCCAGTGCTCGAGTGCTCATCAACGGAAGCCGCGAGGCCCGTCAGCTGGGACGAGGCAACTGTGGGAACTGGTAGGACCGTATGTGCGTAGTACCACGCACAAGCATTGCGCCGCGGTTGGTGCATCAACTACGGAGGCGAATGGGTGGTGAATGCAGAATGCAGGAGCAGCAGCAGCAGCAGCAGCAGCAGCAGCAGCAGCAGCAATGGGAGCGACATCGCAGCTCTCAAGTCGGATCTAGGCTCGACGCGTCGACTATGATATTCTTATATGCAGTGCGTGCAGTTGCAGTGCAGTAGGGGAGCAACAGCCGGGGCCCGCATCGGATGATATGGAAAGCACTGGCAGAGCACTGGCTGAGCACTGGCTGAGCACTGGCTGAGCACTGGCTGGCGGGAATACCGCTTGGGATTCGAGGAATCCAGGCAGCGGGGATTTGCTTTTTGCTTTGGCGATGGGCGGTGTGCCGGTTGTATCGAGTGGGTACAGCAGTAACAAGCAACAAGCAACAAGCAACAAAGAGCCCCTACACGCTCGCCCTGTTACCAAAAAGTGAGGCTGGCGGGGGTTGGAAGGGAAGGGAAGGGGGGGCTGCGTTCGCTTTTTGGGGCCACCAATCTCGCTTGACCGCCCCAAGGCATGAGATGAGAGCTGGTGCAGGCATCAAATTTTGGTGCAGTGTGCAGTGTGCAGTGTGCAATGTGCAATGTGCTATTTGCATTGTGTGTCCATCATCATCCTCTCCCAGCCCCCGGCCTGTGACTGCGGCCTCCGCGCGGTGAGATTTCACTGGGCCTGTGTGGACTCATCGCAGGCTGCTCTAATGACTACGAAACCAGCAGCAGCTTGCGCATCTCTCCATTGCCCCCCATCGCCGCGCCGGCTTGCTCGTCCTCCAGTGGCCGAGCCTCCTAGCAGCGGTGGCAACTGGGTAGGGGACGCATGTACTGCAGCTTCACCCTCAGCAGCTTTCTGCCCCGAGTAACGGTCGCGAGCGCCTCCAGCGCCATGCATCCAGCGGCCTTGACCACACTTTGGCCACTTTGCCCACCCGTGCCGTGGCGATCACCTTTCGCGTCCGCTCAGAGTATTGAAAAATTACGCGCGGAACATGCCTTCTGCCACTGGCACTGGCACTGGCTTTTCCCTTTATCAAGAATGCAAGGGCACGTTCTCCTGCCTCAAGCCTCCGTCCCCTTTTCCACCCTTCCGCTCCTTTGCACGCACCAAACACACTAGAGGAACGAGTCAGCTCTGCTTTGAATTCCGGAGCAGCACCTTGCAGCGTCTCACCTTGCCGCACTCTTGCAATTTAGAACCAAACGCAGCCGTAGAGTATTACTGTCTGTCTCTCTTTCTCTCCTTCGCTCTTTTGCTTCTGCTTTCCTTTCCCTTTTCCGCTTTGCATTTCCCGCAAAGCCCTTGAAGCCCTTTTCATCCGGAAGCGCTCCTGTGCCGCTTCCGAAACCAGTCTCTCTATCATTCTTTCACCGCAAATTGCAATTTGTATTCGTCTGCCTTGTTTTCTGTCTGCGTACTTGCTGCCCTGCCTCAGGTGGTATGTATACGGCCCAAAGTCCTCAGTGCTGCTCGCTCCCGCCTTGGATGTTCTATTGTTGCAGAGGACATCTATCAAGCATGAGCGTCTGAAAGGTACCGATACACACCTATACTGTACATGCAGGCACCAAGCGTAGCTTTTCCTTTTCCCACTTCTTCGTGTCTGTTCACCTGTCTGACCCGGAAGCTGTCTTGCTGGTTCATGCTCATGCGCCAGCCCGTCGCTGCTGCAGTCAAACAGAGCGCAGACACGCTTTCAGCTTTGTGTCTCGACAAACCGCCCTGTATTCTGTGTACGGTTTGGTAGCTGACTCCCTCTCAGTCCGCGCTTGTAACTTCTCATGCGCTCTTCTTGTGCTCTCTTCGCTTTTCCCCAAACTTCCTCAACACCATACAACCACAATACCCGCACAGTCGGCTTCTCAGGACCTCTTTCTGAGAAGCCGTAGTACTTTTACTCTTCGGCTGTTTACTCTCTCGACGTTTGCCGTCTGCAGAAGAACTGCAACATCTTCTGCCGGCAGTCAAGATGGATTCGCAGTTGCCCAACAGCGATGCTCCTTCCTGTAGATCAACTGGACTCGGCTTCCATTTGTCTCCTAGTACGCCAAGCACCGAGGCAAGCAGAGATGCGTCTACGTCTGGGTCTGGGTCGGCGTGGCCTGCATCTATGCTGAATTCCGATGGTCAGTCTCATGAAGGAAAGCAATTCGCAAATCGAGTACGAGAATCACCATCAACAAGACGCCGTTCAGCAAGGACCGCCCAAGATATCCCTGAACGCCTCGCAGAAATGATCATGACTTTCATCGCTGGTCCCCCTGGTGAAGAGCTAGCTGAGGCATTCCGAGACGCACCAGCAGTCCTACCGATAACGAAGCAGTCGCTGAGCGAGCTCGATATCCAGCATATTATTGCAAACATTCGGTTGCGTCATGATATAAATTTCGACCGCGACCTGAGCTTCCGGCCAAATCTCGACGGCGCCAAAGGCCAAGAAAAGGTGAAATCAGCGCAGAAGTACTGGAGAGCACTGGAAGCCGAACTTGAAATCTACAGCTTTATATTCCAACATTCTATGACACAACACTGTTTCGACGGTACCAAACCTGCAGATGTCCTTCATCATGCCCAGAAACGAATACCGAAAATGTTCAAGACGATCCAAGAGATACTGAAGAGTCTAGTTCCGGACCGAGATCACTCCAGAGTAGATGAACATTTGGATGTGCCAATGATGATGCAGGAGGTGGAAAGAGGAGTATGCGACCTTCGGAAGCGTGCGGAATGGATGGCACATCTTCTCAAGGAGCATTGTGCGCCAATGAGAGATGAATGGGTGGATAAGATGGTCACCGACACGAGGGCCGGTGTGGAGACAAATAGCTCAGAGTTGATTGTAAAGGGATTGCGTGAGCTGGTGGGAATATTGGAGGCTATGAAATTGGTAAGTATTCTGCAACCTAGCAAAAGCAGGAAAATCATCTGGCTGACCCCGTCAAAGGACGTCGCGAACCATCAAATAAGGAATTTAAAAACACTGCTCATCGAAGATACTGTCACCTTTGAAAGACATTATCATCTTGATCGGATAGTTGGTGGTCGGCCACGATTCGAGATCCAGGACACCCAAAAATGGTATACAAATGCCATGAAGACATTTTCACAGCAATGCATGCCTCAACAAAAGGACTTTGGACGATTCCAGCTTGAAGTGTTCGTCCGAGAAGTGGTCTCTACTGTTATGTGTAGGGATGACAGCAAGGACTTTCCAGAAAGTTTCTATTTGGATTATGACCGATTCGCTTTGATGGAGGCGGAGATACAAGATCTTGTCTCATTCGAACTTTGTTTTCAAATGTTGACGCAACTCTTAGAGCGATTCGGTTATGATTGTCCAGACTCTTCTGCGGCGCGCCATAAACTCCGAAAGTCATTGACAGATCTCCTTGGCGATGGTACAGCTCATGGAGCGGAGCAGTGGTTGATAAACTCCGAATCGCTTTCACTAGAGATTGTCCGAGCTGCATGCAACATAGCCTCCATACCACTTGCATACAATCGCGTTGATCTACAGGCTGCAAACATAGAGCTTCGAGAGCTGTTAAACGAGTCTTACGCCGCTCACGCCACCACTCTCGAAAACATCCTTCTACAGCAAGTGCTCGATTGTACAAACTTACACTTCCATTCCTCCCCCTTGAACCTCTTCAACAATCTCGTTCCTATATCGAACTCACCCTCTCTGCCCTCAACATACACCAACCCGGGCTTGTCGAACCCATTCGCTCAGCAATACACTGATACGTTCTCTACCAGTCATTCGCTCAGCTTTGAGGCTATGAAGTTGACGGACCTTTCCAATCGCATATCTCATATTATACTGCTTCACTGGCGGGTTTGGGGACCCATCGCTTATGTCCAGGAAGACGAAAAGATGAAACAACAGCAAACGCCTGCGAAAGCACGAGACGAAAATGTCTCGGGAGCCGCCCGGCAACGATCCCAGAGTCCTCAAGTGTCAGCAGCAGGCGTTGAACAAGAGCTGGTGACTGTGTAGACAGACGGGTCTCCGCTGTCTGCGGGACACGTTTGTTGCGCACAAGGCACCTTCACAACGAAACATGTACCTTTTTTGACCGGCGAAGCAAATTGAACAGGAGCACATTTCATTTCTTGCATAGCGCGACATACCACATCATTATTTTTGCACTTTCACACAGAAGTACGACCTTTTTAATTACATCTCACACACCACTACCAAATACGTTCAAAAGAGGGAAACGACACATAGAGTGGGTAGAGCTTGTTTCGTGTTATGGGCCATCATTCTTCTCTTAGTTCTGGGTTCATTATGTTTTCTTCGCTGCGTTTTCCTTTGTTACACCCATAACGTTCGTGGACCATTCTGTGTTTCTACATTTTTTCAAACGTTTGGTATGCTTTGAGCTTCTGGCGCTTTTCTTTTTGTCGACGGGCGTCTTGGATAGGTCCAGATCGAAAGGATACCACATCAACTGGACGAATGGCGTTTTCTCCCTTTAGTCAGTTTATCTTGGGAACTTTAGTCTTGCATTGCATGTACCGGACCCCGAACGGGGCAGAATACTCTACTTATCATTGAAAGAATAGCTAGGTAGCGAATTCAACATCATTTAAGAATTGTTATATGGTATCTTTTAAATTGGAGTCGATGCTTTTGAGAGGAATGAGGTAGAAAAGTGAAGTAGAGACGAAAGACCTATAGGAGACATGATGAACCTCTGTATCATTACATTGAGAACTGGAACGCCATCTCTAAGTGGATGTAGCCCATAGCAGTCTAAACAAGATGCCAATGCAATCAAATCTAAACGCCAATCGTAGAAATAGAAAGGACTACACTTCTCCCCTTATAGTATCCTACACTCCCCAAAATAAGAGAAGAAAGAAAATGCATTCAGTCTAAAAACCCCTGCGGAGTCCCCCCGCTACATCTTCCTCCTCAGTCCCCTCAACGTCCCCTTAAACCTCCTCCTATACACATAAAAAAAAGCCAACATGAGCACCACAAGCACCAAACTGCCGACTCCCCACGTCTCATTCCGCTCTACCTGCACTCTGGCCTCATCGTACAAATCCTTCATCTTGCCCTTGACGCCCTCGCCGACGTCCATGTCCGGCATCGCCATAATCTTGACAATCAAGCTTGTCCAACCCGTGAAATGCTGCGTACGCTGGCCATGACCAACCGGATCGTATTGTTCCCACGCGTAGCCTGTTTTCTTGTAGCTGTTGTAGACGGTGTTGACTAGGTTGCGTCGCAGCTGTGCGTATATTTCCTTGCAGCGTTGCTGGGAAGGGCCCGGTGTCCGTGCTAATTCGTACAGCCGCTCGACGATGAGGAAGTTGATGTTTATCCAGATGGGGGAGCGCCAGTAGTTGTCGCCGACGCCGTAGCGGGGGGAGTCTGCGCTGAGACTGCGAATACCAAAGTCGGTCCAGAGGAGCTTTGGGTTGTGGAGGAGGTCGAGGATTGAGGGGAGGTTGGTGTGGCTGGCGTCGATGAAGCCGGTTAGGAAGGGGAAGAGGGATATGTAGCCTTTTGCGCAAACGTGGGTGTGGGCATCGTCGCGGACGACTGTGTCGCAGTAGAGTTTTTTTTCAGTGGACCAGTGCACTGCTTCGATGTTGCGGCGGATGTCGCCGATTTGGTCGCGTAGAGTTGTGGTGTCGGTGCCCAATTCGAGGTAAAGGGAGGCTTTGGCCAGGGTTTGTGCCATTACGCCTACCCAGCAGAGGGCGTCGATGTGTAGTTCACTCACGTCTGGTGGCTCGGCGCGAGGGTAGTCATCAAGGCCGCTTGCGAGGTTGATTTCTGGTCTGCGGCCGCGCCATCTGTAGCCCTCGTCAAGGTTGGCCGATGGCACGGAGTGCCCTTCCACATCTCCGGATTGCGTTCTTCGGAACCATTCGTAATGTTTCTTTAGTAAGGGGTAAAGCTCTTTGATCAGCGCTCTACCCGTTTCAGGCCCAGAGAGGTATGTCGACTCGCGCCCAAAGTACTTCATTTTTCCTTGGAGTATGTCAATGCACCTAGAAATTACCCAAAACATGGTCGGCGGATTCGCAATGTGTGGGTATTGGATGATGTACTCCTCGGGCGTTCGGCTCTGCGCGTCGGCACCTAGTATCTGCTCCCGAGCGATCCAGCCATCTTCATCCATGAGAGCAAGCCAGCCTCGAACAACCTCTATGGCAAGATCTGCATCCCAGTCCAATACAAGAAGGAGGTGGAATCCTTCATCCCAAAGAAACCCACGCGGGAAGACGGCGCGGGATGGAGTATGGGTCAACAGCTCATAAGGGCCTCTAGTCTCTGGCGTTGAATGCTTCATGGCCTCTCCGGACTTTTCCCAAAATTTATTTGTCGTCTCTGCATATATTGCAGCGTGGGAACCATCAACCTGAGAAGTGCCCTGAAAGTAGCCTAATCCACCAAGGAGATTGGAGAACATGGCCTCGGCAAAGGCAACGTGTGAGTCGGTGTTGAAAGGCACTCTAGCCGGAAACACGTAGGAAAAGCTCTTTTTGAAGGTCTTAGTTGTACTTTCGACTTCTCGAGTTAGTTCGGCCGCTTGTCAGAATTAGCATTTGCGTATTCTAGCTATGCACAAGAAGGCTTACATGTCATGGCGCGGGTCGATGTTAGCGTTGAGTAGAGTACATCAAACTATCGTCAATCAGACATTGTCCGCCCAATGTTTCTAATATGCTCACTCACCTCAAAGCCATTCTCGAAATTCATCTGCACAAAATGCATATTCCCACCGCTAGGTTCACTAGATATTATGGGCTTCAGACCCGGAGCCAGTTTCTCGTCTTTCAGTAGTTCTAGGAAGGTAGCTTCTTCCCGCACGGTTGTTAGTCAAATGTTCTTGCGTATTGAAGCTGAGGGTGCCAAAAATGATTGTCGCCCATGATAACTCAATGAAGACGATGGATAGGATTCTCTGAACTCACATTTTGACCGCCAAAGTTTATCTGTTGTGACCGTCATGCTCTGAACAGCAGTTTCTACTAGCCGCCCATTTTCTTCCAGCCCTTGTGGTTTCGGCATGTGTATTCCAGCGGATCCAAGCCTTGGATGTTTTAATTCAAAATCCACCGTCTTCACCGACAAATCGTCACCTTGTCCCTCCTTTTCAACGGTAGCCTGGAGCTTGCAACTGGTGCAACTATCCATAGCCTCCATTCCCACATAAAAAATCACCGATGTTTTCAGTCCAGCAGGGGCTTTCGCCCTGGGTGCTCCCCTGACTCTTAGTGCCCAGTTCCCCACGCTATTTCCGTCATGCTTTTTTATGAATTCGGTTGTAATATTCATCTGGTTCTTGACGTCTTCGATCGTTTGCGTCCCGCCTGCTCGAGTATCGTATGCGGTCCAGCCGTAACTAGCCATGCCATCTGATGGGTCGCAATTGTGTCTCAGAGCTAAGAACATATTAGGTATGCCGTAAGGAAGCAGAATACTTTGCTACGTACTTTCCTCCGCTCCATCCGACTCAGGGAGCTTCCCCCACATTAAGCCCATTAAAAGGCTCTCTGGGACCCGGGGGCGAATACCCAGATATAAGCTCGGTCGGTAGGGGCCCCATAGTAGCGAGGCATTGTTCGAGGCGACACTTTCGCTGAGTGCGAGCGAGGGTGCGATGAAGGGGAGGATTGCGGCGAATAATGAGGGCGGAAGCAACATGTCGAGCTACGCGTCAAGCTTCGACGCGATCCCTGGGCTTTGGTGGTAGCAGGCGCTCGGGGTCGGGGGCTTGGAAGACAAGTCAGAGAGAATCAATTCATGTCCGCTGCCACATTGACAATGCGATCCGCACTTCGGCTTATCTTTCTGCCATGAAATTTTTGGCCGTAAGGTCTGCGGTCGGAGGTGATACCTGTCCTAGGCCCCTGACCTAGCTTGGCTGGTCGCTGGCCGCCTGTAGTGTAGATTCATTGGCCCACTCTCAGCCCTACGCCATTTCCAGAGCTTGTGTCTTCTTCGTCCAATGTCCTGGTCCATGTCCAGGATCTACAGTAGACGTGCATCTTTTTCATCTGTGATATTGCATGTCCCCTTTACGAATCACAGCATAACGATAACGGGAAAAACACTTTTTCATTATCTACCCCGGCAGATCACGTGTCGCACATCCCCCGCGAACAACGTCATTGTTGACTCCGGATTGGGACTGCTGTGCCGAGACGCCGCCTATCCGCAACACCACTGGGTGCCCTGGCAGAAAAGTAAGTCATGAGGCTTGATTCTGGATGATCTTCCGCTCTTTTGTCCATCGTGGGCCATTTGTGCTTGTACTTATATAACTGAGGCTGTGTTTCAGGATTGATTCGAGCACCCAAACCCCACAAATGGAAGAACAGGTGAATCGCTTGGTCGAAAACACTTGGAGTAATTCCCATCCCAACTGTGTTTTATATTTACGTTCAAGCTCATATGTGATTGTAGCAAACTTTCAACATGTGCCGTTATCGAAGCGCTTCTTAATTGCCGTATCTGGCATACCTGGATCAGGTAGATCTGTGCCTCTCCCACTCACTCTTTCCACTAAACTGATTATATCAGGCAAAACCACACTCGCTGCCATCATAGCAAAGCGAATCAACGAACTACATACCCAGCAATCGCCTGCGACACACAATGGCAGTCCCGTTGCAGCCTTCATCCCAATGGACGGCTACCACCTATCGCGTGCACAGCTCGATGCCATGCCTGATCCGGCCAATGCGCATGCCCGCCGTGGAGCCGCATTCACATTTGATGGCGAATCCTTCCACAGTTTGGTGAAGAAACTTCGAGAGCCTCTGTGCCCCGAGACGGGCACGCTTTTCGCACCCAGTTTCGACCACGCAATCAAGGATCCCGTTGACGATGATATTCCGATAGCGCCGTCCGTGAGAATTATCATTTTTGAAGGCAACTATCTCTCCCTGAACAAATCACCTTGGAAAGATGCAGCAGAATTAATGGATGAGCTGTGGTTTGTCGAAGTTGACTTTGCTACTGCCAGGGAGAGGCTAGTGTATAGGCATGTAAAAGCAGGCATTGCAAAGAACGAGGAGGATGCAGGCAAGAGGGCTGACGAGAATGATCTTGTGAATGGAAGAGAAATTGTAGATGACCGGTTAGATGTGCAAGAAATTATCCAGAGCAAGGACGATGCAACGTGGGCTCCTGAGAAGCAGGGTGTTGGAAGTTAGAAAAGATGACATAGTGTATTTAGATTCGCTTTTAGTAGCGTGAGATAGTCTAATTCGTTATTACATTAAGCCTTTCAGGGGCAGGGTCTTCTTAATTTGTTACTGTCCTTTTATGCGTTGTCAAGTTCACAGAAACTGCAACAATGCCTTCATAATAGATTCGATAATACATCATTCAGTTATTCGATAGTGTGACTTCGCATTGTTTGAGGTTGAGAATTCCCAGAGAATGGGGATTGTTGATTATCTTGTTCAGCGCCGTTCATCTGTCTGTCAGCTTCTTCAGATCGATTGCGTTTTTGCAGGCGTCCGATGGCCGTTTCATACTTCAAGCCAGGGAACCATCACACTTCAGGTCGAGTAGTATACATGCGGACATCGTTGGACTGCGTGATGTAATGCACTCTCATGGAACACGGAATTGATTTCTTTCATGCCCACCAATTGAGGATGAATACACAATCTGACACCTTTGCTCAAGCTGCTGGCCAGGCTTCCAGAATGGCGTACACAATTGAAAGACAAAGAGGATCTAGTGCAGACTGAGTTATTCTGAGGCAGCTTGCCGAACACAAGACAGACTCAAGATGCTGTGATTAAGAAAAGTAATTTTCGAGACAACTGCCTTGAATGAAGTTTGCGCGAAAACCGAAACATGATTCATCTTGCATTATTTGTCCATTGTTCATTCAAGTAAAAAGTTCCGAATAGAACGCCTTCGCGAACTCCCAGTACTCTGGGTACCACCCTGACATTTGCCAGTCAACAATTGCCTCCACACGACCCCCTCTGATAATAATATTGCTCGGGTTGAGATCTCCATGAGTGAAGACGATGCCATGCTTGTGGGACTTGAGCATGCTGCGAATGTGAGGTCCAACATGGCCTTGCCGTGTTGACTTTGCCACAAACGCATCGGCAATTACAGTGTTGAAGTCGTCCTCACTATCAAAGGGACCTAGAAATCTAGTAAGAGTAATTCAAATAAAATATCAGATGCGTGTAGCCGATATGTGCGCACCTTTCATGGATGATGACCACTTCAATATTGGATCAGTGACCGGTCCCCCTTGAACAGATCCTATGTAGTTTGCTGGTGGTATAGAGCGAAGCTCTGTAATGTAGGTTTTCAGGTCCAAAGAAATCTGCCGCTTCTCTGCGGTGCTGCACGTTTCCCATGCTCTCTCCAGAGTTTCACCCTCCATGAACTCCATGAAGATATAGACGTCATAGACACTTCCAAATTCTGCAACATCTCGGTCTAATGGTCCGTACGCATATGCTGCATACAATTTTGGTATGGGTATCGAAGTTCGTTCTGCGATAAACAACATGGTCTTGGCTTCAATGAGGGACGCACGAGCGCCGGATTTGACAACCATTGATGGAGATATCTTTGTAACTCCAGGACCAACCTTCTGTAGCTTGGATGCTTCAACCTGTTCTGGGGTGATGATCTCATGCTCTGGAGCCACATATAGGACGTTTATCTTCGGCTCGTTCGGCATACAGTCATAAAGTTCCGGCATTGCGGCTGCTTGGTAGGCAACGATGGGATGCTGCTGCTATGTGTGAGCATGACGTGCTTATATGAGAATTTGGACTTACCATGTTTCTCTTGAGGAGCTAAGAAATTGCTTAGTTTGCTTCTGCTTTGAGAAAGAGGTATAATATACTTCTGTTTGCTTAACAGGCGCTAGCAGATGTCCACTCTTAGCTAAGGACACTATGGGATGATGTGGGGCTGGGGGTGATATGGGACACCGATTTTCAGTGAAAGAGTGTCTGGATTTAGACTGGAACAATTCCTGGAAGGACAATTATAAAGTAGTGTTTTATGGAAAAATTTTGGAAAGAATACGAATTCGTTTCGAAGTTGCGCCTGACATATCCATCCTTTGAAATCGCGCTGACACTTGTTTCTATAAAAAGAACTGCCTAAAACGTATTCAGTGAATGAGAGAAATAATGAAAGAATCAGTCAAGGCGTTAGGTAAGGGGTCAGTCAAGGTTCTAGCGTTTTGACTCTAGGAGGCAATAGAGAGATTAAGGATCTTGTTATAATGTCTAAGAATAGTCCTGGAGGAGATTATCTGTATAGTGATGTTCG
>JAQGEP010000178.1:0-88275 GCA_028476805.1 Acrocalymma vagum
ATCACGTGCAAGGCTGGTGTGACGTACGCGCGGGGCGTCGTCTCGGCGCCTTAACTATTGGTCCTCGCCTCCTCTTCTTCCTCAGGTCCTAACATCTTTAATAGAAGCTTCTAGATATACGCCTATATAGATAACGATTCCTAAGTATAGATATAGCTCTGGTACAGATGTACGTGCCCAATCACGTACAAATTTAGTATCCTAGAGCTGAGCTTGCTAATTTGTATGATACGCAATCCTATTAAGAAGCTCATCTGAGAAAAATAGCTAAAAAAGCTTAATAGGGGAATCAGTATCTATACTATATAGTAAACAGGGCTCTCTAAACGTGCTATTCTTATTAATTTTAAGTGGCCCCTAATCCTTAGGCAGCCCTGCTTCTAGAAGTAGGGGTTTCCGCTCGCTGTTTAAGTATTTTGTGAACTTAACAGTGTCTATATCTTCTAGGCGACTCATCCTAACCACGGCTAATCGAAAGAAATGCAAAAGTATATGGTTTATGATAGAATCTAACGGATCTATCTACTGTAACATCACGATCGAAATCTGGTGTTTGATAATCGTCTCAAAGTTCTGTGGCTCTGATTGGCTAGAAAAAGGTGGTCCGTGTGCGGCGCAATCCTACGGAGCGAGGGATAGCAATATTCGTTGCGCGCATAGGTTTGCAGTTGCTGAAAGTCAAGGTACCCATCATTTGTCTCGGCACACAGTGCGTCTCGCTACGCGGTGAGGGACGTTATATAGAAATTTTGCGATAATAACTGGATATGAAGACGGTTTCTAGCCCCGCCTGACTTTTCCTTGTTTTCATAGTGCCAGGATCTCCTGCGCAGCCCGCTTCCCAGCTCGAATAGCTCCATCCATAAACCCCGTCCAGTACACCGACGTCTCCGTCCCAGCAAAATGAATCCCCTCAAATGGAGTCCTCAAACTAGGACCATACACCGACAAGACATTCGGCGGCGCAACGGCCGTCGGTCCGCCCTTCGACCACTCCTCCAAGTCCCATCTTTGCAACACGAATTCTTTCACGTTGGCGGCTTTCTCCTTGAAGTATCTTACGTAGTCTGATATAATCGCACTTTGTACTTGCGCGGGGGTAAGTTTGTCTGCGGCGCGTGCTTCGTCGCCGAGAATGAAGCCGAGGACTGCGCCAAAGGAGGCGTCTTCTGGACTGTTGTCGAAGGTTACTTTGACAGTGCCGCTATCTGACAGCGTTTGAGCGTTGAAATCTTCATCGGTGCGCCAGAAAGGTGTGTCGTAGACTGCGATTCCCTTGCCAATCGCAGGTAATTTCGTCAACGTATTGAGTTGCTGACGAGCTGTAGGGAGTGCTGGGGAGAACGTAATGCGGTTCTGAAGCGGAGGTGGAAGAGCGAGAATAACCTTCTTCGCCTGGACTGTCCCTGCTCCAGAAACAACTGAGTAGCCCGTAGATGTCTTGCTGATACTCGATACCGGCGCGTTAAAAGCAATATGCTCCCGCCCAATCCTATCCGCCAACCGCTCAGGAATCAAGCCCGTCCCCCCTACAACTCTACTCTCCTGACCCGCATTATCCACCGCATACAACCTATTCAAGTTGCCCGTCGTTGTCTCATTCCCAGCACTCGCAATATACGCCAGGGCATACAGCAGCGAAATCTCCCGCGGCTCCGCACTCCAAATCCCCTTACAAGCAGTCGTAAGCACAAACTTCGCATCAGGCAAGAAGGCCCAGACATTCAGAAACTGCTCAAAGCTCTGATTGTCCCATTCCTTCGCCTTGGGATGCGCCCACGGCGCACTAACGTCAATCTCAGCTGCCCAACCATCCAGCTGCGCCTGCACAATTGCTATTTGCGCCAGAGAAAGCGGCAGAACAGGGGGCGCGCCGCCCAGCAACGGGTCAGGTGTGTACAAGTTACGAATGTTATTACGCCACAGGAGAGATTTGCCCTGGTTGTACGTCTTGAATGTGGAGAGGCCGAGATCTGCGATGAGCTGAAGCACGGCGTCTTGGGTGGGGCCTACGAATTCAGCCCCGACTTCAGTAATGCCTCCATTTTGGAGCGGTCTGTTGAGCACTTTGCCGCCGACACGGTCGCGGGCTTCGAGGATGAGGACGGATTTTCCGCCTGCGAGGAGTTCGCGGGCTGCTGAGAGGCCGGAGAGTCCTGCTCCTACTATGGCGACGTCGACGGAGTCAGGGATTGCGGCTGACAGGACGGACGAGATGGCGGAGAAGGAGACGAGGAACTGGACAAGGGACTTCATGTTGAAGTATGAAGTGGAACCAGACATGTAACCCAGGTACCATACACAAAAAGCTAAATATGCAGGAACAGGAAACAGCCTTTAGCTAGCTGGATGAATGAGTGAGAGGGCTTCAGCTTATATACCTAGTCCACCCTCGACAAGACCAGACCAGACCAGCTGGGGGTTCCAGAAACTAGACTACACATTTCCCCTTCCTAGTTTAACATTCATGTCAGGTGTTGTCATAGCCGTCAGTAGTCATGCAGGCACCAGTCGGATTACAGTACAATGCCCAGACAATGCCCTCGTCCGTCCCTCGTACAGTATCCTGCTCTAAGTATGCAGCCACCTGGATACGAGCGCCACGGACGGAACATCCCCCTAGTTGGGAGCATGCTAGATCGACTTCGTCTACACAAACGGTATACCTAATGCCTACGGGGTGAACCAACCAGGTTTAACAACTTAGACAAGAACATCCAACCCTACAGGATGCGTTGGATGCAAGCCTAACTAGCTAGCTAGGTAGAAATACTACACACTACCCGCACACTCGTTGGACGCGTTCCGGTACGCCCGGAACACTTGCTCAACAGAGTCATCCTAACACTTACCAAGTCTTAAGCAATAGTTTCATGCGTGGAAACCAGGCGGCCTTGCGTGCGGAGGTGGGCGGTCTCTGTCATGATTTGCACGGTAGATTGTCAGATAGCTCGGTACATGGGGGTTTGCGGGCCGGGAGTTCCTAGGGATGCAGTCAGTCGTTGGGATCGAATCGAATGTTCTGCTGGACTGACTGGTTTGATTAGGTAGATACCATAGGCTCAAGATGCGTATGGTCGATTGGCAACAGCTGAAGGCGGGCTTGAACGGAACTCGTCATCTTGCTTTGATTCATACCTCGGTCGCCTGGACACTGATGGCCTCGTGCTCAGTGAGCAGGCTGGCCTGGCCTGGTGTCCTTTGCGGATGTGTGGCGCCAGCTCTGGGCATCGACATCGCTAACGTTTTGTCAGGTCCTATGAGAGTGGACGGCTGAATGGGCGGAAGTGTGTGCCAAGCATGTCCCGATTGGGCTGACCTCAGACTCGAGTGATCATCTTAGACATTGCGCTACTGGAAATCACTCAGCTCATGATAAAAGGGTGCTTCTTCAGGTCATCATCGACCAGTGGTAGTAATGAGAATAAGGTAATAAAACTCTACGGTGAATGTATGCTGAGTTGGCGATGGAATGAGGATTGCTTGGTACGCGTGCTAATGAGAATAGCCGAACGTGGGATACGAAAGAATTACTAACATGCCTGGAATGCCTGAAATGCTTGAAGTAGGTTGCCGAAAAGGGAGTATGGAGCGCCTTACCAGCGTTTATGCCCACATATCTATATTGTACCCTAGTATATAAGCGCGATCCCTTCTCCTAAAGGTCCTATCTGGATGGAATACTGAAAGTCCAAGGCTTATAAATACCTAAACCTTGGGAAGTCGCATATCTAGTCACTCGATCACTCTCAAGGCACACGCACATGACACAAAACATTCACCACTGTAAAGATAAGTGTTTGTAGAAGCTTATTTTCTTAGCATTTCCTTTATATTATAGCTTACAGTAGCATGAGCAGGCCGTCAAACCTTCGAACTGCGCTCAGATAAGGAAATAAGAATAGATCAGAAAAGGAACCCCAGCGCCGGGCTATTTACAAATGGAGCTGTGTTTGCAGAGCCTTTTTCCGCTTGGTATATGAATGAACACCAAGTACTAAGTCGACCCAATTCACGTGACGGGAAAAGTAAAGCATCGTTTACATCTCCTCGTCCAAAAAGACGTTGCGTTAACTGATGTCCTTGATGAGGTGGCTGGTGGACTAGGTGACAATGGTAGTAATAATGATGAGAGATTGGTCACCATTTCAATGCTGTACAGGATGGAAAAGAAAACGAGACCGGATATCTTCCTACGCCATGCGCCGAACTTGAAGTGATGCCGAGAGTTGGATAATAATAAGTTAGAGGAGATTAATGGATGGATGGAGGATTTACACCCATGTAGACCAGAAAGCGGCGATGAGCATCAGCGGGAAGAGGATCGAGCTGTACGCATTGAATACAACGTTATGCGGTGCAGGTGAGCTTGTTGTCGCATAGACGACATTGAAGCCGATTTTCTGGTTTTCCTCGGTGGAGTTGAAGCAGTTCTGTCGAGTCACTTCTGGGATTTCCGGGTCATCGGGCTCAGCGAGTGTGATGTCGGCGCACTGTTAATCATTAACATCTTGCACGTATATAGCTGCGATTTCATATCAAGGCTTACGTTGTAGAGAGCGGCTCCATGCTGCGCAGTCTCGATGATTTGAATAGTGGCATTGTCTCCGACTTTGAGTGGGTGATCCGCCGGTAGCGGAACCTGGGGAAGACAGAATGAGCCATTATATTGCACGTTGGTAGGGCCGACGATTTGGAAAACGGGTAACATGGCATGTGAGTAGTTTAGGGGCTCATTGCCGTAGCCCATGTTGATATAAAAGAGGGCAAGTGAATGGCCAGGAAACCATCCGGGCTGGATAGACACGGCGCCGCCTCTAATCGGCCATTTGGTGCGGTTGGTGGATGTTGGCATTCCGCCGCCTATGGGATGAATGTTAGCAGGCTGTGACGGTCAAGATGATCGCTTATTTCGTCCCTTTCGTAAAAGGTGGTGCGACCGCGAGAGCGAGAATGATAACGTACATGGATACATCCACTGCATTCCAAATGGAAATCCATAAGTTCCATTTTCATAATTGATTCCTAGCGATCCAGGCTTGATGGCCGGGTCCGTGTCCGACACTGTGCCATTCGTGTGGATGTTGTTTCCTCTCCAGCCGGGATAGACGATGACGGTGTGAGCGCACACCTGCTGGACGGCGGACCAGGTAGCGACGAGAAACACAAGCTCGGTAAAACGAAACATTGCTGCGGTGCGCTGCGGACGGGCAGGCGGTGGTGGTTGACTGACTGATTGATTGCTGCGAGACGAAACGCTGGACAGGCGGGAACAACGGCTGGACGAGAGCAAAACCAAAGCCAAAGCAACTCAAAACTCAACAACGTGCAGAACAGTGTACTCGCGGTCGCCGGTGGAGAGGGTTGCAAGTGGCGGGGGCTATCAGCACTTAATAGCCATGCAGCGAGCGAGCGGCGTGGTCACTGCCCCCAACGAGCCGATGCAGAAGAGCTTCGGTGCAACCCACACAAAGTCGATAATGGACGGGTCAAGCGAATCCACACAGGCTTGGGCATTGAGTCGCTGCTTTGATGGCTTGCCAGCCTGCCAGCCATTGCATGTCAGCTTCCTCTCAAGGGCTGTTCCAAGCACGCATCGCAGCGACGGCGGCGAATAAGAGGCGCGCAATGCATATTGAGTTGACCAGGGCGGCGAGCCAACGAGCGGAGCGGATGCGGTTCTTTGCACAGGGCGCCGCGATCTTCAGAACGGCCGAGCCCTTGTTGGCCTTGGACTGACTTTGACTCTTTTGGAGTTGACCCCCTAGGCAAAAGGCTGTCGCGCATACTGATTTGTCCAGGCAGTGTGATGGCTGATGCATCGTGTCGGTAGTCGGCCCAAGGATGGCTGCCATTAAGCGCCCGCCTCCACTGGACTCCACCACCCCTACGCCTCAATGTATGTTTGGGTCGAACCTTGGAAAATATTGTACTGTACCGTGCAGACTAGCAGATACTTTACATACTGTCCTTACTCTACGCGTGCTTGCCCACGCCGCAATACTGCTGCTGCCGCGCGACTCTGCGGTGACGACGTGATGCAGGCGTGATATAGGCCCCATTGCACTCTTCCCCGGCGTGTAGCCAGCTTGCTGTCATTTTGGCCCCCCTAATACCTGCAATTGAGCGAAACCCCTCCTATACTCACAGTCAGTCAGTCAGTCAGTCAGTCAGTGAACACTCTCTCCCCTCTTGTACTACCACACGTTAACGTACCTACGTCGCACAACAATGATTTCAAACACAGTCAGCCTGCAGTCACCTCCCCCTAGATGCGCCTCTATAAAAGTCAACTTACGTCAATGCAAGAGTACTTACTAGCATTTCGTACTTGATTGCCCTCCCTCCGCCTCCCCATCCACCATTCAGCCCTGCCTGCTGCTGGGGGAAGGGAAACAATATCGCCCGTATATCAGTGCATAATGATGCAGCGGGAACTGCTATTTGCGGCCGTGCGTCCCCTCTGCTGATTGGCCTCATGTTTCTTACCCCTGGCCTGGATTGCCCGCTCCCCGTTCCCCCCCCTCTCTAGGCTCTACCCCCCTCTACACGCCGTTGGGCAAAAGCCTTTTTTCTTTTTTCTGCTGAGCCAGCCCCGAGTTCTCGACCTGACCCTCTCTTCCGGGAATCTGCCTCTAATCTAAACGAGCACACCCTTTGTTGGCTTGTGTGACCAGTCTTTCAATTCGTTCATGGTTCCTCACCCGCGCGCGCCTACCATCAAGTATCAAAAGAGCATCAAGAGAGATTCAGTCCCTTCCTTGATCCCCTTCGCGACAGACAGGGACAATCACAATGTGCTAGTGAATATCTGACAACTCTCTTACAATCATCACCTTATACTAGTGGGGCTATCAGCGTAGTGGACAAGACTACTTGCCGTGATTCGGTACTCGATACCCTACAATACTTCCAATCAGCCTACACTCCTTCAGCGTCTCGATGCAGGCAAGGGTGCTTTTCATCAACACCGTGATGCTTGATTGTCTCCAACCACAGCGTCGGCAATGCTTGGTCTCGCGTGCGCGCCCCAAAAATACCCAGATCGCATACATTTTAGCTTCCACCTTCCGCAGATATAGAGATCCCTAGGCTCCTTAGCCTATTTGTAGCCGCCTCCACCAATGCAGTATTCCGCTGTAGCAGCTCTTGGATTTGCTCGTTCTCATGCTTGCGTGAATGTGATGGCACCTTCATACCACCACGCGCCCGTTCTTCACTGGCTTCCTTCATAGTGGCATCTACCTGTTTGACGAGAGACGACTGAAGCTCCTTGAGTTTGCTCAGACGCTGCCACGCCGGAACTTCGCTTCCGTCTATGTCGTCTGTCAAGGTCCTATCCGTACGATCGAGAGCACTTTCCATCATCTGAAGCTCCTCAACCCAGCCCGCCTCCTTTTCGCTCAGTTCTGATCCGCCGACACTGACCATCTTTCTTCGAAGATGTTCATAACGTGAGTTAATTTCCTCTTGCCTTGCCTTAACTCTTTGAAGTCGCTCGTCAATTTTAGCACTCCCATACACCGAACCGCTTTCAGATTCAGCTTCATCGTTCCCAGTGACAGCGTCGATCTTTGGTACTACTTGTGCAGTTCTTAAAATCTGGTCGCGGAACTCTTCTTGAAGTCGGGTTGCACGATTGAAGAGGTCGGATACGGCATGTTGAAGTCGATTCGTGTGTATAGCAAGAACTCGATGAGCGTCAATCAACAGCTCGAGATTGGCAGGAGACAGTCTAATCTCTTCTTTGAGCGAAGCCCTGTGCCTCGCGGGGATCTTGATTGAACTGAGCAGATCGAATGGCTCATACAACTCCTTAGGAGGTTGCCATGCCTCGCGAACCTCTTTTTGGGGCCCAGAGACGTCCATATATTGAGCAAGTTCTTCTTCTGTGGGCACACCATCCTCAGGTGCATCAAGAAGCGCAGCCTGGGGCTCGTTTCCTGTTGTTGTGAGGAGGAAATACCCAACAGTACCGTCTTCGATTACGACGCATGAAGTGACGTCTTCTTTAGTAGGATCGCCTTGCACGCGGCGAGAAAGACTTTGCTCCACGATGCTGTTGGCTGCCTCGAGTAGACGTTGCAGACGGAAATCTGCTCCCTCGGTTTGGGGCTCCGAGAGCTCATTTTCTAATTTCCTGATCCAGGGTTCTAAAGAGACATAGAAAACGCCCGTGGGATGCGAGATGAAGAAAGAAAAATCCGTATGTACATCAGGCGTGATGCTTTGATTAAAGGATGAAACTTCAGTCGCAGTTAGTGCAATTGTCTCAACAATGATTAAGTCGTGCTCGGCTTGCTCATCTGTAACTTCATCCTGGTAACCATTAGCTTGAGAAGTCTACGACCTGGCAGATTAGTCCTTACCTCGGAGGATGGAAGCCATCGTCCTACTACGCCTTCCAAGTCGAGACAGACGTGTACTTTGCATGTATCGGTAAGCAAGCAGACGACAGCAGTTGGTAGTCCTTCCGCAGCTTCCTCATCTGTGCCCTCAGAAAAAGTCTTCAAGCTATAGACAATCATGTCACTTAGCTCGAAGTCGTCTACTTCGGGAGTGATGGTGAATGGCCCCTGCAGCAAAGGAATCGCTGGTGCGCCACTCGGACGGTTGAATACTTTGACGGACTCTCCATAGGGAAGCTCCTCTTTGAAAGGCTCCTCATACAGTATATCTGCAAGCCACGCGATTTGTCTTTCTGAAGTCTTGAGTTCGTCCTTTGGCGCTTCGGGATCTTCTGAGAGCTCAGCGTAGTTGATGTTGATAGACGAGGCTAGGGTTTGCAAGAATGTAGTTGTGCCAACAGATTCGACCAATTGCCACTTGCTTGGGAGAAGTGGGCATAACGCGTAGACATCGCCGGGTACCGTAGCAATCCACAATGTCATTGGGGCCCATCCGTGTACTCCCTCTTGTTCGGGGAAGTCCCCAAAGCAAGCAGATGCAACTTCAAGCTCTACAGAGTCCGGGGAAAAGCCCTTGGAAGCTCCATACTTGGATGCACCCAAATCTTCCTGGTCTGTGGTCGCATTTGCAAGCTTGGCGAGGTCAATTGAGAGTGCTGGTTCACTGAATGTGGACCTATCGGTTCGGTTGACCTCCCATAGACGCACAACACCAGCCTTTGTAATTGTAATCAAGCAGCGGCCATGATAGCCTAGCGGATGCCACAGTGTAGTGGCAATAGGCGACTCTTCCAGAACGTGTGCGGTAGGGCCTACTTGGAAGGTTTTGGGTTTGATAGGGCTGTCGTCACCGGATTCGAGTAGCGATGAGTCGGGAAGGCTAATAACGTGGACTGTATGCGAGGTTGATACTGCAAGGTAATCGCCGCCTGGGGAAATGGTGAGGCGCGTTATGGGGAGTGGTATTGAGATTTTGAGAGAGCGGTACGCGGGAGCTGTGCCGTCCTTTAGGTTAACCAGGTCTGCCCATCGAATTTCATGTCCAACAGCAACAAAGATCTCCGTTCCTCTTGTTGCAATTGTCCTTCGTGATTCGCCTGATTCTTTCCTATTCGCAGCCACTCCATTTGCACCTGTGGACTTTGGCGCAAAGAGATGGTAACCAGGGTTCGGACGGGTGAGCCATGCTGGGGTGTAGCCTAGAACTTTTGGCATATCGACGGGGAGATCTCCTTGGAGAGAAGAAGAGAAGGCGACTGTGCCTTAGGTTCGGTCGTGGAGGCGGTGGGGGATAGTAGAAATGCAGGCAGACAACACAGGAAACAAAGTGAGAGCAAGCACGCGTGAAAGCTTGGCACTCGTTTTTGGACAGCTCCGAGCTTCTTCACCACAATCACCACCTCTTTGCACTTATTTCGACACCCAAGGATTCAATATAATCGGCAAAGCTCCCCCAGTTCTCAGCGCGCCATAAATTTCCGGAAGTTAATCGACACGAAGCTTTCAACTTCCACTATGCCGTCCTCCAGAAATACGGTAGATCGCCTGGATAAGCCAAGTACATATGCGTCGAGCAAAGTAGGGAACAAGAGCTCCTTTCAAACATGTCTAATATGTCATTACAGAACCGCCGAAGGAATCGACACCGCGATGATGACGACAGACGCGATAGAACCCCAGAGGTAGACGAGAAGCTGAAAGACGCGACAACCCTTTATGTGGGCAATCTGTAGGTTGCGCAACCCAATGTTGGGGATAATATTCTAATGTTTTCAGATCTTTCTACACAACCGAAGAACAAATTCATGAACTATTTTCAAAGTGAGTAGCTTTCCAGGATCCTGTTTAGCTGCCCCTGACCTGTCATCTCGAATAGGTGCGGCGAAATCAAACGACTAGTTATGGGCCTGGATCGTTTCCAGAAAACACCTTGCGGATTTTGCTTCGTCGAATACTATACACATCAAGATGCGCTTGACTGCATGAAATACATCGGTGGTACGAAGCTGGACGAGCGTGTTATCCGTACCGATCTCGACGAGGGTTTTGCCGAGGGCAGACAATATGGACGAGGCAAATCTGGCGGCCAAGTGCGTGACGAATACCGAAGCGAATATGATCCCGGACGAGGTGGATATGGCAGAGCCTTCGGCGAAGGTGGCGACTATGACGAGTACCAGTAGCTTTTTGCTGGTGGATGCTATGCATGGGTGGTGGATTTATACCAGGGCATGAAGGGAGGTTCGGCGTTTGTGATTTCATTCAGCGAGGAGATATAAATTCTCTATAGCGATGTACGGCTCTCATAGAGCCATGTCTAAGACACGTGTCTAACCTTAACAGACCCTCTTCTAACGCCTTTGCTCGTGCGCTTTGCATTGCACTCTGACCTGTCCAGGACTCACTGTTTGGGACGATCGACAAGCTCGAATTGCTCCCTTCGCTCGACTGCCTTCAAAACCTCCTCCAACCACCACATGTGTATTCGTGGATCTTCGGTCAACTCGGGGTGGAAGCTCGTTCCAAATACGTTACCCTGCCGTACAGCGATGATATCTTCGGCTTTGGAGTGGTCGTGCGCCTGGCTATTTGGAGGCGCCGGAGAATTCGTTGAGAGCTTCGCCATGACTTCCACTTCTGCATTCAGTTCCTCTTTTGCAAGATCATCTACCGGTGTCTTCGCGGGAGCCACAACCGTCTCAGCTCTTGAGGCTTCCTCGGTCTGAATGCCTTTCTTGTGAGGGAGAATCTTTTCCACAACCGGCGCTCGAATGAAGACACAGCGGTATGGCTGGTCGCTGCTCTTTTCTACGGTGTCATCAAGAAATTTAAGGTTCAGATTTGCCTGGAAACTCTCAACCTGTCGACCAAAATGATTCCTGTTAACCCTCACATCTAGACCTCCAATCAATTCTTGTCCGCCCTTTTTGGTTTTATTCGCGGATTCGGCGAGTAGGATCAAACCCGCGCATGTTCCCCAAGTTGGCCTTCGAAGGACTCTGTAACTCAGTTAGTGCCTTGTCATGCGCTTCACTCTCCCGACTCACTTCACAAATTCTCGCAATGGCTCCAGTAGACCAGAACGCGCCGCAACGAGTGACATGGTGGTGCTCTCGCCCCCCGGCAAGATCAATCCATCGCACTTCTCCAACTCGGCGGGAGTCCTGACCTCAATGAAGCTCCATTTCACATCCGCATTTTTTTGCCTCCTCAGGTTCGCCGCAGCTTGACGCAACAATTGGACGTGTTCGCTGAATGCGCCTTGGAGCGCAAGGACGCCTACGGTGACGTCTGGGATAGTGACAGTCATTCTAGAGACTTGCGGCGATCGTAGGTATGGTAAGGCGCCCTTACTGTACTCTGGTGGTGTTCTTCTCCAAGAGTCATCGGAAAGGGCGTGGTACAGCAATATAAAACCTCCATGCGTCTTATCGATAAGCAATGGCGGGACTTGTTCCGATCCCGCACTACGCTGACATCTCCGCGAATAGCCACTCTCTAGCCTTTCCTCCCCACCGGAGCATACATGTACTCGAACAAACATGACTAAACTGGAAAAGAAGTACGGCTTAACGTGCTGGCTTCTCGACACCCGGCCGCTATGGCCCGGCGACAAAATTGAAAAAGCTGTCCGTTTTGGCTTGTCTTGTACACACTCATGATGCTGACTCAACGTGCTAACCTGTCACTCAGGCTCCGGAGGCACTCTCGCTCATCAGTCCGGAAGAGCGACAAGCATGTATTCGCAAATACCACAATCTCGACGCCAAGATGACCTTAGGTTCTGCCTTGCTCAAGCGTCTATTTGTCGCAAAGCACCTCGGGCTGCCCTGGAAAGACATACGCTTCGGCCGCAAACGTGACCCCAAGCACGGGAAACCATGTGCTCTGCTTCCAGACGGGAAAGTCGCGCCTGTCGAGTTCAACATCTCGCACCAAGCCGGCCTCGTTGCACTTGTAGGCTGCAAGCTGGAGAAACAGGGCGATGTCGATCTCGGCGTGGACATTGTCTGCGTGAATGAGCGCAACGATTACCGGACCATTGACAACGAGGGCTTCGACTCCTGGGTCGACATATACCAAGAAATCTTCAGCCATGAGGAGTCTTGGGACATGAAGTACAATGCCCCGCCCGTCTTCCAGCTTCTCGACGGCACGGAAATAACGCCCGAGATGCTAGGACGGCATGATAGATGCTGTCGGCGGGATCAGGAGATTGTGGCCACGTTGCCGTCCGGGGAGAAGAGGGTGTTTTCGAGTGACTTGTTGATTGATGCGAAGCTGAGACGCTTTTATACTTTCTGGTGTTATAAAGAAGCGTATATCAAGTTGGATGGGGAAGCCCTACTAGCAAAATGGATTCCTCAGCTAGAATTCAAGAACGTGAAGGCTGCGAGGCCCGGCACCGTGGCACGATGCAGCACGCATGGTACTTGGGGAGAGAGAGTTGGGGACGCAGAGGTTTGGTTCAAGAACAAGATATTGAAGGATGTGAGGGTGGAAATTCAGGCGTTCGAAGAGGACTTCATGATTAGTGTGGCGGTGAAGCCTAGTGAGCTGTTGCCGGATGTGCTCACGAGTTTTCAGAGTTTGCATTTGGAGGAGGAGGTTATGGCCGTTGCGAGGGCGTCGTGAAGATGTAGAATTTAGAAGCTGATTTGGTATTTTCTTTTTGGGGTTGTTGGTAGAATGCTATTCAATTCGTACAGCTTCACTGCAATCGTCGAAGTGATTTGCTCATGTTCTCGTTCTCACGGCCACGCTTGATTGCAAACAGGTATTGTAATTTTCAATTTCCATTGTATCCATCGGCTTGACGTTGCCACTACTGCGCTATCTCATATCTCTCTTCTCAAGAAAAGAAAGACGGAACGCCTATCCTGCAACCCACGAACGCCGAAATCCGTTTTATGCTCTTCCATCAAAGGAAGACACCATTAGCCCCATCCGTATTCAAGCACATCCGCAAAGCACGCCGGCCTTGCAACCCGTGAGCCCAAATGCGAGCAACAACTAAACGGTTGCCAGTCTCACAAGCTCCATGGGACAATGTGCATCCTTACCATTAATCATCCTCCAATGAAAAAGAATCTGTGACATGTCATGTCAACCATTGCTATGAGCACTCGCTTCCATCCTCACCCTATTCTTCTCCAAAAGAGCTTCTTCCATTCTTCGCGGCACCTTTCCTTCCTGCCCACTCACTCACTCCCGGGATACTAGAAGAAAGGACTCCGACTTAAACAGAGTTCATACCACCAGCATTCATTTTCGCGATCTTCCCAGGCCTGGCAATAGCCGCACGAATAGACGGCGACTCTTCATTCGCACGTCTGGCATACGAATGCGGTCCGGATGGAGCATCAGGGGTACTAGGTGTAAATCTAGCTCCTGCTTTGGGGGGAGGCGTCCCTGGGAAAGTAGGTTTGGCGCTGGACGCGTGTTTCTTCTTGGATGGGAGGCCGTTGGGCTGGAAAGCGACTTGCTTGGGTTTCTTGGGTGCGGGTGCGAACTTCGTGACATTAGGACGCTTGGGGACCTGTGATGGAGTGGTACTGTGTCCCGAGTCCCGAGTGTTGATTGATTGCTTCCTCTTCTTGGGGAGGACTGGAGGGTCGGCGTAGAGGTCTGCGTTGTCCATTGGGGTATCCTCAGGGCTTGATCCACGGGCGAAGGGATTCGTAAAGCTTGGGGCTTGTGGTGGAACGAAGAATGCCTGGATACGATCATTGTCTAGATCGCTGGTAACAGGTGATGCATCCTTGGGCGACCGAATTGGCAGAGCTGGAACCTTGAATATAGGTGTTGGAGTAGCAATTCCAGTCTCTACGGGACCTGGAGAGCTGGCTGGGTCTTTGCGGGAGGAAGGAGGTGTGAGTAGTTTTCCGTTCCGTGGAGTTTCAAATGTCACCTTAGAGGTAAGACCAGGTGGTGACTTTGATTGACGGGTGTTCTGCCCAGTAGCAGCTGTGGCAACATCTGAATTAGGTCAGTTCAGCACGAGGGAGAAATAGAGAGGACAATTTATGTGACTTACTGTGTGATGCTCCGCCTTCCTCACCACCGTTGAACGGAGATGAAAATGTATTAGCCAACTCTGGAGACCATTTTTGAGCACGTCCATTGCCCAAAATACTTGTGACAAAACTTCCATTTCGCTTGTTCTCTTGGAGAGAGAAGACGTTTTGGTCCCTGGGAAGAAACATCGGCCCCTTGAGGGTCTTCGAGCGATCGAGCTGTTGCTGGCGGAGTGCATCAGAGGGGACCGAGGTGAGAACATCATATGGTAGCGGTGATTTTCGAGGCGAAGGCAAGGATGGCTCTGGCTCCTGCGTCGAAGTGGCTTCTGTTGCCAGGGTTGACTGACTGGCACTCATTTCATTGCCGTCACTATTGTGCAGTGTCTCTGAGGATTTAATAGGGCCATTGCTACCACTAGCTTTCCTCGGGGCTGCTGGCTCCTGTTGGGCATCCTTCTACAGCATGTTAGAACATTGAAAAAGATTGGAAGCAGGATGACTCACGAATTGCTCCATCAGGTTTCTGCCACCAAAGAAATCTAGTTTGACTCCAGGAAATGAGGGCTCTAATGTCTTTGCCGCTTCCTCAGATCTGTTGGCGATTGTCGGCGATTGTAGCTTATCTTCAGAGTCTGAGGTCAAGTCGACGATTTGCTCGGTTTGGGCTTTTGCGTTTGGGGAAGGACGCTGTTTTCTATTGTTTGACGCAAACTTCTTGGGCTTCGGCTGGGTTCTCCGACTAATCGCTTTGCCAGCGCCTTTTGGGGCTGGAGTGGGAGTCGGTGGAGTGGAACAGCTTGCTGTCCTGGGGGATTGTCCCTGGCCCTGAGTAGTGACCGCTGTTGTTCCTTCGCCATTGGGTTGTCCAGCATGCTTTAGCCAGAACTCGCGTTGCTCTGAAGCGTGGTCACGCATCAAAGTCGTTCTGGCGGACTCAATGCTCCTCTTCAACTCAGAGGTAGAACTCTCTACCTTACGGTTGAAGATGGCCAATGCTCTCTCATGGCGTTTGTTGAGTGCATCCCATTGCTGTAGAACGTCGGCAGACATGCTGCCCATAGGCTGCGGCATTGGGGATTAAGTCAATGTTGTAGGCGGAGGGGAGAGAGGGCGCAAGAAAGAGAAGTTGATGCGAGGGTAGCAGAAAAGGTTAGGATAAAGTATTGACTTAGCACTCAAGGTGAATTTGGGGATAAGAGTGGAAGAGAGAGATTGTGAGAGGCCGAGAGAAAGAGAGGAATTGATGTGAGAGAGGCAGAAGAAGTATTTATTCAATACTCAAGGTGAAGTTAGAGGTGAAGGCGGAGCTACTGATGAAGGTGAAGGTGGAATTATTTGTGACGGTGAAGGTGAGAATCAATTTGTCTAACATCGATTCTGTCAATGAAATGGGAACCTGAAAGATAATGAGTGAAACACCCAGAGTGGAAAGTAAAATCCAAAACCACGCAAGCGAAATCAGAAGACGTTATTAAATGCACCAGGCACCGAGCTTTCGAGCACCTGTAGTTTTGGTTCATGAAGAAACGTGATTTAGGGCAAATGCTCCAGGCAGGTAAAATACCTATATACATCCATCGAAGTATACCCCACGCCCTCGAATGCAAACATATAGTAACATATAATATACACTCCAAAATTCGACTCCTCTCGTAAACACCGCAATCGCTTAAAAACCAGGAGGATTCAGTCTTTGGCTAACCCTCGTCCACTTCGGCACCTCTGCTCAAACATTAGTATCTGCATTTCATGCCGTTGGCATTGCCACCCGTGGGAAACCACTCACTATGGATTCCCTTCCTGTATCTCTTGACTTTCCGATCAAAGACGGTGTATTTATCCTTGGGCAGCATCTCCTGCTCAGTAGGCATCTCCGCTTTCCATCGCTCAACCTTCTTCATTGTCTGGCCTTGTCGTCCGAGGGCGGCATCGAGAGTTGCAACGATGTTGTCGACGTTTCGTAAGCGTTCGCGCTGGCGGTACTTTTGATGTCGGGAGAGGCGCCATGGGACTTTCCTGTGAATTGGGTGTTAGTTGCTATTGTAGACGGGGTTTCCTTTTCCACAAGTCGTAGGAATTGCACTTGCGGTAGCGCGAAACCGGGGGAAAATCAACTGGACAATGATACAACGTACCAAAGCAGACCTCCAGAAAGCGGATTTGTGAGACGAAATGGACCGAACATGGTGCTGTGATGCGATTGTCCTGGGGGAGGCAATCAATCGTTCGTTGAACGTGATCGGTTTCTGAAAAGATGTTCGGGAAGTATGTCTTGGCGCACATCCTTGTTAGCGTTTAGGAAGCTCACTACTGAGCACTCTATACAACATCAACACCACGAAACGAGCAATAGAATCCTTCCCTCTAAGACAGAGTTCGGTTGCGCGGCCGCAATCGCACGAAACTGGCGCCAGAGGCCACAAACAACCATACCTCGACCGACCCCGGATCCATCTACACCAACCTACCAAAATGTCCTACACCTTCACCATCCTCTCCCCAACCGACACCCCCCTCTTCACCCATACCTTCGGCACCTCGCGCTCTGGTGGTGACGGCCAACCGCACTTCACGCCCGCCGAAAACGCCCTCATACCCTTCATACTACACTCAGCCCTAGACATCGTCGAAGAAGTGCAATGGGGACCCAGCACATCCTCCGGCTCCGCCCCCATGTACCTAAAGCACATCGACAAGTACCAAAACTGCTTTATATCATGTTGGATCACGGGTGCAAACGTACGCTTCCTGCTGTTAACAAGGCCGCGCGATGAAGCGTTGGGGTTAGCGGGGGGCGGCGGTGCGAGCGGAGGTGCGAGGGGCAGTCTTGCTGGTGGCAGAAGTGCGTTGGCGGGCGGCCAGGGTTTATATAATCCGACGAATCCGGCGACTGAGGAGGCGGTAAAAAATTTCTTTGTCGATGTGTATGAGACGTGGGTTAAGACGATTATGAATCCTTTTTTTAGTGTGGGTAATGGGGATTTGGTTAAGAGTCCTGTGTTTAGGCAGAGGGTGGCGAATGCGGCGAAGAAATATCTGTGAGAGAGGTGAGCAGTAGGGAATGGAATTGATGATTTATTTATTGGACCGCTGGTGCCGTCGTGCTGGGAGACGCGGCTCTCTGGGCAAAAGGCAGGCGAGAGTTAAGAGTAGCGACATGGCTTTGCACAGAAGGCATGGTGGAACATCAACGCCTTGTGCCGTCTTTCAGGGTTTTGGAAATTCGAGCGTTGGTGAATTCAACTAGCAATGGAGTCGAGAGGAGGGAAGACGGGTCCTAAGCACAGAACAGACCTTGAAGTTGATATAGCTTCGTGTTCAGAGCCTCACCAGCACCGAAACTCACACAGAGTTAGATTAGAGAAGTCGGAGGCAGGAACGTGAGAGGAGAATACCCCAATTTTTAGGCATTACTATTTGACCACCGAAGCCTACATAGCTCGCTCCACCAGGAACTAGGAGCTAGAAATAAACACAAAGCACCATGAACAAACCATGGAGGCAACCCACTGAACCCCGCTTTGAGCTCCTGTGCTTGCAGTAGATTACCAGTCTAAACTAATGAACAAACAACGACTGTGGTATATGATGATATGAAACCCAGATTCCCAACCAGAGTTGTCAATGCCCTTACCCTGAAGAACGCCGCATCCATGATGTAACCCAATGTTGAGAATGTGCGATTTTTCTCTGCCCCTATTCACCACCCAGATCTATATCACAATTGCGTTTCCTGCTGCCGCTTCAGCCTGTGCAGGAGGCGATTTTCTGTCGCCGAAATTATGTAGGCGCTCTCCGATCAAATATACCTCGTCCCGAACCACCATCCTCCACCGTGTAACCATGTTGATGGCTTCCCGTCCCAGCCACATAGCGACAAAGCTCAGGCCTAGAGAGGGGAAACTGAAACGCCAGACCTGGCTCTTAATTGTTTCGTCTGCTCCCATATATACTGTGCGGTTCATTACGAATGCGAAGGACGCCGGGATGCTGATGGCAATAGCAAAAATTACTACAACGGGGAGAAGGAAACAGCGTGTCGCGATTCGTGCATTGGGGTTCAGATAGCCATCACGGACAACGGCACTGAATGCACGAGCTGGACGAGAAGCTCGATTGGCGAAGACAAGTCGAGCAGCCAGACGGGCGTAGAGAAAACCGAGCGTCCAGTCCTGAATAAGATGCACCACATGTGGCTCTTTAGGGCCTAGGTAGGCGTGTAGGGGCATTAGAAAGTAGAGCTCAATAAGTACCGCGAACAGAAAGGGGATGACGAAGATGAGCGTCGACCATACGTATACAAAGCGAATGACATGGAGTCCAACTCTGGAGCTTGTTGCAATGATAGTGTGGAGCGTTGAGACCGCGTTAGGAACGGGACGATCGAGAGAGGAAAGGAATTTGTAGAGTTGAAATCCGCTGTATGCAATTGTGCCGAGAGAATAAATGCCCAAGGAAAATGCGTGTATATCGTTCATCTCGACAGTGGCTGGAAGACAGGAAGAGAAGAGGTATCGACCAAGCAAAAGAGGGAGTATCGTAACGCTGACACCTGAGACGGCGGCAAAGACCCATATGGTGAAAACAAACAGTGCTATACGGAGACGGAACCAAGGCGGAATATAGACCATTGTCACCATCTCGGAGTTGTGTACACCCCCCTCTTCAGATTTGCCATCCATGCGACGGTTGTCTCGGTCGACCTCGACAAAGACGGTTTCGCCCTTGGGAATGCGAGCCTGGTCGGAAGCTGGAGCACGCACGTATTTGCCATCAAAGACGAAGTATGTCTCTTCTCTCTCCTCAGCCAGTCTCCTCTGATCCTCGCCGATTACCGGTTCTTCAGGATCACCCTTCTCCCCAGCAAACCATCTTGACCATGTATGCCTGACGTGATGGCCCTCTTCGTCCTTGACTTTATCCCCAAAAAGGAAATTAGATAGGCGGAGGATTCTAGCACACTTCTTGAACCACCATTGTGATACTGCGTGAAGACCTTCGCTTGGCTTGTACAGCTTGATGATGACTGGAGTGAGAAAGTTGTAAAATAAGAGATCAAGAGGAAACTCCAGCGATGGTGCTTTAGATGCCCAGTGAATCGGTAGAATGTTAGAAGTCGCGCGAGAGAGCCCCCAGACAACACCACCGAGACATACGATGACCAAGGCACCGTAAACAAGGGCGCTAAATGCAATCTTTCGAAGTTGAGTGGTTATGCTTCGCTCAAGAACATCGCGAACCGGGTGGAAGGTTGGATCATCTGGATTACGAATGAAATAGAGAACGCCCTTTCGCATAATCTTGCGGCACATAGACACAAAGAGCGCAAAATGGAACATATAACACGTCCCAATAAACCAGTGCACGAATCCAGACGTCCAAGGGCTGTCTCGAGTAAATTGCCATCGGCTATAGATGGTCGCGTTGTGGAAAAGAGGGAGCAAGGCCAGATCCAGGAGTAGTCCACAATATAATGGAAAAGCAAGCATTTCAATGCTGATGATCAATATGACCTTCAAGACGCCACCAGCTTGTTGAAGAATGTCTGAAATGATACGCTCGATCTTCTGGCCTTGCTGAGATGTGCTGAATGGAGTGCCTCGCTTCAAGTAGACCGCTCCCGCCATGGCAAAGAAAGTGTAGCCAGCAAAGATGGCGATCAAACGGTCACTCGCGGTCCAGTTCGCTAGCGCCGCAGTAGTGGTGGTGGCATTCTGTCCTAAGTCAAGGTCGAAGGTAATCTTGTACGACTTCAAGCTAAAAAACCAAGAGAAGAGACTAGTGGTTTTCATTGACAAAAACATGAAGACATTCTGGATCCAATGGGGTGATTGATATAGAACTCGGAAAGCAATGGCTGAAAACGAGTCGTTTGCAACATCTTCAAAAACGGCTGCAACTAGATTGCTCGTCTGATTTAAAGCGTATGAAGTCGAGTTTTGAATGTGCCGTAAAGCGGCATGAGAGTTGATAGATAAGCGGAAGTAATCAGGCCGAGGTAGTAGTGGTGATTCAA
This sequence comes from Acrocalymma vagum, assembly GCA_028476805.1. Taxonomy (NCBI): domain Eukaryota; kingdom Fungi; phylum Ascomycota; class Dothideomycetes; order Pleosporales; family Acrocalymmaceae; genus Acrocalymma; species Acrocalymma vagum. Next base: position 20,445 of record JAQGEP010000178.1, read on the forward strand.
GTATGAGTCTTGCCAGACGATCCATCGCACTTTCTGCTATTGACTGTGCTGGCGTAGAAATAGCGCTAACGGGCCGTTCGAACATTGGTGTAAGTGTGCCCCATGAACATACTTTAACCAGCACGTAGACTAATTGTAGGCTCCAGTAGGTGGCGCCGGCCACGACAAATAGAGCGGTATCCACGAAGAAGTCAGTGAGCGTAGCCAGAATCTGGAGAGGCAGCTTGACGAATAGAGACAACGGACTGCCCATGAATAAAATGACAACCTTGCCCCAGAGATACGGTAACCAGACTGCACATGCGAGCGTGGCTGAAATTAGAACGGCACTGAACATGGCGTTTTGGAATAAACCAGTCAGCGGTCCCTGCATGCCAATGAGCTCCATGATGCCCTCTAGATCTTCTGCATCATCGATTGCATCTTGGTCATTGACATCGATACCAGCTTCAGCGGCAGCCGCAGCAACTTCTGGATCCTGGATTGGGGGATTGGCTGCGCCTTGCGGTTCGTTCGCTGCAAAAGGTACAAAAGGCGCTTCCTCAGCCAAGTCGCCAACTATCGCCTCATCGTTGACATTATCCTCTGCTGCGTGTATACCGGGCGCAACATCACCGTAGACCCAATCTAGGATACGATCCATCAAGTGCGGAACCTGTTGGGCAATTTGTACTGGCGCGGCTTCTTGCTCTACTTCGGCTTCAGGCTCCTGCTCAGCCTCAGGGTCGGGCTCAGTTGCCGAAGCCTGCTGCTCTTCGCCGTCCTGAAAAAAGTCGTTTCCAACGGAATCGGAATCGGAATCAAAAACCGATTCAGAATGGTCAGAAGACCCATCGTTTGCGTCGGGAGCGGTGTGTACACGAAAGCCCACGTCTGTTATTACAGGTTGCTTTGCTTGGTCGTCTGCGTCGGTCGGGATCGAGCTACTCTCACCATGCATATCATCGGAGCTTTCATCGGATAATTTAGCTTTTCCTTTACCTTTTGAACGTTCTCCTTCCAGCGCTTGGTCAGAGTTATCGTCCAAAACGACATCTGGGACTTGTTGCCAGCTTCCACTGCTATGCTCGCTGGTTTGTTCATGATCAGGGTTGGACATTGATGCATTATTTTCCTTGCTGGGCAACATATCCTCCGCTTTATCCTCCCACGTGCCTGAGATATTTCCAGTGCCTTGAGGTTGGTTTTCTGAAGGCTTGGGAACTGCCTCGAAAGACCAAGAATTGCCTTCTTCCAGACTACGTCGAATCTCTGTGGCGATGAATGATCGCTCTCTTGCTGGCATATTAGGTCTCTGTAAGTAGGTTGAGGGTTCTGCATCGGACGGTACAGAAACATCTTTCGAGCTTGTGGGAAGACTGCTAGATCGTTCAGGAAACACCACGTGGTTCGAACTGGAAGCCTGTTCTTCCTCTCTGGCATGTTCCTCTGGTATTTTCGGCACATGGGCGGCGTTTTCTTGCGCTTCTTCGCCGCCTTCAACATTATCTACCTTCCTGATTTGCTCTGACAATCTGAGTAGGTGGTCTCTAAGTCTGACAGCGTCTTCTATCGGCATTCGCTCAATGACCTTTACCAAGTCATCACGGGTGCCATCTTGCATTGCTCGTCTTAATTCGTCCGGAATATCCTCGCTATCTTGCCATGATCTGAAAATAGCTTGGCGAGTTCCACTGGCGGAAGAGGAGCGGCGAATTCGGGGATGTCGGCGCGGTCGTTCTTCTTCGTCGACATCCGTGGTTCCTTCATTGACCTGGCCAGCTACGTTGTCATGGACCTCTTCAGCCTCATCTTCTTCCTCTTCTTCAACTACAATTTCAGCAGCTTGACCATGGTTATCTGCGCCAACCCCATTCGCGCCTACATCGCCACCAAGTGCCACCATATTAATGACAGGCTGCTGTTGAACAACCCATTCTCGAATGAGAAATATTAAGATGAAGGCAACTACGACCAATAGAGTAATGATCTGGCCTTCTAGCACATCTATCAAGAACCGGTTGGCAGCTTGAGAGGGAAACCAATTGAAGAAAGAAATATCAGACAACAAGGAAGGGCTTCTCACGCCTAGAGGATCAGTGGTAGAATTAAGATCCGTGGTGTTGCGACTAGAAGTAGTCAGATGAGTAAGGGGGTAGGAAGCACCAAAGAAGAAGCGCTTCATAAGGGACCATGCGGTGAGCCGGTGGTATTGGGGTAGCGTGATATTAATCTTGGTGTTGTTGGCGGCAACGGCAGATGCAACGGCGGAACGCACCGCGTCCAGATTGACAGACTTGGAGCGCGAGAAGTCGAAGTGGGCGGAACCTGGAGGAAGATCCTTGGGAGGCGTAGTGTCTGGGTACAAGTCTTGGGACCACCCTCCGTCTCCCACCCAGAAAAGACTTCGCCAGACGACGCGCATACACCAAGGAAGCAATACTAGCCATACGGAGGCGACTAGTAAAGCCCTGCACCAGGTCATGAACATCTTCAAAACGTGTATTGCGGCGCGACGGACAAAAACGGTAGTGGGAATGCGGGTAGGCATGCCAGGATGGTAGAGTTTGGTAAAGCGGAAGGGTGTCTTGCATAGCTCGCAGTACTTCTTCTGGGAATGGGATAGCCACTCCATCAGACATTCTTGGTGTACGTATTTAATACTGCCACTGCATTTACAAGGGTAGAAGAGGGGCTCGTCAGAGGTGCTTTCGCCTCTACATATTCGGCAGGTATCCGGGTCGTCTTTCTCATTCGGTCTGGTACCGAACAAGTCGGAGTCGAGATGGGATTGCTGCTCGGAGCCCCTCGCGAAGCCGTGTGCGCCATCCCAGGGCGCCGCCGCGTCGGAGGCCATGATTGTTGGAGGGTGTAGGTTGAAGGAGGAGAGCGGAGTAGTCGGAGCGTACGGGGAGGACGAATAGGAGGGTTTAATTGATCAAATTGGGCGCAAAGGCGCGGCGGAGTTGCTCATGGACGCATCGGTAGACAGTGAGTGAGACAATATAGAGCAAGCCAAAAAAAGTGACGGCGAATCGATAGGGTGAAAGAGAGACAAAGTGTAAAAGCCAAGTAGGTGGAACAAAATATGGCTGTGGAGCGTAGGGCGTGTTGGAGGAGGTGGAGGATCGCAGAGAGGGGTAGGCAGCGGAGTCAGGGTTTGTAGGCGCGGTGGAGATGGTGAGAAGGTGGGAGGATGAGATGGTGTTGGAGATGGAAGACTGGCGACTGGAGGCAAAAGCATCAGGACAAGCACCAGAAGAGGACCGGGGGTTGTCATGTCGCCGCCGCCGCTGCGATGCCGCAAGGCTTGGCGGGGAAAGAGCGGCCAGCGCTGAGCCCTGGAGGGAGGAAGGCGCGTGCCAGCCTGGGGAGGAGCAACAGCAGGCCTTGTCTTGTCTTGAGTCTCGACTCGCCTTTGTTTATTACAGGCAGACTCATCATTCACAATTCAGTTTTCGGACTGAAGGCGATTTAGAGAATCACAAAAAAGCAAAAGCAACCTCGCAATCAGACCTCTCAAACTTTTTCTTGATTTATCCCAAATGCATTCATCATGGAAACTTGCATTGTTGGCTGTTGGTGCTCCCGCGCTCGCTGATACCATTTCGTCACTGCACGCACTGCAAGCAAACCACCAGCACGCTCCTGCCCAATAGCCGCTGTCAAAGGCCATCAGCCAACAAACCACAACAGTAATGACAACCCGTCGTCCATCTGCATCGTTGCAGCAGCAGGGCCAGTAGGAGCATGCATGTACACACATATGTTGATAGGTCGCTAGTCAAGATAAAAGATCCAGCCCACAGACGCTACTACATGAACTACGTGCAGCTTGTCCCAGAACATGGGAACATCCGAATATTCTGAGGCACCTGAGGCATTGGGGAGCTCCCGCACACGCCCCCGTAGCCTGAAGGAGCTCGCAATCGTCTCAAGTTTTTGCGAACAGGGCAACAGGGCCTGAGAGCGCATGGGTCTACGATCCACCCCGGCCCGCTGTGCAGCCATAAAGAACATGTAGCGCAAGCCCTTCCATCATCGCGTCCGCCCATCCTGATCTTTTCTTTGATCTTGCCGGATTGCTTGATTTTAAGTGCATCTGAGCCGCCTCTTGGTGTATTGTTCTCGTTCTTGTACTTGTTCGTTGCCCGCGCTTGCACGTGTCAATTACATCATCCCTGCTGCCGCTCACTGGTTACGAGGTGGATCCTCACCTCACTGACGCCCGTCAACCACCATCCCATCCATCGCTAGTTGTAATTTATCTCCACCTCTGCGGTCGCCATCCAGCCACTCCTCCCCGACGCTCAGTGCCCTCTTGTACGTCCACATCTCACCTCCAAGCTTCCGGCTTTCTCCTCGACCTTCCGAATCCACATCTCGCTAACGGTCATCCACCTGCACAGTCCCAGTTCGCGCCGTCACCGCGCCGTCACCGCCAGACCGAGACCACCACAGACACGCGAGCACCGGCCGACCCTTGAACGCTGTCGCATTTATAGGCCGCAAGTGCGCGCCCCACACAAGCAGCAATGGCTGCTCAGAGCAACGGAAGGGCAAAGAAGCCTAAGAAGCCTACAGCAAACGGCCATACCAACGGTCATGCTAACGGCCACATTGACAACTCCAAGCTCTCCGCGCCCGCAATACGGACACCCACTCACTCCCGGCCAAAGAAGACAATGGCAGGCAGTCTAATGAATGTCATCGCGAGGTAGGATCTCATTATTTTATTCTATTCTCCTCTCGAGATAGCTTCTAGTTGCTTGTTGCTGGTGTCACATGCAATCATCACGTATCTTACGGCCACCATACGTTCTTTCTTACTGACGCTATATCAGGCTAACAACGTGGTATATCCTCATCACTGTCCTTTTTAGGTGTCCTTCCTCCCTTACGCAAATATCCGAGACCTCCCCGCGCATTTGCTCGCCTTATCTACAGGCCCGGTCATATGTCACTCCATACCTCGACCCATACTACCAGCAATACGTAGCCCCCCAAGTCGAAAAGGTCAAGCCCTATGTTGATCGCTTCGAAAGCCAAATCTACACTCCAGCTGCTTCCTTCACTAAGGAGCAATACACAATCTATGGAGCCCATCGCGTAGAACAAGCCAAAAAGTATGCCGAGGCCGAGTGGAATAAGTCCGTTCGGCCCCAACTCCAAACTGCCCAGGACAAGGTCAAGGAGCAGTACGAGCAGCATCTTAGTGAACATGTCAAGAAGGCATCTGACCTTGCTTCGCCATACTACGAGGAGACGAAGAAGAGCTTGGATGAGATATACCATCTTACCCTCCTTCCCGCGTACGACGCCGCTCTACCTTATGCACGCACTGCTTATGCCCACGGCCATCATACAGTAGCTCATATAATCTTCCCGCTTGTGCAATCTGCGCGAGATACCACGTGGACCTTCATCCTCCGAACTGTTTGGCCCCAAGTACGCATCTTATATGGGGACAATGTTGAGCCTCAGTTGGTCCGCATCCGGGAGCGCCTTGGTCGTTACCGGGACCAGCAGAAAATTGAATCAGTTGTTGAGGCAGCTGAACCACAAACGTAAGTGCGGACAACCCCATTAATGCTTCTGCTTCTAATATCACAAAGGTCCGTCATCTCAGAGGAGACAAAGGTAATTCCGAGCACTGATATTTCTTCTGCTACATCAAGCGTATCGCCGTCGTCGGCGTCTTCATCCTCCAAAGGGGGTTGGGGCGTTCTGGATGATTTTTTCGGTGGTGGGGATGCTGCAAGCAGCAGTAGCAGCTCAAACGACAACGCTCAAGTCAAGACACCGACAATACCTGAGCCACCTAAGTTGACCGGTGCTGAGCTCAAGGCGAAATTGAACGAAGATCTACGAAAATGGCAAACTAAGTTTGCGGTAGCCGCTGACAAAGGTGCAGAAGACCTAGAGCAGCGGGTCGAGGAGATCACGAAACGCCAGGTCGAAAACGGCGTAAATGGACATGGCAAAGCCTTAGTCGTGCAACTTGAAGAGACAGCTAAGTCAGCAGTTGAAGCCTTCAAGCGTTTCATCAAGGAGACTGTCAAGTCAATCCCCGAAGATGCAACAGAAGAGGAGGTCGAAAACGCATACGAGAAGTGTGTGGCTAAGACCCGCGAATTCGGCCTCGCTGTAAGGGAGAAAGCTCAGAACATTCGATCTTGGAAAGCCACATATGATCAGCAGACTGACGCTTTGGTACAAGCCGCTGTAAGAAGCACGGTTGAGGTGTTGGAGAAGATTCACGGCTTGGGCCTTCAGGAAGTTGGCATGCGCTGGGCGTGGACAGATGGCGTGACATACAAAGATTGGCAAAATTACCACAAGCTCAGGACTACCCTCCAGGAGTGGCAAAAGGAAGTCGAAGCTGTTGGTTCGCGACATGACGGCCTTCGCATCGCGCATGAAGAAGCGAAGAGCCTTGAAGATCAGGCTATGACAGCTGCATCGAAGATGGTGGAAGAGTTGGTTCGATTGAAGAATGTGTCAAAATGGAAGATCTGGGCCGGTGATGCCACCGACGATTTTACTGACAAGGCTGTCCCACCAAGGGTTTTCAAGGCCGCACAGCAAGTGCTTGAAAACGCAGAAAGCGCCTCATCACAAGTTTCTGAAGCTGTTGTGGGTAGCGAAACGCCAGCTACTGAAAGTATTTCTTCTTCAGTAGAAGATGCTCTATCCGGTGCTTCCTCTAAGATAGCCGAGTCAATTATCGACCATGAGACGGTGGAAGCTGCTGAGAGTGTAGCATCTGATGCAAAGAAGAAGCTCTCGGAGGTTGTCATTGACAGCGTCTCCTCCGCCACGAGTAGCGCCAGCGAAATCTTGGAGCATGTTGAAAGCGCAGCGTCGGAGTCAAAGGAGGTAGTTGAGGAAGCTGTTTCTTCCGCTACTGAGTCACCCAAGAAGGTTTTTGGAGGAGCAATGGCTCAAGTCCTCGCCGAAGCGAAACAGGTCATATTTGACGAAGTCATCGACGATGACGACGAGGAGCCCACCCCCGTTCTCAAGAACCTTCAGGCGCAGGCCAGCTCGCGCTACAGCGAAGCCGTCAGTGTAGCTGGTGCGCAATTTGAGAATGCAAAGTCTCAGTTCTCTGAGTTGGTTTCCGGAACCCCAAAACCTGCTCACGAGACCATGCTCTCGATGATCGAGAAGGCATATTCCGATTCAGTCGCAGCGGCTAGCGAGCGCCTCGAAGCAGCGCTGCACTTGACTGATTCTGTCAAGAGCTATGCTGCGGGCCCAACCCAAGGCTACTTTGATTCTGTTTCCTCCATTGCATCATCGCGACTATCTGAAGGCCTCAGCGTCGCTTCTGCACAGTTCTCTTCACAACCGACCCCGGTTCTTGAAGGAGCTCGCCGTCAATACTACGAGGCAATCGGTATTGCTCATGGCCGGTATTCTGAGTTCATCGAGGCTGCCTCAAGCGCTGTGTATGGTCCTCAGCAAGGTACAATTGAATCCATTGTATCTGTAGCCTCTGAATCCGCAGAATCTCTCGCGTCGGCTGCCTCCGAGTCTGCAGAGTCATTGGCATCAGAAGCTAGCTCAAGCATTATTGGCTCTGAGACACCTTGGTCAGAGTCCGTTGCGTCTCAGGCGAGCCAAAACTGGGAATCTTTAATCGCAAAGGCCAGCCACCAAGTCTACGGTGCTCCTACCCCTTGGGCCGAATCGGTTTATCACCAAGCTGGTGAATATGGGGCACAGGCTACTTCCAGAGCAGCTGAACAGTATTCTGCAGTCCATTCTCTAATTTCTGAGCTAGTCGTCGGAAAGGAGCCCGACTTCACTGAGAGCGTCATGAACCGTCTCTCTTCAGCTTACTATACTGGCATTCCAGAAGTGTACGCCTCTGCTTCGTCGGCAGTCAACTCCATATTTACACCTCCCCCTGCCATTGAGACCATCTTAAGTCAGGCTAATGAGCAGCTCAACGCTGCTGTGGAGAGTGCTTCTATCGTTATCTACGGAACTCCCCAAGGCGCTTTCGAGCAGGCTCAAGAAAGCTTTTCGGCCGTTGCAGCGAATGCACAATCTGCGGTGAGTGTGGCAATCTTCGGTACTCCTGCAGCCACCGGATACGCCGCCTCAGTGTCGAGTGTGTACAATTCTGTGTCCTCGGTGGCTAGCGAGAATGTGGAAAACGCCGCGTCGGCCATCAGCTCAGCCGTATATGGTCCAGAACAGGGCGCTGTAGAGAGTGCAAGCAGCAGGTTGGCTGAGGCAATTGAGGCTGCTAATTCACGGATCAATGAGCTCTACGCTGGGGCCTCAAAGAGCGCTGCGGAAGCTGCCAGTCACGTCGCCGAGGCCGCTGCAGATGTGACTCAAAGGATCAAGGATGAATTGTAAGAGATGACATCGTCCATTGTTTCTGGATGCCCCCTGCCATACCAGAACAACCTATATTTGCCCGAATTATTTCCCCAAACTCATCCGCACTTACTATATCACCCCCTACTGTTATCGCGTACCCCCGATTGAATCGAAACAACAACTCAATCATACCCCTCGCAAACCTCACCAATACCCTCATTACGCCTGCATAACGATGTACGAGTACGTTTTTTGATATATATCCCCATATCCATCTATTCCCTGCGTTTCATCCCAAGTCTGAGCAAGCAAGTCGTTTCTGTCTTTTCCTTTTTTGGATCGAAAAGGGAGAGTGGCCGCTTTATTCCCCAATATATCGGAGCGTCGTATTGATTTTGGAAGCTTATGGTTTTTGTGTGGATTTTTTGAGCTTTTGGAAGACTGCTACTGCGAACACGGCACATGGACACCTGGCACAGAATTTCTTCTGCAATGTTCTCGTTCCATCGGTTTAGCTTTGTCCAGCTCAGTAGATCTGAGTTGCGTTGAGCTCCGGACAGAATGATTCCGAGAAAGAATGGGACTGGACGGTGAAGGCACGGCTTGGAATGAAACGGGGAGGAAAGAACGAAACTAATGACTATACTTACTTTTTCAAAATGACACAAAAAGGAGCAAGACAAAGCAGGACTAGGACCAGGACCAGGACAGGACGCTCGAAGAGCTGCTTAGCAACTACATGTATGCCTGTGTGTGTATTCGTGTGTATGTATGTAGCTTATTCAGATGAAATATCCCCTTCTTATTTATACTATTCCAGCTTTAAGTCTAACTCTCATATTTTCATACATGTGAGAGTGAGTCTGTGCTTGCCTTTGGCTTTACTAGCTACTTTTGAATATCAACGCCAACACGGCCATTGGAATCTTTCAAGTAGGTAATTACATGCTCTCTTTGTTTCCAAGTCAACGAACAGGTGCCTGTGACGTATCGTATCGTATCGTACGGCATACCAAGTCTCATCACATATCTACACCCACAAAACTACCATATCACCTTTTTCCACTAATATTCCATATCTCTCTTTCCTTTGACCCGACAGTCAAGAAAATTTAATCCACTACATAGTAGTGCATGTGCATGTTGTTCACCGTCTCTATCTCTATCTAGCTAACCCTGCCATGTCATGTCATGTTCACATATACTCTCTCCGTCTCCGTCAATGACTCTATTCCAACCGTAAAGAATATAATATGCAATAGCACGAGGGACAGCGGGAGATGAGGATGAGGATAGAAAGGGGTCTTGTATTGGGGTAATTCTGCTGATGGTTACTTTCGGGGTTATGTCGTTTGTGAGTCCTGACTACATAGCACGGCGCACTGTTGCCGTTTCAGCTTCCCAGATCTTTAGAAAGATTTGGGGCGGTGCACATAGGAATAGGCAAAGTGTCATGATAGGTAGAATAGTTTGCTTTGGTTGATGTTGTCCATTCAAGTTGGGGTGTTGGATCTATATACGTTGATTGGGACCTCGCCAGACTTTGATTCCCACTCCCTTATTTCAATCCATCCGTCCATCCATAATTTGTATTCCGTCCTTCCTTCGAATCCTACACTCGCCATCTCATTCATTCTTAATACACAATACACAGTCGTGTCGAACCGAACCAAACCGAATCAAGACATTCAAATCGCTGATAATCCCACAAGACAGAAAAAGGCTAGACCCGTAAAAAGTTCCCATAAGCGCCAAACAAATGCAGTCTCGAGGTTTCATGAGTTACGCTTCAAGCATCGTCGTCAAAGTCGTCCGTTCTTAAGAACTTGCTTAAGAGTCACTGTCGCTCAAGCTGTCCCTTCGGCCCACGGCCCGGACACCGCCTCGCCTGTACCCATCCATGACGTCCCTCCCGCGTCTGGCACTCGGGCCTCCGACTTGACTCACGCTCTCGCTGACGCCAACGCTGCCTGCTGAGCTCAAACCAGGGATATGGCACGGGTACGAGATCGTACCTTGCACGTCACCATTGGCTTGAGTGAAGATGTCAGAAGGAGCTCGCCTGGAATTGCCTTGACGAGAAGAGCGATGTTGTTTGCGGGGTGAGGAGGAGGACTGGCGGGTACGAGACTGAGACTCGCGGGTACGGCGATCGTGGCCTTCGCGGTTGGAACGGCGGTTGGAATAGACAGAAGGATCGGCATTGGGACGGTAGTCAGAGTAGTAGGACGATTCATTCATTTCCGAGGGAGCAGTGCGGTCGTCAGTATAAGCGCCGGTGTAGACAGTGCCATTATCATCGCCTGTAGTGAAGGAGTAAGCGGCAGAAGGAGGAGCACGACGTCCTTTACCACCACCTAGTAAACCAGAAGCTTCGGTTGGAGCGTTTGTCTCAGTCATGGCGGGACCTTCGGTTGCTGGGTATTCGGTGGCAGGGTACTCGGTGGCAGGGTACTCGGTGGCAGGATACTCGGTGGCGGGATACTCAGTGACGGGATACTCGGTGGCAGCATATTCAGTTTGGGGAGCTTCGCTTTCAGTACGTTTGGCCTTCTTTGCTTTCTTCTGCTCGGCTTTCTCCTGTTTGGCTTTCTGCTTCTCAGCTTCCTTTTGGGCTTTGGCTTCAGCAGCGGCGTTCTTAGCAGCCTCCTTCTCCGCAGCCTTGGCCTTCCTCATACGTTCCTTTGCGCGGCGTTCCTTTTCTTTGGCTTCCTTCTTCTGGTCCTTTTTGTCCTTGGACTTGACGAGAGGGCGACCCGAGACGTTTGAGCCGAGTTCGGAGGGTTCAGTAGCAGAGTAGTCAGTGTACATGCCATCAGCTTGACGGTTGAGTCCTCCGACACGGGCAGGCTTCTCGTGGCGGTACTCGCGGAGTTCAGGGTCTTTGTAATCGTTGGTGTGGTCGCGACGGTTCTTCTTCTTCTTAGCGTCTCCACCACGAAGGCCAAACAGTCGTCCATTGCCCTCCTCGACCTCTCGCATTTCGCTGAAGTCGGCGCTTGTTCCAGTCTCATCGGTGTATCCAACGCTGCTTTCGGCTCCGTAGCTTCCGCCATGCACAACGCTACCGCCACCGAGCTTGGTACTCTTAGTGGCATTGGAGAGTGTCTTTCCGTCAGGGCCTTTGCGTCTCAGAACAGTCGATTTGTATTCTTCCCAGTCGCCTTCTCTCCACTTGAAGCCGCCGTTCCTAGCCCAGAAGAAGAACCACAGGGCTGTGAGAACCATACCGGTTCCGATCAGGGCGAAAAGCACCTGAATACCGACATTGTTGAAAGCGTTGGCGGGCTGCGAGCCCTGACCTGGAGCAATCCTGTATTCGCGTTTTGCAAGATGCACCGTCTGCGGGTCAGAGCTAATATCGGGATGGGGCGCCATGGCGGGCGGACGAAAGAATGATGTTCAAGCAACGAATGCAACTGTCAGAAATAGTCAGGTAAAATTCTGGAAAATGAAGTTCAGTCTGTTTGGGGTCTTAGGAGGGAGACAGGAGGGCTACTCCCTATAGTTTTGGTATGATGTGGGCGTGGCTGGTGGAGAAGTGAGGTGGTGGTTGGGGAGGCTGGGGGAAGGCGCGCTCTGACGCAATCCAAACAAACCGCTGCCAGAGCAACGCACGGGCCACCATCACGACCACCCGCGCACCACCATATCACCACACCATTGTCTACAAATCTACCAATCATCGTTATTTGGTGCCAAGAGGCGAATTACACATCTGACGTTGTATGGGCGCTCGTCAAATTAATCAATCTGACCCAGATCCAATTCTATGAGCTAACGCCGAAAAGGGCTCCCGGATATATACAGCCGCCACTTTCAGTTTGTATGTAAATATACATTTGTCCAAACCTTCAACTTACAGCTGCTTCGCAATTCTTACAGGACATTGGTCAAAGAGGAGACAGAAAGAGAATCTTGCTCCAAACTTTCATACTCCTGGACTGTGAGCCGGCTTCCTACAATCTCTTCACTGCTTTGAACATTGAAAAGATGTCTTCCTCCTCGTTCTCCGACACTGACTCGATATCCCGCAACATTACATACTTGCTGCAGAACCTACCACTTCCCGTCTTACTTAAAAAATTGCGCAGCCCTCCCTGAATCTGTCTTCTCGCTGGTGCATCGCCTGTCCTCTGCACTACAACGGTCCACTCTGACAATCCGTTCGCAGTGTCAACCCACCAATCCTTAGCCGCCCAACCTAGTTTTACCCCTTCTTTTACACCAACTAGGCACTTTCCTAACTGTTCAAGATTTCTTTGAAGTATGGCATACTGTTGAGCAATTGCGGTAGCGTGAGCCAAATGCTGTCCAAGTAGCTCCAAGGGCGTGATGATGAATTCAACTCGCTCAAAGGTCGAACCTAGCACGAGAAAATCACTAAGATCTACAACCCAATTGTTGTGTTCGGGGTAGATAGATATTTCGGCCCCCTGGCTACATGTAAATCTGAGCTTCAAATCCCTTGCACCATGGTTGCAACCTCTTAGCAATTGACATAAATTCAAAGCGTTGAATTCTTTGAGCCGACTTATCGGCTGAGGGCCGATATACCCTCTTATGCTGCCTATCATCTGTTCCTCTGGCCAAGGCCATGCGTCTTGATAGCCGTTCAATTTATGCTGGGGTCTACCAAAATATCTGAGTTGAACGCCCTGCATTGTTCCACTGAGATCAAACTTGCGCAGTCGGCAGAGGGACAGTAGTCGAAACGGCGTAGTTGGAATTCTTGTATTGTCCCCTCTCACTTCAAAATCTACACATTTTGATTGCCGATAAAACTCGCTCAATCCATCTGCAAGCATGCCTTTGCATGTCAGCAGCCAGCAAGGCAGAGCATTTGCGTACGTTATCCCAAGAGACGACCCGTAGACCGCCTCTACTAATGTGGTGCCATCGAAAAATCGATATATTACCCCAGAGAATAGAAGGGAATAGATCTCAGCACGAATTTCGAGCGGAATGTTGAAGAACGGACAAAGGACAGATGCGGGGGAAGGAGGGTTGGTCTCGAAGAAAAGCGGGACAAGCGGTACTTGTGCCGTTGTACATGTGCTTGATGGAGACGCCATATTCGTAGAACCAAACAGAAACCACTCCTTTATCTGAGATGAGATGTTGGTTGTAGAAGTCAGAAAGTGGAGAGAGGGAAAGGTAAAGTATTCGGCCACGTGAAATGAAATGTCGTGCCAACCTGCATCATGTGGTACGAGCTCAGCCACCCCACTAAGTACCAAATAAAGGTAGCCTACTATGTTGCGCAACATGCGGCTGAAAAACAAGGAAATTATTCCCGGACGGTGTCTTTCAATCTTTTGAAATTCTGCAACTATAACGTTGCATTTATAATAATATCTTTAATTCACTTACATATAGGGAACTGCTCTGATCAATCCTCCAGCCACCAAGGAGACAGTAGAGGCCAATAAACATATTCACTAAATCTAAATTTCATTCTTTCCCTGCTAGAACTGTGATCAGATGTTCAAAGTAGTAGATACAGAGCGCTGTGGGTGTTGTCGGTGAAGCGCGACCTGAGTTTAGCGTCCATCACAACACCAATACGACCTTCAACGAGACGCGTGTGATCGTTTGCCAGTTCAAGTAGTTCAGGAGAATCTCTAACTCTCTCTCTTTGTATTAGAAACCCATGCTTTATTCAATTATGGTCGTCCGGGTGCCCTGTAGTTCAAAGCGAAAGGCCACTTCGGAAGTGAAAACATGTCCATCCTCAGCCTCATGGAGTTATATATATATGGTATCTGTTCTAGGTATAATCCTCAAATTCCTTTACCAACACAAAAAGAAATGGAAGAAACTAAGTAATATAACGTACTCTGAAAATCTTTCCGTCCAGCTTTATCTCCGTGCCGACATCATTCACATATATTCCATGGGTGCTCATCGTCTCGTCCACCTCATTGTCTCCAGCCTTCTCCATTATTACAAATACGGTTTCGGGTCCTGCTTCTTATAAATTTATAAAACTTAGAAGACCATACTCTACCTCTCTTATCGATGGTAGTCCTTCCTTTTTTTTAAACGTTGAGAACCCGCTCTGTCGCTTTATCTAAGTGAATGTGGCGACTAATTGCTCCCCAACCTATTTGATCGCTATCATTCACGCCGACGAGGTATTTTCCTACTTCTTCGAGTTTTTTTTGAAGCCGCTGGTATGTATCATACAGGATACGAAGCTGATGCAGGTTTCTATGGCGTATCTTCGAGATACTTAAAATGAATTCTACAAGTTTAAGAGTGGACCCTAGGACCGAAAATCCCCTAAGATTAGTAATCCATGTAATTGCCATGTCCTTGGTACTACTCGGGATTCCGTACGGATGTTCGAATCCGAACCTTATTTGCAGTTCCTTCTTCCTATAGTTGTAGCGCCTAAGATATTATTATAGATGCAGCACCTAATTATCCCCACCAAGTTGCGCGGGAATAACACGCCCAAATCTTTTCCCTAGTCTCTTAGCTATTTTAGAACTATTAAACTTCAGTCTGACATCCCTACGAGCACTTTCATATCAATATTTCGTATTCAGAAATTAGAGAAGAATCGAAAGGGTATTAGTTAGATCCCTCCAATTATTGCTTCATTACAGTGTGCCACGTAATACGCATAGCGATAGAATTCGTTCAATACTTCAGGGAGCGTTAATTTGCAAGCTAATGGCTAGATAGGCGGTGTCATAAGTCGCATGTCTGGGAGAGAAGGGCCATAGAGGATTTCAGTTGTTATGTCATTTTCAGAACAGTACATGTCATCCTTGAAGAACGTAAAACTTAGACCCGAAAATAGGCGAATGTAAATTTCAATCCAGAGTTCGATAGGAAGGCGGAAAAAGGGAGAGTGTGAGGCAGAAGCGGGAGCGGGGGGATTAGTTTCGAAAAAGAAGGGCACAATCGGTAGTCTCGTGGATGAATCTGACACAAAAGCCATACTGATGAGAACAGGATGCAGAATGTTTGTTAACAATGGTTAAGTCCAGAAGGGCTTGAACGTACAAACTCAATTTTCGAAACTAATCTGCCAATTTTGGGCGCAAACTGAGCGGGGTCTTGGTTACCTAACAACGCTAAACTGGTTGAATGTCCATGTCTGTGCATATCTAATCTACATGTAGTCACTCGGTAGTATTTCAACGCTCTATGAAAGCACGGGTGCTGCGATGTGCTAGGAGCACTTTTCATGCTTTAGCTAGTCTAATATGTAGTCGCTAGAAACTTAGGTATATGATTTTATTCTTGAGCCTTCGGTACTCATCATGTACAAAATCGTTTATATGGGAGAGCTTTGCATCGGGCCTCGAACACTTGTCCATCAATATCTACCTTGATGCCTGCGTCATTTTCAGTACTGGGGTATATTCCGCCCATTTCGTTCTTAGCCTCTTCCTTTGGCTCCTTGATCATCACGTAGGTATTGTAATTGCCGAACGTAACAATTTTAAAACACTGGAGTCCAAAGTATTTCTCTCCGTCCCTTTGAATCCCGTTCGTTCTGTAAACATCTATGGACCACTGTATTGATCTGCCGTCATTATTCTGCCAGTCTCCTACCCTCCAGCCTGATTTGTTCCCTTATCTAACTCCGATAAGCATCTTTGCCGGCTCTTGAAGCTGTACTTGAAGCTGGAGGTAAGTTTTGTGAAGTACTGAAACCTGGCCGAAATTTGCCTGATGGATTGTCGTGGTATTGATAGTGAATTCCACATGATCGAATGTTGATCCTAAGACACAGAATGAACTGACATCTGGAATCCATTCAATTTTGCCAAATCTCGAACCTATAAATGGATACCGGAGTTCGAACCTGAGCTTCAGTTTTTTCATGGAATGATTGCGGCCCCCAAGCAGCTGTAATATGTTCCACACATCGCTCCATGCTCAGGAACAACGCGTCTCACCTGATCATCCTGCTCATTCTCCCCGTCGGAAAACTTAAGAGTGACATTATACTGTTTGTCTAGATCAATCTTGCGAAGTCAAGAGAGGGAGAGCAGTCGAAACGATGTTGTTGGACAAACCCAGTTGTTTGTTCGCCACGGCTGTCCAATGCATCTTACATGTCGATAAAACTCAGTGAGAGCCTCCGCAAGCATGTGCTTGCACGATAATAACCACTGAAGTGAACAACTTCCGGAATCGTGCCCTGTAGCAGGGGTGCCGTAAGCAGCGAGGATGGAGTTGTCCCCTTCCGTCTAGTAAAAATTGGAGGCAGACAGAAGGATAGAATAAATGCTGATACGAAGCTCGATCGGAAGACGAAAGAAATGAGAAGGGCAATCTGATGCAGGAGAGGGAGGGCTGGTCTCAAAGAAGAAAGGAACGATCCGATTTAAAGCTGGGGCTATACGCGAACGTGGCACTGACAAAGTTGTCGGGATTGGATTGATGTCAAGGCATTTAGCGAATGGTCAAATTTCACGATCAGCCTTAAGTTTTGCAATTATTGACGGGAATTGCAGCAGCTGCCGCCTTACATGTATATTTATACAGTAAGCCATCAATATGAGCTCAAATTGATGCTGATTCTGGATTAGCGCCTGTGTCATCGGCATTGGTAGTCTTCGAACTCCCCTCAATCTTGCTCCTGTTTGCATATCAGCTGTATGACGATTGAAGGCCAATGTACCTAGCCATTCCAGCAAGTTCACATTACTAACATACTAGATTTGATTAAGAATTAACGGGGTTGTCTATCTTCATTAATATAAGAGACTCACTCAAGAAAACTGCCTAGACAGCTACACAAAAGGCCTACGGCACTTCTATGCGAACACAATATTGTCAAACCACCTGTAAATGAGCTTCTGGCTAGGTAGATTAAATTTAGCCTTAAGTGAAAACTTCTCTGTTCACCCATGTTGCAACTACGTTATCCCACCCATTCTTTTCGAGCAGCCTTGCAATCTCACCGCGGCTAGAGGGCCTTGCCCGGTGCAGAATATGATCCGTTTCAGATTTTTCTCTGGGATCAGCGCTTCTCTCCAGAAGTAACTGGACATAGGAAACCAAACCCCTCTCCGCGGCCCTAAAGATTGGGGCGCAGGAACAATATGATCTTTCGTATACCTTTGCATTGATATCCACGCCAAGGTTGAAGAGGTTCTTCAGCACATCAATATTTACCTTCCGTGCTTCAATTGCTCTCTAAATCCAATCTGAGTCCTGGGATATTCCATTGATGTCGACCTTAGTTCCGAACAGTTCCACGGTTATCTCATTCCCATAGTAGATTCCCAATATGAACCCTGGATCCAGAACATGCTTTGAATTTTCGGGCCTGCAGCGAATTTCTGCCCAGCTTAGAATAAATCGCACAACTGGTTGGTGACGAAGTCTCTTTAAGGAAAGATTGGGCAACGGGACCTGGCTCCTCATCCGGCCATGCAGTCATGTTATGATGTTCCAGTAATTTTTGAACACACTCTTCGTGTGCGTCTAATCTCCCCATGGCTAATTCAAAATCTTCGTAGGAGATGTGATATGTAAAATTCCGGGTGCCTTTAGTAGTCCGTATGTGCGATAAAACAGCTTGTAAGACTGAAATTGTTCCCATCGAATTGCGAAGCTGAGAGGAGTAGTACCGATGCACAAACTTATATTTAACAAGATTTCTTTATCATCTTGTGCAAGAAGTGATACAGTGTCTGCTTCACTTCGCATTATAGCGTGACATATTCGGCAAAACGTCCACTCCACCATGATTCGTTCCTCAAGCTACTGGTCAGCGCTTCCTGATATTCTGGAACCAGGGAGTTCGCGTTGATAGTCCTCGGGAATTCTGTCAAAGTACTGGGACCCATGCGTGATAACGGCTGTCCAACGAGGGCTATACATAGGTAATTGAAGCCATTCTTTGAACAGAATATCTCATGCTCCCTGGCCAGCTTCAATTGAAAAGCCTCTCCTTGCTCTTTTCCGTTCGAAAGCGGCGAGAAAAAGATGCGCAAATAAATTTGGCTCCTGGTGCCGTCTCTTCATTCGATGCCGAAGATACTTTTCGCGTAAAGTAGGTGGAGCTGTTCCGAGCGCGACCTTATTCGCAAATTTTGAGCCGTAGAAGAGTCCTGCGTCATTGAAGGATTGATACAGGATCTCCTGGTCCAATGGTCCTAGAGGAGTAAGGCGAGACGAAGATAAAGGCGCTCCCTCAAGACACTCTACTTACGATTCACAAGCCGAAGGGGCAATAAGTCCCAGTAGTCATAGGTGCTAGCGGCAGCCCCAAAGGCTAGTCGAAATAAATCTAATGGGAGGCGCATTTCCTTTCTAGGTACAATGTACCCCAGATATTTCACAGGCACCTGTCAGTGAGAGAAACCGCTGTTTTCAGCTTCGCGGACCTGAGTGTGGTCGCTTCATATGCCCTGGGGTAGCCCTGAACCGACATTTTCAAAATTTCAGGCAGAAACAGCTCGTTTACGGGTGTGAAAATGATGAGAATACATAATCTCACACGTTTCGCAAGCTGGTACAGGAGTGAGTAGTAGGATCACCAAAGATTCGCGAAGCCTCGCACAGTATCTTGGCAATACACCATTCTTGTTATGGTCAATATCATGATCACGGGCCCGAGTATTTCTGCTACCCACAACTCTGAGATGAAAAGATAACATACCATTCAGAATTGAGAAAAATCCAATGGAAGGCTCTGGGCGACTTTGGGCGACTTTGATCAAGGTCGTTCACGTATCAACTTGGATTCATGTTCACTCCACATATGCCAACATATGTCAAACACTCACGAGGTGCCTATATGATACAATCCACTACAGGGGCCGAATTCGAATCTCCAGAGTGAATAGTACATTTGTTGAAAACCCTGCGCAAGTATCGGGCTGTATGGCCAGTTGTTTGAATTTCGAGTGAACCCAGAAAATACTGTCTCAACAATAACTTGGGGATCAACTCCATATCAAAGAAAAGAGATTAGGACGCGTCAGATCATTAAAATTTGATACATGTTTGTGGATCAATTCATGAATATAGAATTGACAGTGCAACGATGCTAGTGGAAATATGTTGACCGCCGACAATGACCTCGCGATCGTCGAGCCTTAAAGGAGACGCGTACACCAGCAGTGCAACAAGGATGTTGCGCAACCAGGAGGCTCAAGTTAAATCTTCGTTTGAGACCCCATGTCAGCCCAAAGTTCATCTGTTGGCAGCGGCTGCAAGTGAGTATGACTCGCGTGGCGTGACCCCAACCCTTCGTCTATCATTCCCTTCCCAACCTTTGGAGGCGAACAGGGAAGCAGAATCGTTCCTTGTCTTGGCATGGGGGCGGTTTGCCAATTCAGTCAGGGGCAAGTTTTGTTGACGAAAACCCCTTGGTGTCGAATACTGTGGAGATTACCACAGGTACTCAGGAATTGAAGTGGAGAAGTGTTGAATGTTCTGGAGCTGTAAGAAGCAAATTTCCAGGGCAGTGAAGAAAGGGGCACGGGAAGATGGATTACAATGGCAAAGAGGATCCTGCACGATTTTGCCTTGGCTTGGTGAAGAAGGGGCACAACAGTTTTCCTGGATCAAATTGTGGCAAAATCTTGATATGTGTGTGAATAGAGATGTAATAGAAATTCAGGAGATCGTAGCTCCTAAAAAGAAAACACCTTCTCGAGGAACCCTTCTCACGTTTATGCCCATAGTGGACCAATTTTTCTTTTGAGAGCAGCCAATCAATTCTTACACTTCCCTTCATGCGAGAGTTTAGGAAGTCGGAGTGCAGGATTTGGTGATTTACAGAGGCAATTCCCATTACATATGTGCATTATTCTGTAGATGTGGTATGGGTACTTCTCCACAATAAGTGGATTGCACTCCAGTGAGCTTAGTTCTGCACATGTGTGCAACTCTTGAGATTACAATTTTGAGGCATGTGTTGGGAGGCTGTTATCTCCGAATGAACGTTGGACGTTTGAAGCTTCACTCAAATTTACGTGTAGGGTATTACAGCTTGTGTTTTAAATGGAGTGGTTACCACCCATTTGAGGAAAGTTGAGATTTCTCAATACTTTCGCGTGACGAGGAGCAAATCGGAGTAATAACACTCGTCGCATGTAAAGATGCGGGAGGAGCGTGACGATAATCAAATAGTAACGACGTCTAGAGAACAAACAAATAGCGCACTGCTTTGGCCTAGGAAAGTTGTCCCAGGAGGACCCATTATAGAGTGGGTACGTTCAGCAGTAAACAATAGGTATTGTGATCGGGCGCTGATCATGTCTTTGGATAGGTTAGCATAACGTCGAACTTGGACATAAGACCGCCAACGACCGAATTCTATCTATCTGTCAATGCGTCCTGTAGTGTCCCCTCACTTAGGGTTGCAAACAAAGTGCAAGAGTAGCCGCCATGGATATGAACAAGCACAATGCCTACAATGCAATTGACCATCAGTTGTTCGCTTAGAGGTGTAAAAAGAGTAAAGCCGTCAAGAACAAATTTCTCCGGACCTCGCCCCACGTCGAAAGATCCAGACCCAATGTTTTGTGACCCGCCGGGCGACATTTTCGGTACTGAAACATCTTTTTTGCGTCGTCATAAGCGCTTGGCCAGGTCCCTTTCATTTTCAATGTGGCGGATGCCAAGCTCACTATGTCGGGTTGAAACATTTCGTCTCCTCTAGTATATTGACAAACCCCAGTGTCGATCGATTTAGTGAGCTTCAAGAAACCAAACGAGGCGGCGGGTGAAACACGATATTGTCGTGTTATCGGGAGACCGATGTTTGGACGCCTCGGGACGGGAAGATGGACGGGAAGATGTTTGCTCGGTTGCCTGAGGTTATCGGGCCCAGAAGCAAGGCTGATGCTTCCTGCCATCGATTCAATTCGCGGCGCCTGTTTGTCTGATGTGTATTGGGCTGAGAAACGTTTGACGTACCCCTTGTAGGTCTCCACACCATCAAAGGGGATCTGACTCTCCAACATCGAGCGTGTATAAAGATGCTTTAGCATCACAGATTTCAGATTTCTTCTCATCCTCATCACCAACATTCTATTCATTCATTCTTGTACAGTTCACTCTGTTACAAACTTTCTTTCAGCTCTGTGCTAGACACAATCGTTCTTCTTTTCAAAGTCCTTCTTTTGCTGTGCAAAACCTTCTTTTTTCATCCCAACCCACAAGCAATCTACATTTGAAAACATTTCGATTGAGTAAACATGCGTTTCTCTACATCCACTGTTGCCTACGCGGCACTTCTTCTCTCTACCGCTGAAGCGGCTCCTTTCTGGGGCTTCGGTCACAGACACAGCGGAGAACGCAACTCAACTGAGGGCAACGGCCGTGGTTCTGGACGTGAAGACTCTGACAGGCCTTCTTTCCCTTCTGGCATTTTCCCCTCTCAGGGTGGAGCATTCCCCACTGGAGGATTCGGAGGCAGCAGGCCCAGTGGTGGCTTCGGAGGCTTCCCATCTGGCTTCCCATCCGGAGGATTCTCTGGCTTTCCTGGTGGTGATGAGCCCGCCGAAACTGGCTTCCCCGGCTTCCCCGGTGGTGATGAACCAACTGAAACTGGCTTCCCTGGTGGCGAATTCCCTGTCCCTGGCGAGAGCGGAATCGCTACAGGCCCAGCTCCCACCGAGGCACCCACTCTGCCGACAGGCGGCGCTGGACGTGATGTGAGCTCGGTCTCTTTCGAGCTGCCCTCTACCGCTGAGGCTGTAGCTGCGGAAGACGATGAGGACAGCTCTAGCGAGTCGAAAAAGTCCACCAAAACTAAGAAGAGCAAGTCAAAGACCAAGACCAAGACCACCGAAGCGGCTGCAACTGCCACTGGCGGCTCCGATTCTGACTCTGAGGAGGGAGCTACTTCCGCAGCTCCTTCTGCTACTTCTGGCAGCGGCTCCGGCTCTGAAGAGACAATCACAGCTCCTGCCCCTACTTCTGGTAGCGGCAGCGGCAGTGGAAGCTCCAACGGCACAACCCCTTCCACCGGATCCGGTGCCACGGCCAACGGCAACTTCCCCACTGCTACTGGTGAGGAGACACTCAACGAGCCTATGGTCATTGCTGCTGGCGAGACTTTCGATGGAGGACTGAAGCGTTACGGCCGTGGTGTTAGCTGCTCTGGACAATCTGAGGGTGGCGATTCCGATGCTGTTTTCCAGGTCGAGGAAGGCGGCACTCTCAAGAACGTTATCATCGGTGCTGACCAGGTCGAGGGTGTCCACTGCATGGGACAGTGCAACATTGAGAACGTCTGGTGGGAGGCTGTTTGTGAGGATGCTCTTACTATTAAGCAGGAATCAGGAACTTCCACTGTTACTGGTGGTGGTGCTCAGGGCGCTGAGGACAAGGTCATCCAGCATAACGGTGGTGGAACTGTTGCTATCAGCGGCTTCTATGTCAGCGACTTCGGTAAGCTCTACAGGTCCTGCGGTAACTGCAAGACCATGTATGAGCGCCACGTTACTGTTGATGGTGTTCTTGCCGAGGGCGGATCTTCCACTTTCGTTGGCATCAACAGCAACTATGGCGACACTGCCACCATCACCAACTCCTGCATCACTGGAACCAAGAAGATTTGCGAAGAATTTGAGGGCAACGACACCGGTGACGAGCCCACCAGCATCGGTGATGGCCCCAGCGCTGCCTGCATTTATACTGATGCGGACATCAACGCTTGCTAAGCAAGCAAACTTTTCTACGGGGGTTATTTTGGGATGACATGACATGTTGAAGAAGGACTCTCTTGGTAATGAGGTTTCAACATAGCATTCCTTTCTGGAACATTTCGTTGTATATAATTCTATTCTTCTTGCTGGTAGAACTGGCGTTTATTAAATCAAACATATTTCACGATCTTCAGTCTTCAATATTCTGATCAATGATGTATTAACTAGAATGCTGTGAGTTTCTCATCCATACAGAACATTTGCATCTAGAGCCTCTCACCCTCTTTGGTAATTCGCAGCCCAACCCTGAAAAGGTTTCAGAGTGATGACAGGTTTAGGAGGCGGACGTAACTTCAATTTCTTCCATCATCACCATTGGTCAACAGAATTTTCAATACCGGACGTAGGATTCATACGATGTCCGATATTATCTCCATACTTGTTCATTATATATTCAACAAGAACGAGGGCCCTGGAAATCCGTATACACAGAACAGAGTATGTGTTATCTGGGTTGGAAGACCATATGCAAATTGAGTGACAACCCACGGACTTTAGTCTGGGCAGAAGTCCGACGCCAGATTGCTCGTGAATCCTCGTAAATCTTCGTATCGGAACTGGGCTCGTGTTTCAATTATTCCAGATTATTAACAGATATGCGTTCTGCTTTTAGGGCATGTTGCCGAACATTAGAGCGATTATTACTTGTATCATTGAGTTGCTCAGCAGTATTATGCGCAAGTTCAGGCAAAGATCAAGTGTGCGGTTAGACAGAGAACACGAACTGCCAACACTCCAAAAAAAAAATCGCAAGAATAATATTTCTGCCTTTTAGAAGAGTTTTATGTAAAAGTAGAGACGAAATTACACTTGACATCGCAAAATCATACGCAAAGTGTGAAGTAATCATTGTAGATTCGTAGCCCTCCATCATCGCGTTAGGATTTCCGATCGTTAACTCATTATCATGCCGTAGGTTAAATATAAATACATCACAATCGACTCATACATTCCTAGCCTTAGTTCCCTCTATTCTTCCAATGAAACCATAGCGACTGATGTTGGTGTGTCTTCCTCACAAGATAGCTCTCTTCGCTCTCGTCTTCGTGTTTTTACTAGCCCGCTTCCACTTCTAGGCACTCCCTTCCATTCTTGGGTTGAAGCGCATATCATTTGCTTCGTCAATTGTTTTCTGGGAGAGATTATATCTCGCTGGGAAGTCTCGATGATTGTGGTCCTTAACGTGACTTCGGATCAGCTACTATGTCAATTCCTTCGTCTCCTTCTCTCTTTTTTCCTGATCCGATTTTTGTTTTTCACACCGCCTGAGCGGTTTTCTTTCTTGCATCTGCGAGGAATGATGGGAGAATGTCTTGTGTGTTTGTTGGAACACGAATGGCGTGATGTTTGGTTGTGTAGTGGGCCGATAACGTGGGTGCTCAACAATAACTCCATCTGGTCGCTGCATGACGCGAAATTTCGGTCGTCTTTTCGGCTCAGGCTTAATAACAAGTGTAATGGAAAGATTGGAAGTTTCTTGGATAGGACATGTAGATTCGCTTTGGAGCTGAGTATCTTGACATGTACTTGCTTCGGTGTTGTCCCGCATTTTGAATTCATCCGTGTTGAGTTGTAGAAAGGGATGTTAACCCACAAAAAAGATAATATATAGCAGAAAGTGGTGGTGGGATGACCAGATTTTAATCCAAAACACGCCGTAACGTCGGACAAGCGAAGGGCACAATTAAAAGAGCACCATTCGTCCACATCATGCACGTCTGGCCATGCTCAGCTGTGATGCCTACAGGCAGCTCCGTGCAAAGAGTCCAGACCCTCCCCTGGTACGACGATCCCGCGCGTGTCCTCTTAACGGATTTTGAGCCACCTGCAGCTCTGTATCCGCGTGCTGTGAAGAACGCCTGCAGGGACTTTCTCCACAGGATGTCGAGATTATACTCGCGTGTCTGCATAGTCTCGAACCATGTCGAACGAGCACACAAAAGAAGTCCATAGTGGGTGTAGTGAGAGAAAGTGCTTGAGCTGAAGGAGCACAGCCACTGCGCCACAGCTGTTATATTAGAGGCGTAACCACCGTGACAGAGAACGTGTGAACCCTTGAATGGCTCACAGTTGCCTCCGAGGCGGAGGCGGAGGCAGGCTACGTAACCGTGGTCTAGACTTTCGGCGGATCAGCCGGCGGATCAGCCTGCGCCCATGCCTATGCGTTTCTTCACAACAGTGGCTGGTGGAGTCAGTTCGTGGGTCGGTGACGTAGTTTCATGTTTCCTTTGCGCTTGAGGCATTGTTACCTCAAATCGGCTTTTTGAATAATAAACGTGAATTCCAGTGCTGTGCTTTCCTGGCTGTGGCAGCAGATGAGAGTGAGCGGTTGCCAAATCTGGCTAGCGCGTGTTAAGCGAGCTTTTAAACCCCAAGCCTATCACCTGTATCACAACTACAGCACCCAAACAAATACAATCCTCCGTCAATTCGAAGCCTATAGCTTCGAGGTAACGCACAATGTACCGGTGGCGACGAATCTCATGACCCAGACCACGCCCCCTGTTTCGCAGCTTTAAGCCTCGAGCTCAGTCCGTCGAATCGATGCCAGATGACAAAGGAGGACTTGGACTTCCATCGGCGGACATCGAGGACTCGTAGCACTGGGAAGATGATATTAGCAGCATTACAGTATGATGGTTGGAGAGGCGTGGTGTGTTTTTACCTATTTTCGAAGTTCTAACATGGAGACTTTTAGGATGTTAACGATGTGATGGACGTCCACGGAAATGAACTTAGAGAGCATGGCGTCCCTCCTGAAGTTGATCTAGGGGAAGTCCAGGAATTTGGCGAATACAATGAAGGTGTTGAGGATGAGGAATACGATGACGTTTTGCCATCTGTCGAGACTAGAGGCTCCCTGCCTGAAGAACCATTTGAAGAAGATAACGTGGAACCACTCCAACATAACACTTTGCTGGACGAACTTCCCCGAGTGCGTACAAATTTTGATCAGTTCTACGAAGGTGACTATTCGGAACCATTGAAACATACTTGGACGCCTTTCCCTATATCCGCTTTCCAGATAGCACTAAGACGTTGGGTTGAAGATGTAGGGATCTCGCGGTCGCAATACACTACCCTTACTCAAGTCCTGAGACTTCCAGCAGTTGATCTCCCGACTAAGTTAGATGCTCTTCTGTCAAGCGTATCGATCTTCAAAAAAGCACAATGTCTCAGCTCCCCCTTCTCGCTATGAGGAAGAAGCCAATCCCCCACTCGTGGCTCTCGAGCATCAGAACGACTTTAGGAGAATTTACCCGCTATCCAGACAGATACCCTATCTTCCCTTCCGATGTTGTTGAGTTTCTTTGCTCCGCACGATCCGAAAATTGTCCAATCCAACGTCAAAAGCTTCGAGACCAGGGTGGCCTACAACATTTTAGCACAACCTTCCAGATGATGCTGGGACTCTATTTCTAATCCCGCTCTGCCGGAATCACCCACTCAGAGGGGAGCTTGAATTCTTTCTTACGGGCGAGATTACCTATAGAATCACAATGGCTCGGTGGTGTAGTTGGTTATCACGTCAGTCTAACAACGTTAGCTCACTGAAGGTCCCGAGTTCAAACCTCGGCTGAGTCATTTCTTTTTGTCTTTCTTACTCGTCTAGTAGAGATAATCTGGCCGTAAGTCTATAATAGGATAACTAGGCCCGTATAGGACACTTTTTTGGACCTTTGATAAGAGAGAATGCTGTAGCTATTAGAAAAGGAGGCTCAGTTAATTTAAGCACTTGCCATATGCGCTGCCAGCTGAGCTCATATGCAGGCTCTAGCATCGACGTAAAGTCCTGAAATAAGCCGTAGGCTTTGAATAGTTCTGCCGAACACCTTTGTTAGCTTCAACGTATTTTACCATAGGAAGAAGGTAAAAGGGTATACCTAGCTTTGTTAGCTTCGACAAATTTTATTGTAAGGGAAAGGTAGTAAGTTATACCTTGTTGAAATTAGAAGCTGTACGTCACAGTCGATGATCGAGCAGGTAATTAGATAGTAAAAATTGATTGACTGAACAGTAACTACAGGGAGGAGAAAGGAATATATGTATGAACCTAGTGTGATCACGTGTTAAGCTTCACGTGAGGGCTCTCCTTCAAACACACCTCTAGCTTTATTAGCGTCTATACCTTAAAATATAAATGTTCTTTATAACTTTTAGAAGACTTTTGATGGCTCCGATGGCTTCTTAATTATTTCCGGACTTTTCTACGATGCAACAGGCAGGCTGCGAGTGGGTCGAGTGGCTGTGCTCACCCATAATGGCGTCACACATCTAACACATCTAGGCATAAGCCAGCGATAACTTCATCTTGCCCATAACTACATTTGTCAGCTATTACACGATTCCAAAACGCAATGCGCCTCCCATTAGAATTACTTCGCATGGTTATTAGAGCTGCTGTCTGCACTTTTGAGCTAAAGGAATTTATCGTCCTCAGACTTGTGAACCGTAAGTTCATAACAGCTCAGGAATATTATTCTCCACTGAAGCTAACTCACCTAGGGAGCTTTGATGAAGAAGCTCTATCATACGCTTTCGGCGATAGTCAACGGCTTATTGACGAGCATACTTTCCAACATGCACCTTCGAGCTTGCGCGAGAAATATCTTCTTCATCTGATTAAAAGACATCCACAAGAGCCAAGTGTATTCGCTTATCTGTTCATTCCAGTTTTTAAGAGAGAGTTACAGAAGCTCGCCATTCAAGATTCTGACCATGAAATCAAAGATGCTCTTCTCAAGGAGTGGCTTCAGATTCCAATGCACGATGATTTCTTTGTCTGCGCTGTTGCACACGAACATAGGCATTTCGAAATATACTTGAATCAGTGGATGAGGTATACTATCCCCGGCGCGAAATACATCGAAAGTCCTGAGTTTGACCAAGGGCTCAAGGTGCAGATTGTGCACGAGTGGACGCTAGGGCAACTTTGTTACGCGATCATAAAGGATGATGAACAAGTCTTATTCGATGTTTTGGAAGCCTATCAACGAAAATTTGACGATAAGACGAGTTACTGCTTCGGGACAACTCTACTACGTTTTGCTGTTCAACGAGGGAGTATTTCTGTGTTACGGACGGTGCTGAGATACACCCGCCCGATGCAAGAGAATCACCTTTTCAGCTGCTTCAAGGCAGCTGTACGGAGAGATGAAGCACATGAGGAATGTGTATGGGTGCTATTGGATCATTATGCCAACCTCGACTTACCATATCGAACAGACGGCTTCATATCTTTCATCTTTTCAACAGCCCTCAGGCAAGGCCACCCGGAAATCACAAAACACATTCTTAGCTGGCTTGATACCGATTCTGAAGGGGCTAAAGTACAGAGAACTATAGATACCATTTTTTCGGTAGCTATCAGAGCAGGCGCTGAGCAGATCGTTCACCGTGTGGGACCCAAAGTTCACATGTCGGGACCACATGGATACACTTTCCTCCAAGGGGCGATGAATGCACCGGGTCAGAGAATAGACATACTCCAGTATCTCTTAGATAATGGGGCGGACCCAAATGCGGGGACAACGAACACAAGAATGGGTCAGTATCCTCTTTGGATGGCCGCACAGAGTGGAAATATAGCTTGCTTCGAATTACTGCTGCAAAAGGGTGCGGATCCTAGAAGCCAGGAAGGAGGACTGAGCATTTTGACTGTTGCTAGGTGGGCAGGCAAAGAGCCTCAAATTTCGCAACTGCTGAAAGAAAATGGTTGGGAGAGTATGGTGTCGGAATCGCAAGCAGAGTGATTGAGGGCAAACCGCTGTAGCAGAAACGCCTTTGATGTGAAATACAGTGAGATGAATAGGGTATAAATCTGCGTATCTTTGTATAGCGGTGTTGGGGATATGGCTTGCTTTGTCATATCATAGAGTAGGCTGACTAGAATTTGATATCATTCCAAATGTGCCTTTTGCGAATGAACAACATGGAAAAAAGTAATACAAACAGTGTATGTTATTTTTGTACTATGTACAGTCAATGGAAGACAAAAATTTGGAGCTCGTTGAGCTGATAAAGAAGTGAATCTACAAGAAGTGAATAATCACCGGTTTCCTTCGCAAGTTTACTGGAAGAACACATCTCCTGTTCGTGCACGCAGAATTTCCATTTATGTCGATACCGGCCGCTGCGAGCCAAAAGCGCTGGAATGGAAGCCTTGAATATAAGCGCATTAGTGCTTCATGTCACGGGCGTGACGGCGGGCGACTTTAGTGCACACCATATCCTCCTCGGGAGCCCCATTGGCCTCCTCATTAGAGACATTCTGGGCCGGAGTAGTATTACTAAGCGCACCAGAGAAAACCTTGGGCCCTGGACCTTGCTCAGGGTAGTCCTTGTTGGTGCCCCAGACGCTGAAGTTGACCTCAGGGTCATCCTTAGCGTAAACTCCAGGAATTTTGACGGTATCGGTGGGGGTCGCGTTGCCACCGCCAGAAACATTGACTTGGGCGCAGGCATAGTAGAATTCTGCTTGGCCATCATGAGCACCATGGAGGCCTATATGGATGTCAAAGTCAGCGAGATGGTTCTGAAGATGGAGGTATATACCGGTTGAAAAGGAGTGCATCACTTACCGATGTGCTCCGCCCGCACAAGATACTCGCCATCAGGAATACCAGCTGGGATCTGAAACTCGACGCGGTCCTTGTCCCAAGTGCACCAAGCATCCTTCTTGATGTCACCGCTAGGGTTGCAAATAGTCTCCTGGTGAATCTTGAACCAATCTCCAGAGCCGTCGTAGGTAGCGGCAGTGCTAGGCGCCTTAGACATGTAGACCTGAGCTGGACCAGGGTGCTGCATCGTAGCGCCAACGCCCAAGGTCATAGCCAAAGAGTCTCCTGCCTTAACCTGAGCAGTACCTTTTGCACCAGTGTTTGTGGCGCCGAGGTTGCAGCGGAAGTCGGTGTCTAAGGGGGTTAGGTTGTCGAAGGTGTTGATAAATTTAGTGGGCATGTATTTCGTCTCCCTGGTGTTGACGCGGACGTAGTCGGCGGAAGCTTGTCCATTGACGACGAGCTTGTCGAAGAAGTAGTGGGCGGATGCCATAGGCATGGAGCTCGCGAAGAGAGCGAGAGCAGTGGCTTGGTACTTCATGTTGAGCTGTGTTTGAAGGCAAATCGATATGTTAAGGGTTGTTTGACTGAGGCAAAAAGCGAACGAGAGAATGAAGTGAATCAAATGAATGACAGTCCAAGCTGTGGAACGAAAGTAGGAAAGGAAAATTGTGATGCAGTGATGAGAGGTGTGGTCGGTACCTGGGGGTGGCACACATATATAGGTACACACATAGTGTGTATCGTAGGCCGGCGACCTCCATCTACAGGTTCCCGCTGCTTGAACGAGATCAGATTGGCCAACTTTGTTTGAAACAATGGTCTGAAAAGTCACGCCTCTCTTAGATGTATCTTTGTTGTTTGGGTCTTAGCGTGCACGGGATGCGGCAAACGTCCCCACTCCCGAGGCTGGACTTGAACACACAGACTGTGGAGATTTAAAAGTCCGCCCAAGCAGTAAGCACTGGTGTTCAGGCTCGTTTCTTTCGTTTTGTACTGCGATGCATGTGACGTTGCAGAAAAGTCCCGAAATAGTTCACATGTCCTCAAAGCCACTAAAATCGTCTTACAAGCTGCTTAAGTCGTCTATACTATAATAGATAGAAGGCAACAAAATTAGGCACGCCTTATGACCTTCTTCTTGAGATACAATGCGTTTTCGCTAATACCAGAGGATGCATACACTGCCGAGCATCAACACAGCTAATCACCAATCGTTCAATGTGCATGGAGGTAGTGCATTGCAGCCAGATGTTTCATCTTCCATAATCGAGATTACATTTGGCTCTCCGTCGGCTCTCGCTGTTCTTAGCCTTAGGCTTTCAAGTCCAATCGATCCATTAGGCAGAATATTCTGTATAGATCTCTGCTCCATATTGTCTCAAGCTCCGCCCCTGAGTATGCGGCAACAACAAAGGCTCAGAAAGATGGGAGAAATTTCGGCCAAAATGTGATCTGAGATTTTTACAATCTCGACGCAACCACAAATTCGTGCGTGCCGAGGTGGCATGGCTGCCAGATATCATTTTTGGCATGATACTGAGGACCATTACGACCTGGCCGCGTTTCATTCGTTACGAAAAGCATGGGATGTCAGCGAAATCTTGCATCGAAAGTCAGAATCAAGGGGGACTGAGACAAAGGAAGAAGAAATGAAAATCATCATCGTATACCTCGGTAATCACACTTGAAATGAAGGCTGGCCTGTTTTCTCAGGCGTCCTTTGAGATAGGGGTACCCGTATCAGTTAAAACAAATGGGGCCTACAGTAAATATCTGGTTACTACTTCTAGACGCACTTTTAGAGAAAGTATCGGCTGAGCTATTAATGATCATGTGCCGGTTTGCGAGCACTGTGAAGTTGGTATAAATATCGGGATTATATTCATGCTTAAGTCTTCCAAAGCTTCGAGAGAGATAAGGGTCTGCAGAGGAAGTATCTAGTAGAGCAGCATCACGCTGAGTACTTGTAAGCGACTGATAGTATAGCTTATTTGCCAGTGCTATCAAAGTCTACTGTTTTCATAAAGGAAGAGATCTTCTATGAGCTGCATATTAACAGCCCATCCATGAGCACTTCAGAAGCCTGTCTGTTTAGGGCGCATTCAAGCGTACGGACAAATATCGATCCGCTGCCGCATAAAGTTACATAGAAGTGCACGCTATAGGTAGGCGCACGTATGCGTAGAAGAGAGACAGAGAAGAGAAGTGAGAAGAAGACCAAACGAAAAAAAAAACACAGTAAGAATTAAATAGGGGTTGTGGAGTTTCGATACTCCGTCCTTCTGCGGGGTTTTGCTACTTCGTTTCTGGTCGGACTTATACAAGTCCGCCTGAAAAAACGAGCGTGGAATGGGCTCAGTGGGAAAAAAGTCGCTTTAGGCTAACGCACTAAACTAGATACTATAATTTCAGAAGTACGATGATGTCTACGAAGAATGGAAATAAAGAGAGAAAAAAGGGGGATAGGGGGCCAAGGGAGGGGGGATACATAAGAAAATTGCCGCCAAGATTCGGCCATTCTTGCTCTTAATGGGAGATCATACTCAAGTCCGATCATTTTCGATTTGGTGAGCCTATAGATGGCGGATTAACGTAACGGGGAGGGCGAGGTTGTACGAATGCCCCAATTCTTAAGATGCTATAGCACGATAAGGCTAAAGGGCAAGTTTAAGCATGCCGTAAACGCTTAATACCAGACATTCTAGTCTAAGGCATAGCAAAAGGTAAGCCTCAAACTTCGCGGTCTCTGAACTGCAAAAGCCTATAGAGAGGAATCTCCCTTATGTATTAGGGTGCGCTTCATCCTATGAATGAGTTCAAGCCGTACTTCACTGCTGAAGGCCCTGTCCATTAGTTCAACTTCGCCAACGACTTCTGCGCTTTCATCGGGAGAAGAGGACGAACAAGAAGGCAAGCGAGACCCATCTACACCTTTTGTACAATACCCCAATCCTAACGCTGTTTTCGACATCTTCGCCTATCAATCCCGCAGTACTTTGCAAGTAGCACCTAGGTAGCAAATAAGAAGTTTTCAACCAAAGGTTGTAGTATATTTGTGCTGTGTTTAAGCGCTTGCAGGTAATTATATCGTCTTCTGTTACTATGGAGATAATGTGCTGTTATGGGTCATAAACGTGTCGCAAATCAAAAATCGTGTAAGAAACATGTTACAATTTGAAATTGTACTGGCACAGAATTATTGCGCACACAGCACAGTTACGCGATGTTATTACGTTTTGCATACTAAGAACACAGGAATATTCATATTACATTCGAACAAGCTTTATTCTAATGCAGAATCATCAGGTTTAATAAACGCCTTCGTTAGCTTCAACGCGCTCTATCATTAAAAGAAAGTAGTAGACTATACCTGGCTTTACCAGCTTCTATGGAGTAAAGCATAAACAGTCTTCACAGTACGTAAGTGGAGTTTGATGGCTTCAAGTAATTGTTATTATTTGCTGAGTTTTCCATATGAGACGTGTACGATGTGTTATGCCATTAAGGGTGAGCACAGCTCTTGAGCCACTCGACCAACTCGACCCACTCGCAGCCTGCATATGAGCTCAACTGGCAGCGCATATGGCAAGTGCTTAAATTAACTGAGCCTCCTTTTCTAATAGCTACAGCATTCTCTCTTATCAAAGGTCCAAAAAAGTGTCCTATACGGGCCTAGTTATCCTATTATAGACTTACGGCCAGATTATCTCTACTAGACGAGTAAGAAAGACAAAAAGAAATGACTCAGCCGAGGTTTGAACTCGGGACCTTCAGTGAGCTAACGTTGTTAGACTGACGTGATAACCAACTACACCACCGAGCCGTGATTTCATAATTTTATAAAAGGAAGGAGCAACTAAGGACTATATGTAAACAAAATATTTCAACGTCATTACTCCATGAGGCAGGTGTGCACTAGGCTCTTGGCCAAACCGAACACCGCCTACTGACGTGAACAAAGTGGAGGGCACCAAGCGACATGATCAAAATAGCATCGCGCGCGCCTAAGCCCTCCATCCACTCACCACCTCCATCAACGACAAGATCGCGGCCAGGCTAATAGTACGTCGGAACGGTGCCGGGTGCCGTGATGAAGACGTCCTAGTCAAGCCAATCACCAGCCCGAACAGGCCGAACAACTAGGGACCCATATTCTCAATCTTACACTTACACCTAGAACGAAAGAATATAATAGCCAGAGAAATTTAGCCTTGTTTGGTCAGCCGTCATTTCCGATTTTCTGCTCTCTCTCACATGCACTTACGACGCGCAGAAGGAAATGCACAAAGAAGTTAGAGTTTATTGTCAGCCGTCACTTCCGATATTCCCTTCTCACATCATCATGACAAGAATCAATGTTAGAGTAGAGCTTTAAAGAGCCGTCATTTCCGTTCCGAGTTCCGGGACTATTTTGGTATGGGCTGCTAACGACAAGACGCGCAAAATATTGATTTCGTTACCAGATAAAAAAAAGAAACAGAAGAAGAAAAAGAAAGCGCCGTGAAAATGCCCCTGATCGCGACCCTAGTGGTATCTTTCCATAAAAATGCATCTACTCAATCCAACAAAAGAAAAAGTTTAAAACGCCATGAAAGCTCCTAGCTTGCTATTCCCGCAAAAGTCAAAGAAATAAACATAATTACCATTCCGTCAAATCATTTGCAAGCGATGAGCACAATCATAGTCTTTTCCACCCCGGTCTCGTTTCTCTATTCTCTGCTCCACCTTCGACCACGCTCCACCGATGAACAGGCACACCTGGGTGCATATTCATTAGGTACTGCGGACCGGGCATCGTGCCGCCACCATAATATCCTCCCTGGCTCGTCGAGCTAGTGCTCCTACTATGGTTTGACTGGGAATGCTCCTCTTTGACTTTCCGGCCAGCAAAGTACCTCGCAAGCATCAAGTCTCGATCATCTTCTTCCCCTAGCCGTGCTCGGGTGGAAGCTCGTGCGTAGGCGGAGCCGCGTCGCTTAATGCAGGTTTGGAGCAGGATGTTGAAGAAGAAGACGGCGATTGCTATGGCACTGTAGCCTAGAATTATGGGGCGCGCTTGGAAAGAGAGAATGAAGCCGAGCCCACCGGTTAGGACGAGGAGGAAGAAGGTTAAGGAGGTGAGAGGGGTGTGAAGGCGAGGGATTAGGGAGTGGAGAGAGGCGAGGAGTCGGATTGGTAGGGTTGACATCAAAAGGATAGGGGCAAGGGTAAGGAAGGCGAAGATTTGGTGGGGCGTGTTGAAGGCTTTGGACTGTTCATTGTTAGCCATACAAGTCAATTCATGAAAAGATGATGACGCCGACTTACTCGATTATATTCGTACGAAGTGTAGATTCCCAGTCCGTACGATACGACCAAAAATATCACGATAAACACACTGACGCCCACATGAATCTTAATGTTCCTGAAGAAGCCAGCTGCAATGACGTTCAAAGGCCACAGCACAAAGAGCGCTACACAGCCCATGAGCGCATGCGCAAGGCTCGCCCTGTCATGATCCCTTGTCATCCCCTGCGCTACGTTCACTCCGCTTTCTGCATTGCTCTTAGCAGGTACACCACCTTGACCCGTCGCGGAAACTAAATCCATGGTAAAGTGTCCGTATTTGATGTGCCGTCTGAGATCGGCAGAGGGAGAATCGGACTGGAGGCGGGTTCCGTGGCCGAAGGCGTAGATCATGGGGCGCGCTTTGTTTTCCTCATCAATGAAGCCGTTGGGCCAGATTTTGCAGTTGCGGCAGATGGCGCGAAGAACAAACATGTCGTCAGTGATGTTGGTTCCGGCGAGGGCTTCGATCTTGATATCGGGACTGTATGTCGGCTCCGCGTTGCGATTTCCGATGCGCGGACTGATAGTTACATCTGAATGAACGATCAGTAAATTAAGCTTCTATGAACGTAGATGGCCAGAAATATTGTCGATTCGAGGAGGCCTTACTGTCGTTCTTAGCATTCGGGTAGAGGATGATCATTAGGCTATCTTTCATCGAGTCGCCGAATCCAAATCCAACCCAAGAATATGCAGGACTTGTGAAATAAATAAAGACATCACTCGAGTCGTTTGCAATATTGACCGAGAATTGTGTTTCTGTTTCGCGAAGGAAGAAGGTCGCTGCGGGTGGGTTCTGGGCACAGATAAAGGCCGGGTAGACTGTCAAACGAAAGTTAGCCTGTCTTTAACCAAACCACGGCGCACAGTAGTGGTATCGAGATCGATGTGAGACACTTTTGATTTCCGGCGTCCAGGAGAATCAAATCCGATAAAATAGCAGAATAAACATACATAGGAGTAGCGCAAGTAGGGCCAAAGCCCTCTCGCGACAGTTCAACATGTTCGCTCACAACCGTCCGACAACGCGCAGCGTGTACTCGTTCGTAAACTTTGAACAACGAAAGGGACAAAACCAGGAATTCAAGCGCAGCAGACAGAAAGTGAGAAGGGAAGAGCGCAAGAGAAACAGGAGAGCAGGCTTATGCCAACACACGCGGTCGCTCAAGATCCCTCCGAATCCTCAACGGCGCAGGCTGCATCCGTACCTTATAGCATGCAGCTCTGCAAACGCCACAACCCCCCATCCAACCATCTCACCTTTCTCCTCACATTGAAACCAGAACAGACAAGTGCCCAGCGCTTCGATAATCGGAAACATGCAAGGAAAGACTGACTTTACCCAATAAGCAATCTGCACTTCCGAAACTGGGCGCTTACAGACTTTCCAATTAAGTCAGGGGTGGCTACCAACCACAATTGCAGCGAGGGCGTGCCTAAGACTGCGGCGCTTCAATAGAAACCACAGCGGGTGCCCCTCACTGGACAGCCGGGTATTTTTAGCTGCAATAATCGTGCGTCGGACAAGCTGTCAGCCTTGTGCGGTCGGAGGGATTATCATGCGGGCTTGAGGGAGGTGGGGAACTTGTGGTCTAAGCAGGTTCGCTAGCCGCTTAGGCGGGGTGAAGCGCTCAGTTGATTAAGAAGCACTGCACTGCCATGTCCATGATGGAGCGCTTGAGTATTGATTCTATTCATAATCGTGCCATGAAATCATTGCTTATTTGGCATTTGCTCGGTAGGAAAGACCTCAGAATTCTCATGTATCTCCCAGACTCCCGGAAGCCATGAAACCGACCCAGCGCACCATGAGAAACCAAGGAAAAACAAACTTTCGGTAAAGAAAAAAAGGAAAGACAAATCCACTGACAGAAGAAACGAAACTGCTACTCGCTCCAGATATGCTGGTCGTAACGGTCATGAATTTATGCAAGTCCGGGGTCCGCATGTAGGACCTGGAACATTCTGAAAACGCTGCCTTGAAGCTACCGGGGTGTCATTACAGAATGTCGGATGGTATCATCCTCAAACTTCTACCAGTAAAGTCGCTGAAATAAAAAGAAATTTGGAGTAGCGTCAGGATCTGGTCGCGTTGTGCACAATGTTGTGACCTGTGACAGCGCCGCCATAGGGCAATCACAAAAGCCGCTTTCACGTCTGCGGAGCGTGGCCAACTTCGAAAGTGCCCATACTAGAATCGTGTGGCTTTTCTGCGACATAGATGGTAAGCAGTGGCCCTGGGTACGCAGGCAGAGGCTGGGCACGGGCATGTGTTTCCACGTGGTGGCGGGTTGAAAAGTCAAGGGCTGTGCCCGTCCTTTATCTGTACCGACGACGCCTGTCAAACGACAACTCATGCTCATAGTAACGTTCGTCATAGCTTGGTGGAG
The DNA here is from genome assembly GCA_028476805.1 of Acrocalymma vagum. NCBI lineage: Eukaryota > Fungi > Ascomycota > Dothideomycetes > Pleosporales > Acrocalymmaceae > Acrocalymma > Acrocalymma vagum. The sequence continues at coordinate 57,744 of JAQGEP010000178.1, forward strand.
GTCTTCGTTCGCGGATCTCCTCTCGTTCCCACTCGATTTCCCGAATGCGAGATCGTCGCTTGCGACGAATGTCATCTGAAATTTCGACCAATTGAAGAACATCCTCCTACCCGCAGTGTTAGCTAGCTGTCCTCGTATCGGGGGAGATATAGATTGACTTACGTAGCGCAAGTATTCCATGACATAGAAAAAGTAGTCTGTTTCCTCGTAATCATAGCCCATAGAATCGATTGCTTCCTTGATCACTAGATCTTTCGTGATCTCGGTCCACATATCCTTCTTCTTCGGTTTAACGGGTCCGGGGTTGCCGAAATCCGTAGCTAGCTCATCATCACCACTAATAAATTTGGACCGGCGAACACCGTTGTAACGCTGCCAGGTGATTTCTTGTGCACCACCACCGATGCCGTCCATACGAACCCGGTTGGTGCCTGGTGGAACATCGACAATGGCCCAGTCCTTGGTGGCGCCATTGTAAGCCTCTCCAGGGTAGCCTCGTTCAAGGGCTTTGCGGTTGTAGAAATCGGCTTCCATCTCAAAGTCAGAATCCATAGGTGCAGTGAAGCGGCGTCTGGGTGCGCTCAATGACCGGCCACGAGTCCTAGAGATTTCAAGTTCTCGGGATCTTGATTCGCGCTCGAAAGTGAAGTCCTCTTCCAAGTCTCGTCCGCCACGTGTTCTGCATATACTGTTAGCATCCAGGAGAACTTAAGAGGGACTCTATCTTACTCTTTTCGTCTTATCGAGATTTCAAGGCTGTCATCGCGGGGAGGAGATGGGGGTGGAGGGGGCGGGGTAGGAGATCGAGCCCTCTCAACACCTACAAATATGTTAGAAATAGTAAAATGGGTCTTCGTTAAAAACATACCATGATCAATGTGTCGGTGATGAGTAATAATCTCCTGAATGATAGGAGGTCGAACTTCTGGCTCTGGTGGTGGCGGTGGTGGAGGTGGGGGAGGAGGGGTCGGAGAACGCTCCTCTTTACGCCGAATGATGATTTCATCCTTGATAACCTCACGAGGTGGTGGAGATGGTGAACGTCGGCGTACTATAAATTCTTCGCGTTCCCGGGCAACAAGGTCTCCTCGAGATCTAGGTGGCGGGAGACTTCTCTCCCGGTTTCGAAGGACCAATGTGTCTTTCTCCACTTCTCGCTCCCTGCCGTGACGGCTGCTCTCACGATGCTGGTGCTCTGCTTTGAAAACAAATTCATCACGATCTACACCACGGCGGAGAGGAGGACCCTCACGTTCTCTAAACCTGATGTCCTCACGCTCAATGTCGACCTCACGTGGACGTGGACGAGCCCCATCCCCGCGGCGGAATGTGATGTCCTCACGTTCAAACTCACGTTCTGGAGGACCCCGCGGCCGAGATGCATCGCGATGGCGGATAGTAATGTCTGTCTCTTCCCTTTCGACTTCACGTGGTCGGCGCCGGTCGGCTTCGCTTCGTCGTATACTGATGTCATCTCGCTCGATCTCTCTGGCACTGGATGGCGGGCCTCGGCCACCGCGGACCACGAGAGTGTCTTCGTGGACTTCGCGATGACGGCCAGACGCTCTCGAGAAAGTGTCTTCGTCACGGCCTCGGACGACTAGTTGGCCTGCATTGCTTCCTCGGTTGTAGTCATCGTGGAGAAAGTCGGGGACGCTGCGACGTGGATTTCCGCCGCGAGACAGTTCCAGATCAAGCTCATCGTAGCTGCGATTGGTGCGGTTGCCATTGCGATACATGTCACGCTGGCGCTCCTCGTAGAGCTCAGCGGTGGGATAGCGTCGCGACATGGCGACGGTAGGCACAGGGAATGGGTGATGGTGTAGGCCGGCCTGCTATATGGTAGGCGGGGGTGGGGGGTAAAGGCCCAAGGAAGAGCGCAAGCAGGAAGCCGGCGGATGAAGGATGGATGGTGGTGGAAGAGGGGGAGAAGAAGGAGGAGAGGAGAGGAGAGGAGGGGAATTTACAAGATAACGGAACAACCTGACGTTGAGAGAGGCTGGCCAATGTGAACCTTGGAGGAGTGGGACTGGGACTGGGACTGGGACTGGGACTTGAACTTGGAGTTGGTGGGCTGCAACAGGCAGGAACTGGTTGGGCATGGCCGTGGAAGCAGCGACCGGCCGATGACGTAGTCTTCACGCCAACCCGCGCAACATCTGATCACCCGCGTCTGTCTGCGTCTTGTCTGCGTCTTGTCTGCGCCTGAGCCAACCACCAACCACCGCAGCTTTTCATCCCTCTCTCCACCACTCGCATCGGCACTGCCGCACCGAAGCAGCAAAAGTCACCGCCCTCCGGTGTCCTCGTCCACCTGGATACTCCTGGAAACGCCGGTCAGTCTCCCTCACTAGGCTATCCAGACTTCTCTTTGATTACGCAGCCTGTCCTTCTCCGCTGCTGCATCCGGCCTCCCCACTACCCACCCAAGTACGAGTACTCCCAGCTCAAACACAACCCAATCCCCACAGTGCGGCCATACATGTCAACCCACCGTGAACCAAACACATTCCCCAGCAACTAATAGGGCGCCCGTCACTAAGCAGACCCCGTCTCCCAACTGATTCCCAAGGGCACCATCAGGCACGCGGCGGGAGCCAACTGCCTAACCTCTAGCCCTCCCGTACGAGGGTCTTCCAAGTAGTTGAATCCCAGACCATTCAGCTGGCACTTTTCAGTCGGCCGATCGATCGGCGACCGGTACCAGAAGTAAAGACTGTAGCTCTCCCGCTGCTGAGCCCCAGCCAGCAGATCTTCATGTCCAACAGTTTGGGCGCCAGGCGATCATCTTCGCTTCCCCCACTACTGTAATTCCTTCTACCTGTAGCAACCAAGTAATATTGATAGCCTGAACGCACACAATTTTTTCGTGATGCATTCCACAAAGTTCGGAGACGAGGTAGCCTTCTCCTGGTTCGGCTACCCTAGTCTATTGGTTCTTGGTTGGAACCCTGCAGACAGCACGATGACGTTCCAGCCAATATGTGACTGAATCTTACACACGACAAGGCATCTCGAACGCGAACAACAAGAAAATACAGCGCGTGAATCTCCAGGCATTCGCATGTCGAAGAACATTCTAATCTAATTCCCCTCAAAAAGGTGAATGATACAAACTTATTGTTGAGGGCTAGGCAATTCTGAACGCGAGGGATGAGTATGCTTATATTCGTGCTGTGCCACCATCGAAGTCCACTCCAAGGCTGATACTGCCATGGATTCCCACCTGAATGTGGCCTCATTGCTCTGTCATAACCACATATCCCTCAAGGGACTCCCTGTCCCCCGCTTGAATTTTATTTTTCCCAGTTTCCCAATACGCCCAATGACCTCCACCCATGTTAATTCAATTCAATTCCCCAGCCCCAAATCCTCCGCTTCCTTCGCGAAGCTTCTGCCGCCCTTGACAACATCCGTGACCGCCCTCGATGGCATTCTCGCACCAAAACTGGAACTGATTTGGCGTCGCCAATACTTTGCCAATTTCTTTTTCTCCCACGAGCCACTCCTCATCTACGGTGCCTAGAAACATGTCGAGCGTACTGGTATGCTCGTCGCTGCGCCAGAGGGAGCTTCCGCAGTTGTTGCAGAAGCCGCGAAAGCGCTTGGGCGAGGATTCGTATCTGTCCTCGGTGAGCTCCAAGGTTCGTCATGTATCTAGCGCATGCGCCATCAGAAACCTGAAAACAAAAACAACAAACTAAACTCGCTGGACTTCTATTTGTTTCTTTCATTTTGTTTAGCTGGACGGACTACGCAATACGTACTCTGTATAGGCCGCATTCTCCGTAAACGGACGGCGCAATCTGCTCCAGCCTCACGACGAGAAATTGCGCCAGCAGGCCCGCCGTCCATTTTCGGCACATGGTGCATTGGCAGGTCGCGGACTACAATTATGCTTGAATTAGATTTTTTTTAAAAATAAATTACGCTTTTATGTCGTGTAAATTGTTCAATAAGGTGGAGTGAGAGGAAAAACAGAGACAGAGAAACAGGAAACGAGAAACACGCAGGGGGGAACGAAAATGCGAGAAACGTCTGCAGTACCTCTGGTGGCCATTTCATGTCCGGTGGGAAAGAGATGGTGTAGCGGATTGAGGCGCAGAGACAGCCGCCTGTGATGGCTTTTGGGCGGGTGGGGGGAATTGTCATGTTTGTTTGCTGTTTGTTTTTGCGAAGGACTGGGGATATGAGGCGGTGGATATATAGATATAACTAGAGAGATTGGAGAAGGGACTGAAGACGATTGTCAAGATGGATAAGCCTAGAGATTTGGGCAGTTGGCTAGTTGAAGGTGTCAATTGGAGATGCCAAGCCCTTCCATGCGCCCTTGTGTAAACTTTTTGAGTGAGTCAGATATAACGATCATTCACGGCTTCAGAAGCTCAGAGACCACATTGACGATGAGATTGCAATCAAAACGATGATGTAAGTCCTAAATAGGACAAAGTGAATGATACATTCTAGAGACTAATAAAAGAGGCATACGTGAGCAGTTGGTGTGTATCATACATGATCCGTTTCGCCCAACTCCATCTCAGACGGGAGGAAAGAGACCTCTACCCGCAATACGATGCCAAACACTTGGCGCAAGTCAGACCCCCTCTGATATCGTACCCAATCCAAGCCATTTCCAAACCATCATTCTCGCTAATCCATAATTCACTAAACGATCAATTTATTTGGACTCCTCAACAACTTCCTTCTCTGCAGCTTCTTCATAGACTGGAGGAGAGTCATAATCTGGAAGCTCTGCATACATTTGCTTCTCATCACGAGGTTCATCCTCTCGAACTTCTTCTTCATCCAAGGCAATCCTTTGGTATGGCGACTGGCCGCGAACCTTAGCCACAATAATGGCAATAAGGCAGCCAAGAGCCATGCCAACCAGATAAGTGAGAGTGCCGGCAAAGATTCCGATGAGGATAGGGATAAGGATCGTGAACATCGCGCGGCGGAGGAACATATGCATGCGATGGTGAGAGTGATGATGGTGTCCATCTTGACCGAAGTGGTGTGGTCGGTGATGGTGATGGGGATGAGGATAGCCAGGGCGGAAAGCGTGTGGTGGCTTGCCCTCAACTGTGTCTTGCTCCATGGGGTTGTGCATATGGTGTGGTCGCCTGTGGCATCCTTTGCGCATCGATGATTTGATGTTGTTGATTCTATCCGCCAAAATTGCCCTCCACTTGCAGAACATCGGCCACTCCTTGCATTCTTTGTCTTGGTCCAATGGGCTGGACTCAAAGGACTGGGCGGTCTGGAACGACGCAATCATGAGGCGTCCTTCAGAGTCTTTGAGGATGTTGATGGTTATCGCTGGGGGATCTACTGGCATTGACTCGACCGATGTGATCTGGAAAGTCATGGGAAGTAGTTCTGTTCCAGCCTCCGTCACAGTCTCAGATCCATCAAAGCGGAAAGTGTACCCAGTTACGCGAAGTCGAAGGCCGCTCTCGGCATCGCGGTCGACCTGCGTAACGGCAAAAGGAGCATCTACATGACCAAACGGTATTGGGGGAAATAGCTGAACGCCATCGATTTCTAGGGTATCCTCGTGTGCTCCGACTTCAAAATCTAGCAACTGAATCAGGAGGTTAGCAAATATCAGGGATAAAGCCAAGACTACCAAGACGAGAAAGTTGGTCGCAAACAACTATCGGATTCATTCTGCAGCAACTATACAGGTGTTGGAAGAGGCTATTGCGCCTTTCTCAACAGGTCTGTGAAGCTTTCGTATGTCCGTTGTTGTAGTCCAGCTGACTCCTCGTTTCTACCGGGCTGAGGGGAAGCTCCTTACAAAAGTGTTTCCGGCATCTTGCTGCCACCCCAACTTGTTTCCTTCGACGTTCGCGAGCGCACATCCGGGACATTCAAGGGCCACGGTACGTTTAAACGGGTTGATAGCGAGGGTCTCCATCGCGTTGTCGTCGCCGAGGTCTTCCGCGGTGATGCTAGGGGGTATCAAAACGGCGCCGGCGGCCAGCGCCAGGTTCGCAAACACGCCTATTTTGCTGGGAGCCATTGTTAAATAGTGTCGTGACAAAAGGAAATGAGTAGAAGGTGTGCAGAAAGTAGAGGGTTTGAGAGAAGGGAAGTGGTGAGATCGGGAACAAAGGGAAGTTGTGAGGTTAGCGTTATTCGCCGCCGCGTCATCGGGCACACGTGACCAGCTGAGGCGACGTCAATGTCAACGTAAAAACACCCTGAAACATTCAGTGAAGGAAAGCTTTGCCTGGCCAAATTCCAGTCCCGAATCGGCAACTTTCATTTATTGACGGCGGGGATCGGCGTTGCAAAGATTGCATGCAACCCTTGTTAAACACGTTCACTGGATCGTGTTATTCACGCCACGTTCCGTGACAACGACCTGGCGTCTTGAGAATCCAAACGTTCAAATCCTGTTTGAACAGGTACACAGAGAAGAGCGCAAATTATCACTTTATCCCTAGGCGGATTTCCACTATGATGCAGTTATAATGCTGGATTTGCCGAAGTCATGTCGGAAAATACATCCGAACAAGGGTGTAACAGGAGCTTGTATCCCAGCTCGGTTCATGCACATCTATTTTCTCGGGTGCTCTAATGGACAAATTCTGAGACAGCTATATAACATCGTCTAAAAAGACATAAACATAGAGCAGCCACTGTCTTACTCTCCGCCATTTATTCGGCTTTCTGGCCAGTCGCCTCTGGGGTATCCACTATCATAGCTTCTTCCCTTCTCCCAATCTCAAGTAAATGGCCCGCCTCAGGTCCCGTAAACCTTTTTCGTCCAGTAGTAAACCAAGTGATAACACTGATCAACATGACCACACCTGTCGCCGCCGATGTATAATTCATATTCTCGCTGTCAACGGGGCTTACACTAGGGAAGTTGAACGTTATCACGAAAAAGCTGAGAAAGAGGAAACCGATAATATTAAGCGCAAGTCCATAGCGCCCAAGGGAAAATGGTCCCTCAAGACGATGCTTTTTACCCGAAACATAGGCGAGGATTCGCGAGAGGAGGGGCATAGCATAAGACAGGTCTTTAAACTGTTAGCTATCACAGACGATGTGAGGAAATAGGAATCAACTTACAAAAGCCCTGTGTGGAGATAGCGATAACCGTATTGAAACCCGTCAACGTGCCAAAGTAAATAGAATTGAATGCAATCTGAACGACACCCGTTGCGATGACGGCATAAATGGGCACTTTCTTCGCCTCTGACACCTTGCTCAGAGTCATTGAAAAAGGCAACCCATGGTCTCGCGCAAAGGCGTACACAGCTCGTGAGCCTTCAGCCATCAACGAGTTCGCGCAAACTACGACAATGATAATGATCATCGAGATCAGTGTGGATGTGCCCTTCACGCTGCCGGTCGAGTGGTAAATGATCTCAATGACTGGAACTCCGGTAGCGGTGCCTGCTGTCGTCTCCAGGTCGCCCATACAGAAGCAAAGTGCAATCAGCCAGCAGAATCCTGTAATAAATCCGATATAGACGGACATTACGATAGCCCGTGGAGCCTGTCTGCGGGCATTCTTGATTTCTTCAGTCATATGCTGAGAAATTATGTTAGTTTATCTCGTTGAAGTTCTCTTAAAAGGTAACACTTACAGCTGGAGCATCGTAGCAACACATGCCAAATGCACTCTGTAAAAGGCCAATGATGGCGGCATACGGCGCATTGAACCCAGTAAAGTTCTGGAACTCGCCAAAGACAAACTCCGCAGGCTGTTTGCTGTCGTTTGTAGCTAGGATGGTAATGAAGCAAACAACGAATGACAAGATGTTCCAGAAAAGAATCGCTTTGGACAGCTTGTTCAGAATATGGGGGAGGAAGATGTTGGAAGCTCCAGCGACTAGGGCAATGAGGTAAGTGACGAGGACGGTGTGCCAGCGCTCGATGACAAATCCGTGGTTAAGCTGTGCGATTCCGAGAATGAAGTTTGCGCCAACGAAGTTATTGGTTGCACCCATCGCGAGAATACCTTGAAGAATCAGCACCATTTTGACCGTGACAGCGTTCATTGAGCCTTACCAATCAACATGAACCACCCACAAACATACGAGAAACCTCTCGCCCATCGCTGCGGCGCCAGAATAGCCACCCAGCTGTATTGCCCGCCCGCCATAGGATATGCAGAGCACATCTCAGCCATGGAATATGCGACGGCCAAAGTTGTCACGCAAACCGCGACCCATCCCCAGACCATTATGGGCGGCCCACCGGCTTCAACACCGATGATCATGACACCGCTGAGAGCAGTCCAGCTAGTTACGATGCTGAAGGAAAATCCAACCATTCCGAGGAGACCGAAGCTACGTTTAAGCTCTGGGCCACATTAACTTCTGTATCATAACAAAGAATAAATCTGGAGACGAAGCGCCATAGCAATCACTTTCAATGAAGTCAAGAAAGATAGGACGGCAATCCTCGTTGCTTCTACCATCAATGGCATTGAGTCCAACATCAATCAATAGAACGTTTCTTACCCTGAGTATACCCAAACTGCTCCAGCACAGCATCATCATCACTCGTCCCATCATCAAGCGCCCTCTTCTCCGCATCCGTCGGTGTTGCCATATCGTCGTCAGTCTGTTCGGAGGAAGCGAAAGCAAACTCACTATTACGCTCAAGACGGGTCAATTCAAAAGAACCAGAGTGCCTGCGCAGAGGACGATACCCGCACTCCATGGCAACACAACATGCCATGGGTATTTAACGCTTCCAGAATCTGCCGATCTATCTCCAGATGCCCATTTTCCCTGCACAAAGGAGAACCAGTTGCTCCATGTGGGCACGGCTAGCCCCGATTGGCATTCAATTGGCAGGCATTCTTATCGCGCAGTTTGGTGGAAGCGATTGGTCATGATAGCATTGTCTGCGCGAGGTGGCTGGCCGAACGCGGGAGGTGCCAGACTGTTGGGAGAGGGGGGAGAGCGGTCTGACGCAGGGAAGTTGTTTTCTTTTTCTTCTGGAGAGTTGCCCTGCGCATCATCGTTTCTCGAGCATCTACAGAATATTGCGAGACGATCAAAGTGACATTGACCCTAGAGATGGCCCGGGAATATTGCTATCGAATGCGGAGTTTCCTATCTGTTCTCCCTATCAATCGGCTGTTGCTCTTCCGATGGCAAGGGCGTCGATAAGCTCCAACCCCTAAGCTTTAATAGTAGCTGACGACATCGACAAGCTAGTTCAAGCTTTATTGCAAAGCTCCGCGTAAACTTACCCAGATACGTCAGTGTATTTGGTCAGGTAGTGTATATTTTTCTCAGTTGAGTTGAGTCAGGCCATAGACATAATACCATAGGTATCTTATCGGTTACACTAACCTAAAGCTACCACTTAGCTTCCTCCAACCAGACATCCCGCCAGAGAACCACAACTCCGGTAACTAATCCTCATTACACACACCAGAATTGAGCACATCTTCAAATCCACCATGATTTCAGCAATCCTTGAAGCAAAGAGAAAGCGGAAAACGAAAGACAAAAAAAACAATAAATTCTTAGCCAGCCTTCCAATTGACTAGAACCAGTACAACTACCTCATCAACCATGTCGTTACTATCATCTCAATGTACACACCAATGGCACAATCTCAAGTACGGAAATACACGCCCTCGAACCTCTGTCATAACTTTGACACCATTCCCATCACTCTCTATCTCAAAAAGACTAACCCTCCAAAAAAAAAACCCAGAAATCCGCACCATCTCCCAAAACAGCACCGCTTCCTCACCGCCTCAGCTACTTACAAAACCACCACCCATTCCCATCCACCACTCCATCACACACAAACCACACTCTTCGCCTTCCAACAACCACCAAAGCAAGATCCATTCCTTCGCAATGACAACCCAAATCCCCACCTCAAACCCCTACCCCTGGCCCCACGACGCCTCCCTCTCCCCTTCAACCACAGCGCTCATAATAATCGACATGCAACGCGACTTCCTCTCCTACGGCGGCTACCTCGACACAATCACCCAAACAGACTCCCAAAACCCCTCCTCATCAACAACCGCCCGCTTCACTCCGCTAATCCCCCGCCTTGTGTCCTTGCTGTCAACTTTCCGCCGCGCATCGTTTCCTATTTTTCATACAAGAGAGGGTCATGATCCTCATCTCGGCACTGTGACGAGTAGAGAGACGCATCGCTCGGGTGTCAATGGTGCGAGGATTGGGGCGAAAGGTCCTTTGGGTCGCTTTTTGGTGAGGGGCGAGAGGGGTCATGATATTATTGCTGAGTTGCAGCCATTGCCACAGGAACCGATCATTGATAAGCCAGGAAGGGGTGCGTTTGTGAATACGGATCTGGATCTTTTGTTGAAGGCGAGGGGAATTAGGAATTTGGTCGTTTGTGGGGTTACGGCCGATGCATGTGTTAGTAGCACAGTAAGAGAGGCAAGTGATCGCGGTTATGATGTCCTTGTGGTCGAAGATGGTGTAGAGAGTGTGACAAACGAGCTAAAGAAGTGGAGTTTGGAATCTATCAGGGTAGAAGGGGGTCTTTTTGGGGTAACAAGCGATTGCCGGTCTGTCAATGAGGCAGTGGAGAGTTGGATGAGCAGTAGTGGCGATGATGTGTAAGAGCTATAAGAGCGTCACGCATTTTAATGCAGAGAACAGGTTACAGGAAGTAAGCTAAAGCAAGGTCACTCAAACATTATGGAAGGCAAAATGAATGTGCAAGTAATATATGTATTGACTAGTTTTCAGTCACCGGTCAGACTCCCGCTTAACAGCAGAGCAGCCGCAGAAATATCATTCAATTCATACCAGACGACCCCAGGAATATCTCCCATTTGAACGCCAAAGACCGACCCCCATGCCAAAATCATATCCATTAAAAGTGGCCGCGACAATGCTGCCAACCTAGACCAATAGCATTCAAGCCGTCGGCTGCAGCAGATGTGACAAGTGACGTGACCAAAAGAGAACGAGACGCTTAACCACCGAAACCGTAGAGAGTACGGCCCTGGCGCTTGAGAGCGTAGACAACGTCAAGGGAGGTGACGGTCTTGCGCTTGGCGTGCTCAGTGTAGGTGACGGCGTCACGGATGACAGACTCGAGGAAGGTCTTGAGGACACCACGGGTCTCTTCGTAGATCACTGCAAGATTGTTAGTAATGTGTTGGTAAGGTGAGAGAGCTGAGCAGGCAACTTACTGGCAGAAATACGCTTGACACCACCACGACGAGCGAGACGACGGATAGCGGGCTTGGTGATACCCTGGATGTTGTCACGAAGAATCTTTCGGTGACGCTTAGCTCCGCCTTTGCCGAGGCCCTTGCCACCTTTGCCGCCTGGAGATAGATGTTAGCATGCTGCGATAGGTAGAATACGTCCTGAAAATGAAGCAGCGGCGACATGGTGCTGTGCAGACAAGCAGCAGTGATGTTGTCATCGCGATCTGTGGTTGTGTTGACAAGCGACGCGTTGAGGCGGGCGGCGAACATCATCACAGCTTTGCTGACGACCATGCACGACGCCCGTGACCACGGGTCAGGCGACGACAACATCATAGACGCGACATGCGACAGGAATGTATAAAAACAAAAGAGTACTTACGTCCAGTCATGATGATAGAGTGTTAGTGTGGATGGATATTGATGAAAGGTAAGGTTGTTGTCGCGGTTGCGCGTTGTGCAGTCGAAGTGGGGATGCGGGTCCTGGTTGGGTGCAGCGTGCGAGTTTGGGAGAAGAGAGGGAAAAAGAGGAAAAGAATGCAGCAGGCAGCGGGCGTGGCCGGTTTAAATAAGAGAGCGTGTGCTGCCTGTGATCTGGAGCGGCGCTAAGCTGGGTTGGGCAGGGGAAAGGAACTCCAAAACTCGCTCGCCCCTTCACAGATCAGACTGCTTGGCTTTGGGAAAAGGGTGCTGGAAAGCGCGACTCTGTTTTTGCGTCGTTTGGGCGCTGTGCACAGACATTTTTTGTCTGATGTCTATGTTCCCGGGTTAGGTAAGCGCGCCCCAGGAACACCAAAACTCTACCTCGCCCGGTAGGCGCGCCTCACCCCATCGCTCCAGGTCACCTCACTTTTGCTCATTCGGCTTGTCAACAATGCGATATTCTGGCTCAAAATTCTCCATCAGATCCACTCACAAATTTTTACTGCCCGCAGGCTCCGCGTTGTCAAGAAAGCAATTGTCGTGTCGTCTTGCGCTGTCTCTATTCCCGCGCGCTACATGACGCGTCTCTCCACCTCACTCACCTAACCTCGCCATTATCTCCAGCAGCACCCAACCACAAAAGAAAGCCATGAAAGAGGAGTGCATTGCACAAATCATTTGACCTGAGTAAAATCGATCCAGTAAACTTCACCGTATTTCCTCTCGGGGGCAACTCCCTCACTACAACTACAAACTAAACTTTTACGGGCTCTCTGGCAATTCACGCCACCCACCAAAAACCCCTTCTTGACATTTCCCCACCACTGGGCAATAATCGTGGGCTCCTCAGGACATATGACTCACGACTCATGTGTGTCTCAACCTAGCCGTGACCTGCACCCCTACCGAAATAGGCTAGCCAGCAGACATGTCACTTCCCTACGGACTACTATGTCAGTGGCAATTGTCGCCATCATTATGGTCGTAGAACGCAATGAGTCAATATGTTGAACCGTTCTAAGATCGAGATGCAACTTTATCCGACTACTGCTTTGAGTTTCATCGATAATGTTTGCCAATTGCGGACCACAAGTACTTCGGAATGTACTCCATGTATATCAAGCTCTCCAGAACATCCCTGATCCAGTAGAATGATCAGCTGGATTCCTCCGCTGCCCCTCTGCCACCCGCTTCTGCCTAGAGTGCGGGGTTTGCCAATGCGTACTGGCCAAATTTGCGTTGTCTAACTTTCACAGTGGCGATCCGTTGCGGTATGAATATCCCGTGTATGATAATCCATATGCTCTCTAGATACACCTTGTTCAATCAGTTCAGCCCGACCGTCCGAAAGCCAACTTTGCCTGTCCTTTTCCAACTCCATTCCCACTACCTGGAGGGCGCCCACGTCCTCTACCGGGTTTCGGACCACCAGACGCCTTCCGCTCTGGATGAGCTGTCGAGGCCGGTGGGTTCCGCTCTTGTTGACGTATCTCCTTCGAGAGATCCAGAGCGAAGTGGTAGTCATCGTGCTCCGCTTTATCTGCCAGAGGCAGACGGATATTGCATCGGTCACAGAAGAACGTTTCTAAAGTCTGCTGTCGCATTGGCGGATGCATTTTCGGCCCCTCTGTACTAATCTGGTCTTGAGGGAAATCGGGGTCATGTGGAGCAGATTGCGGTTGTGCTGACGGAGGTGTGCCGCTCCCATTGTATTCATCCGTTGACATTGACGGTCCATCTATCTCCTCGTCTTCGTCTTGGTGCATACTGTCATATACCTCGCTCTGCTCCTGATCGCTCTCACTGTCCTCATGCATCGATTCTCGATGCGCCTTGACCAACACTGCCCGCGCGGCGTCAAAATCTTTCTTCTTTTCATCTCTGGGCCCAAAGAAATTCGCAATGTTTCCTTTTCTCGTTCTCCGTTTCTTAGCTGGTGGCTCTCCACCGCTCATCCCTCCTCTTTCAATCATCATCATTGACTTCGCCTCCTCTCCTCGAACCAGAAACCCTCCTATGCCTTTGTTATTTGAGATCATGTCTTCAAACCCACCTACGCTTAGCGAAAGGTTTGCACATGGCCAGACTCGGCCTTCTACCACAATTTGTGCCAGCAGATTCTTCGCAAGGTCAAAGAGTATTGCTTCAGACAAGGTTTTACCGAGCGGAATTGGTGCTGATCGACTCCGCGTTTGGGCGCCTGTCCGATGATGTAGGTTGATCGTCTTAGGCCGCCTCTTGTGCTCTAAGACTCCCTCTTCAACACATCTCGAGAAGATGTCAGCTACGAAGATTCTCAGCCATCTCACACCTTGCTCAAACGAGTTGATAGAGGGGCGAAATGACTTTGCTGAAAGCATGCTCTTGATCTGTGTCCGAGGGTTGACTTCACTGTTATCCTCGCCTCTTATTGTGGAGTAAAGCCAACTGCCTGTATCATCACCCAACCTCTTCAGCTGGTCCAGGGGCTGTTCCAGTAAATCCTTCACCAAATCAGTGCCAAACATCGCGACAGCATCATCTCCGAGCTTGCCCCCCAGCATCCTGATCTTCGTAAATTTCATCCCAGACAAAAAGTGCCCAACAGCCCGACTCCGAATCACCGTTTGCTGATTCGGCTTCTTGTAGCCAGAGCCCAATTTCGCAAGCATCTTATTACGTGCAACACCCCCGGAACAGGTGTACCCCAATTGCTCTTTGACCTGCTTCCGCACATCTCTCACAATCTCCGACGCAATACTAATACAAACATCATCCCAATCCGGATCTTTCTCCTCACCATGCTCCAAACCCGTCTCCACCAACGCATCAGCCTCCCAACTCAGCATAGTAGTTGGTACCTTAGGCAAGTACTCCGTCGGATCATCATACGGCGGCGGGCCGTTCAGCTCAGGAAATCTCTCCAAAAGGATCGAAAACACCTGCGCACTCAAATCCACAAACACCTCATCAATGCCCGCCTTCTCAACGCGCTGCTCCTTCTCAGGCAAGCTCTCGCGTATGCATTTGAGAATCTTGCGGCTTTCCATGCGGTATGGGTCCAGACTAACTTTATGTATTGCCATTTGTTTGAATGCATCTTCATGATATGCCCACTTCTCCTCGCCTTCCTTCCAGGTTGCTACATGTTGCAGTATCGCATCTGGACATAATTTGAGTGCCTCGACAGCAGTAATATGTCTCGTTATGCCGAATGCGCGGGCGGGGTAATTCACGGCGATGAGCGATTGCCATTGTTGCACTGCGACTGGTTTCGAAGGATCGACTCCGAGGCGCACCGTCTCGCATTGCGCGTAGAAGGCGTCGAGATCAATGTGTGCGATTACACGGAGTGGGGTTTGCGTGCTGTATGATTTGAGCTGGTGCAGTTGTTTGTATGTGAATTTCGATTTCGGGATTCGCCGCGGGGACGTGATGGAGACCGGGGAGGAGGGTATGAATAGGTTCGGGGACGACATGGCGGTTTTGACGGCGGAAATACCGTTACATGGTGAGTTTCACGGTGTGTGGAGGGAGTGTGAGAAATTTGAACACCAGCTACGCTGTGGGCGTGGTGATGCGTGGGTTGGCGCTGGTGCTGGTGATAGGTTTCTACGAAGTCGCGTAGTCCCGCGATCCCGTGTCCTCGTGCATGCGCGTCATTCATCAGATCGATCGCGCTAGCTTCATTGGGTGCATATGTACAAGCTTCAGTGACATCAAAAATGCTTTTTTTGCCTGTCAACTCAGCCCAAAACATCAGCCTTGGACACAGAGAAAGGATATAATTTGAATATCAAATATGTGATTTGCATAGTTTCAGCACTAATTAAGTCATTGCAAGTATTTTAGATACATGTACCATGCCGACATGACTCCCATCATAATATATTCAGAAAGAATTCCCCCCAAAAAAATAAAGCAAAAATTTCCATATCATGGGGCTTCTGCGACCATTCAAAGAAATCATTATAAATACAAAACCCTTACGCTCGAAGCGAACTACCTATACCTCACATTTAAAAGTTCCTAGAACAGTTCCTATGGTCGATGGTCCATAAACCACCGATCAAAACATGCACCCTTCCTCAACACCAAAGCCTCAACAGCAGATGCACCACAGAAAACGAAAATTCAGCACACCAATCCTTTTCCCAGCCATCCGCATAATTTCGTTTCGGAGGTGAATTTTCCAAGTATGCACTTATCCTCGCCCCGCAAACAAACGCGACGGACGGGGTTCTGTGAGAATATAAAGGTGTTAAAAGATCCTCGAGATCATTGGATAGACATTGGAAAACATATTTTCATGTTGATTATTAGGGATTAATGATTAATGTGTAGTTTTATGTTGTGAAATTTGATGGGCGAAACCCACTGATAGGATGAAGTTGGGGTGAGTGATTTATTAAAGGAGTGAATGAGTTCAGTGTAAGAGGAGTCTCCATATGAAAGATGTATTTCAAAAAAAAAAGGATAGATGTACGGAACTGAGGAGGAAGTGATGGGTTTCTTTTATTTATTGAGTTATGTACGGAGTGTGGTTTTGTAAGGAATGGCACAAGGTTATAAGAGTTGATGATCTTACGAGTAATGCATGGTAGTGTATCTTTGTGGGCGTTGTTTGTTACTATTGCTTCTGGAGCAGAGCATAATAGAATAGGACAGATACACGATCCGATAGATAGCGCTTTACATTTCGTGGTTCTTCAAATCAATGCCCAGGTACTACCTTACCTAGTATGCTACGAAACTTCATAACAACACCAAGCAAACCCCGACCAACATAAACACATCTCCACTATTCGCCATTTCACCTCAAAACCCACTTAACTAAACCAACAAGTCCAACTCCACAACACCCAAACCACTCCGAACGGCCACAATAGGGCCCGGAAAACCGATCACCACGATCACCACAACACCTACCTCTTCCATCTCTTCGGCACTTACCGAACCACAAAACTTTAAAAGCCCTCCGTCGAAGTACTTAAGTACTTCTCCCCACCGTATGACCCACAACCTGCAAGGCTTCCCACACTAAACATCGTAGAAGTAGAAAGCGAACCACTTTCAATTTCGCCCAAAGGCTACCCACACTCATCGCACATCCCATCCCATATCATTCTCCAACTAACCACGCAACAAGAAAGAAAATCTAGTAGATACAGACAGGAAAGAAAAAAGCAAATACGAAGACTTACCGTAAATCGCAACCATGTTAATAGCCACACACACCGAAAATCCTTCCCGCCCTTCCCCGACCGATCATTCGAAAAAGAAAAAAAACTCATGCAGACAGATACCGGTATGTCACCGACCGACGCGCGCACGCACGCACGCGCCGGCCCGAGACGCAGCGCTCATCTTGCGAACCCCGGCCCCCTACATAATAGCACAGCACAGCACATATACGGCAAGGCAAGTTCAGGCGAAGGGGGGAAGGAAAAAGGCAAGCCGCATGCCCGCATATGCGATGCGGTCATGGATGGATGGCTCTACTGTATGGGTTGATGGGGCGGGAATCACTTATGTGTGGGAAGGGAAGCGGGTGGATAGGGTAGGATATGTTGATCGGTCGGGTGCGTCGGGTAGGGCAGTGGCGGTGAGTCCTTGCGCCGAACGGGCAGGGCTTTGTATGGTTTTTTCTTCTATTGACTTGAACTTGACTTGTTGTGGAAGGGATGGGAAATATGGGACGGGACGGAGACGGGACGGAGACAATCATTAACCCCAAATCCAGTCCAGTTCAATCCGATTCAATCCAATTCAGGAGGATATCTATCTAGACTCTACCAAATACATACGGGATGTTACTGTACATACAGTTGAATAGAATGTATGTACCAGCGGAGCAAACCCAGCGAGAAAGGTATCACACCCGCTCAAATTCTCCTGCACACTGCAAGCAGCAATGCCTCACCTCGACTTGCGTTGCGTCGCATCGCATGCAATCTCCCCGTCGCCGCCTCGCCTCGCCTGCGCAATACTGCACTCTGTCCACCTCGCACCACTATGGTTGGCGGAACGGAGATGCGCAAGAACGGACGGGAGCGCTCCTTGTGCTGTGCTGTGCTGTGATGCGCATAAAGGATGAGATGCAACCCACGATGCCGGGTCGCTCTCGTCTCGGCATGTGATGGCGGGAGTAGAGAAGCTACTGTGTGTACGGACACTACTCTACTTTGTGTTGCCCATGTGTTCACAATAGGTACTCAGCAATAAGGACACATGGCGTCTACTGCTGGGGGTTATGTACATACTTTCGGGTATGTCTTGTCTTGTTCAACAGCCAGGTACCTGTGACGTGACGTGACGTGACATTCTTCGTCCACTGCACAGCACACCCATACATCTCTCTACATCGCCTACGGGTAATTCATGTTCCGCATCTAGAAGCGAGTATTGAGTATTGACTTTCTATAGTACAGTGCGATGAGCAGATGCCGCGAACAAAAAGCAGCATAATTCGCCGAGCACCATCGCTGGTCCAAGCGCACAATACAACACAATTCAATTCAATACATGTCACTCCAAGTCTAGAGACGGAGGCCACACAAAAGTGGGACGGGATAAAGCCATCAAGCATAAGCAACCCAAGTGCAGGATCGACTTAATCAATCCATCTACGGTACCGAGCCTTTCTTCCGTAGCTGCGTAGCTGCGCAACTGGCGAATAGGCTCGGGTCCAGCTCTTACCATTTAGCGCACGGTTGCAGGTGGCATGGCAGTTGCGAGAAGGGGGTTATATTAATACGCTTCTAATAATGGGGTTCTGGGGGTGGGGCATCACGATGGGTGCGGGATGAAGGGGTTGGGGGAAGCGTGGGGAGTACAATCGAGGCAATTAGGGGCAGAATGAGTACGTGATAAGGTACACTGTCAAACGAGGGCTGATGTTGAAGAAAAATTTCGCTCTTCATATATCAGTTGGGATTCCATTAATTGCTGTGGCTCACTTTGGGCATCAAAAGTTCCTGGAGGAACGGAAGGCATATGGCATCTCTCGGTTCGGTACGGCGGAGTTAGATAGAACTGCAGACTCTAAGGGAAGACTAATTCTCCAGCTTAGTAGTATCCGCGCGTGGGCACCAGTTGTAAAATCGATCATTGGGATTTAGCAGTCTGATGTCCAGATCTCGTTTCTCCAGCCTACGCAAGCTATGCAAGAAACACAAACGGCCATCCAGTCGTGAAACGTCCTCTTCGTGGCATAATAGGTATATACATGAGAATGCGAACGAGAAATGTGTGCTCCAATGCCCGATGCAATCGAATATGGAGACTGAACAATGATGGCTCGTAGTTGATGTTGCGATACGTAATAGTAGTAACATGAGTGGCGGATTTTGAGAGGAAAAAGAGGTTTGTCCTTGTCCAGCAGAAAAAAATATTCGCGCTTATACTCCATTCATGAGACTCGCAGAGCCATGGGGGAAAACAGTTTAGACGAATAATCCCTTGGAGCGAGGTGCAACTTTGGAAGCACTAGCGCTTGCAGCCCTTGGGACAACGGATCCTGACGTAAACAACGGAAAAGAAAACGCTAACCGGGCAACGCACATTAACACTATGACAAAGATCCTGGCTCTGAAGGGCTAAGAGAAAAAGGATAATGGTGCGTCAAACATTGTTTCCTGGAACCGGCTCAAACATGGCAAATCCCGCGGTCCAGCTTCCATGACGGACAAACCATTCTATCCGGGCTCTTTTCGGAACGCTAATAAAATGTTGATTGGATTCCTTGGGTACTGAATAAGGAGCATTAAAGGAATAGGACGGTCAGACTCCAGACACAGGTTCCTGAAAAAATGGATAAAGGGGGTATCTCCGGGTATGGACAGAACGACGGAGTAAACGGCATTACCTGGTGGTCCTGGAAAATCTACCTCCAGTTTTTTGCTGGAAATGAAACGAACACGATCATTGATACTCTGCGCGCGATAGATTAACCGCGACGACGGGGATTGTTAGAATTTGGCGGTTGCGGTTGCTGTGCTATCGGGTACTCTGGAGGACGGACCGGTCAGCGGGCCGAAATGGGAGGACAAAGATAAGGAAAATACTGAGCCCAACTTACGACGGCCATCAGAGGCAATGTAATAACCTGGTGCAGGGGCACTATTTGGGGGCTTAGCGGTATGCCAAAAAGCGGTCGTCAAAATAACCAAAATACCTTGGATTTGTTTGGTACGGATGCGAAGGCGTAGGGGCCGCCTGTTGCCTGTGACCGTAGGGATCCTGACTAGACTGTACAGGTGGGTAAGTACTATATTGAGCTGTGGAGTAACTTCCATGATCTCTTGGGCCCGGTTGGGCATAGGCATATGGATCCGGGGGCGCTGTCCTTGGTGCGGCATGGGAAGCAGGTGCTGCCTGATGGCCATACTGTGGTTGTCCGTATGCAGAAGTGGGCGTGGTTGTGTAGTGTTCACTGGTAGCATAAGTTGTGCTGGAATAGGGCTGTCTCGTCGTCTGGCGGGTTGCGTCGAGCGATTGAACTTCACTAGGACCCCAATGCTGCCGGGCAGCGTGGGTTCTGGAGTCCTGATATGCCACTACAGAAGGGTCAGGGCCTCTAGATACCTTAGCAGATGGAGCGTAAGGACTGTGACTACCTCCACGTCCTCCTTCGCCTGGAGCCCGCTCTTGTTGCCATCGCTGTGAATCCATTTTCAAATCCTGGATCATTTGCTGGTGGAAGCTACGTTAGCCGCTTGTTTCGACCAGCCTCGGCTGCCCATGAGGAGATTCAAACGTACCGATGTGAGCGTACGATATGCAGTAATCCAATAGCCTGATCGGCCCTGTCTATACTGTTAGAATCGGCTTTTTGGAGAGCGAAGCGTTGCCACGCGGTTGAAGGGAGAGTCAGACCTCGTACTCTCCGGTGCCTTGTCCCGGCCTGACGAGCGCATCTGGGCCCAAATAGCGCTGGATGTCGGCCGTGATGACTTCTCTGGCGATGCCGTCGCCGGGGACGAACCACTGATTTGCCCGCGACATAGTGAGTTCAGAAATGTGAGTGAAGAGGAAGAGGAAAGGAAAAGACGACACTGATGTCAGTGTCGGGAGGGGCCAAGGAATACGAGATCCAAGGGGACAAGGAGGGGGGACTCAAGACTCCAAAAGATAACAGTCCAGGAGGAGCTAGACACCGACGGCGCGGGTGGAAATACAGGTTCCTGTAGCAAGTCCGTGGGCTGATGGATGGTATCGGCTGGAGGCAGATTCCAGAAGAGCGCAGGAGCAACACCACAAGCAGAAGCGGGGGGTTTGACCAATATACCGGCACTTGGGCGCTGGCTTGTGAACAGGGTAGACTAGGGTAAGGCTTTGATGGGCGTGATGCGTGGCTGCGGCGACTCTTTTGGGGAGAGGCAGGACAGGCAGGACAGGCAGGACAGGCAGGACACTGGTTCGCCTACTGGGGGTTGCAGCGCTTTCCTGGAGGGGGAGGGGAAGTGGAGGGTGCGGTGTCAGCTGGAGTGGACGGCGCACCGAAGGTACCCACAAAGTACACAGGACCGCGCGGGAATGGCGCACGATGAAGCAGCAGAGAGCAGCGAGAGGCTTCTCGGCGTACGGGCGACGGGAAAGATACGTCGTCGTGCCCGAAAGCGTGCAAAGGCGTGCGGCTCTGTAGAGTACGACTGAGGTCAGCGGGGAGGGTTTGAGAGGCCGCCTGCAGCACGAAGCAGCGTCGAGCAGCGTCGAGTAGAGTAGACCAGCGATGCGATTGGACAGCGAGGCGTGGATGGAGCCAGGCAGACAACGGCACCAAGCTGCACGTCAATCGGTCGGGCAGCAAGCAAGCAGCAAGCAGCAAGCAGCACGAAGCTGGTGGTGTGCTAAGTAAGGTGTGGTGTGGGAGTGGGAGTGGGAGAAGAATGGACCGTCTGGCGTGGTCACTCGTTCGAGCAGCAATATGAAGCTATTCAAACACTCCCCGGGGATAGAGAAGGCGGTATGTGCGCGCGGCGGAGACAAAAGGGAGAAGAATTCAAGAGAAAGAGAAAACAAGAGCTGGGAAACCGGAGGCGCCCGAACGTACTTATTTGCGTCGGGGCCTAGTGACAACAGAGGCCTCAGGTTCCCAAATCTCAGAGCGTGGAGGGCAGTTTGGGTACCATCGCACCTTTGGACCTTGCACCTTGCACCGTGGACCTTGCCTGCTGCCCACATGCCCACCGCCCTCAGCTGGCTGTCGACAGAAACTGTGGGGACGGTGTCTGAAGTGGCGGCGTTGGGCACCAATGTGTCCCAAACTGTCGAACCGGGCCTGGATGACTATGCCCAAGCCCTGGAGACAGGTCCTGGACAGCCCTGGCCCCAACGAACGACGACTGACGACTTGCGACTTGTTGATTGTCCTGTCCGCAACCGGCCGCCGCCATCATCGTCACTCGTCCGTGGCTGCCCCCAGCGTCATTCCACTGGTGCTGCCCGGAGTTCCTACGCCTGTAGACTGCCGTCACAGCTGTCGTCTCGCGGCGTCAGAGGTATACAATTCCTCCGAGCACCTCCACCGCTGTAACTGTCAGTGGCCAAAAATCGGCGAATGAGCTCCTCGGAAAAAGCGTGGTGGTGGCCATACACACCTTGACGCGCCTCCCCCTCCAACCTATTATCATTATTACAGCCATCGCACTGCATTTCAGCCACTCAGTTCCTTCTGTTTGCTAGCTGCCACCTGTCTAGTCGTAGTCGCGCCTTCCTGCTGGAAAAGCACGGCCTTGGCACTATGACTTCCATCGCCCCTACCTCTTTCTGTCTCGTCCCTTCTCAAAATGTATACAGCCTACTCTGTGGCTACTCTGTCAACATGCCCCAAGCTCCAACCCTCCCCCGCCGAGCCCAACCTTGACCACCGCAACATCGTCATTATTGGCAATTTCACCCTCCCCCCTACGACGTGATGCTGTGTACTTGACTCTCTTGCTAGGCCCAACCGTGTCATCATCATCGTCTTACTCTGTCCCTCCGCTCCCCTCACCGCGTTTCCGCCCGCTCTCCTCGTCCCCACACAGGCCAACTGCGGGCGGTAAGCAAAATTTGCTGCAGCCTAGCCTGGACGAAGGGTTGACCACGACGAGGGTTCGCACTTGGGCACAGATGCATACTCTCTCTGACTTCGTTGGATAGCCGTGGGTTATATAAGAATAGGACACAGCCGGCCGCTATTGGCCTCGGCTGGAACCAGCTCTATCCTCGAAGCGTGCAGCAACTGGCAAACTGCGCTTTTCCTCCCCCAGGCTTTGCTGGTTTTTGCTCTCTCCCATACTATCATCCATGTGGAAATGATGCCTGGCGCCCGCGGACTCGATCCATCCTCTCCCTTCACAACGCGTGTCGTGGCTGGAACTGGTCTGCCCGGTCTCGCCCCCATCTCCCATCCCCATCCAGGTCCCAGGCTGCGCGTTCTCTATTATCAGGCACCAACCTGCACAGCACGTGTTTCCGTGATACAGGCAATGCACGAAGCCGTTTGGTGTTGCATTACGCGCAGTGCTTGCTGTAGTGCCCGGGCCGCAAACTGGGGGAAGCAAAAAAGAAAAGAGACTCCTCTTCTGGCATCACTTGCGCTCCGTACGTTACTCGACTGGCTAGACATGCATCCCATATCACGCCTTAGTGCTGCTCCCCGCCGAACTCATGTCTCCCAATTTCCGTAATTCCCAAGCCGCTGTTCACGGTGTATGTATATGCGGCCCTGCGCGTCCCATCCTTTCTTCTTCGCTGCTACCGTCACTTCGTCTGGCTTGGTGTAACCAACTGGCCGACCCATCCTCTCCTTGATTCCTTGATGAAGTTCCCAATATCTGCTCAACCCCCTCTGGGCACATTGCCACCTGCAAGGCCTAGAATCATCGTTCGCGTCCAGGAAGAAACCGTTGTTGGGCTTAGCGAATCCGGAGCTGAAGAGCAAAATCTACTGATTCCTTGGCTATTCATTATCATTGTTTTTTGGGCGCCGAGGACTCTGTTCCCGTTCAAGAGCTGCCCGAAGCTTCACAATCCAGACGTAACACTCCCGGACACAACATGTTAAGGCATGGAACCCTTTCACGATGTCAGACCAGTCGACAGCCTCGATGGCTATCTTCGGTTAGCTTCGTTACTAGGCCTACCACATTTCTTATTCTCTGGATCCACAACATGTTCAAACAGTGCCGCTAATAGTGAGCAGTCTCAAGAGACCATGCAGGTGAGAGCCACCCACGGCTGATTCTACCAATGCGCGGAAGGATGCAGAGTGCTAGCGAATGATGGGAAACAGCTGCGAGACAGCGTGGTGCGGTCCGCATATTCGAAAAATGGCGGTTGGACGATCTTTAGGCGATACCAAGCCACCGACCCACCCTCCCGATCCTGCCGATCTTCAGCAGGTGGTCCGAGGTGCAAAAAAAAAAAGCAAGCGATCAAGAGACGTAGACCCGTAAGAATGTGAGGAAAATGTCTAGTCTTTTTATCTGCGTCGTGCATTACCGCAACAGGAAGGCTGATAAATACATTTCCTCTCCTCTGGATACCACTACTCAAGCCCTCGGCTCCTCTTCCGGCCCGTCTTTCAACGGCCCACCGCCCAATGACATCTTCTCCCCGGAACAATATTCAAGGGTATTTTGCTATTTCAAGCAAAGCGTTCGACCCCCGGTCCCAGTATCCTGTCTCTATTACCGGTGTCCTTTTGTGGCCTAAAAACCTCATACAATTCCGTTCAAAAGCACCCGCAGATATGTTGTCAACCCTTGTCTTCCTTTACTACTCATGTCCGAATCCCTGGAACTCCACGCTATCCGCCCTTGACGTCTATCCTGCAGAGCACTTCACCCTTAATCCACTCCCGCAATTCCGTAATCAGGATCTGCTCTACGGCTTCATACTTCCGAGCATGCTTTGCAGCTTGACAGTATGTATTGTTCATTTGATATCGCACCGCTTGAGTTGTACGTTGTAATATTTCGCTGCGATGACCAGAGCAATGAGCACCAGACACTGTCCGAGGTCAGCACTCTAGCATCAGGCCACCAAGGCGGGGGAAGTTGTCCTGGGAGGAACTACTTCCGTGCTTCCGTTCACACCATTTCCAGTGGACGCGTTGACAGAGGCAATAAAGAGGCCCAAGTCGAAACCCAAACCCAAGCCTGGACCTCGAGTGGCATGAAACCACAGTGTGCGCGTCCACGAAGCTCCAAGCCTCCTTTCTATCTATTAGCCTCTCATAGACCTATACTTTTTCCAAAACACCCCTCCTTGTGTTCGTCCAGAACGAGTCACCGGATTGTGAAATCACGCGGTGTCTGGCTGGATTACACAGGCTCGGTCTCTCTGCGGTACAACCTGTTCTCTTAAAAGAGATACTATTTGTAGATCATGGCGTAGCATAATGAGGTAGGTAATATTGCTGCTTGGAACACAGCGCCGTATTGCAGTAGAACGTGAGTGCAACATTTTGGACGGCTAATATGCGTATTGTTCATGGGATGTGGGACGTGGGAGACACCCAATAGGAAAATGTATCCCATTTGCGTAAGATTGCATGCTAGGAGAAGAGGAGAGAGGAAGGGAGAGGGAAACGGAACGAGGAGAAGAACTGGCACTTGGGTACAATGTGTATGTAGCCATGTAGTCTGCGTAAGAGCGAGCAGGCATCCAACTTGCCGCCACGCAACTCATGAATGCGAATGATACTGCCATGCCATGCCTGAACTCTATGAGAAGATTACAAAACGAGCATGCTCGGTGGATTTAGCCCTATCGTGATCAAAGAATGTACTAGTAGGAGGCCACGCCACGCCCGCTGCTTTCCGCTGTAAGGGAAGAGGATCGGACATGATTACCTGCCTCTTTGCGACGCAGGCAAACTAAACATCGCGTTGAGCTCAACATATCTGATCCCAGGACCGAGAGAGCAAAAAGAAAAAGGAAAAGGAAGTAAGCTAAACCTAAGTGGTAGCTTTCCTACCTTCTAGATCTCTAGGACACAGAAAGATTGAATACCTAAGCTATCAGGGAGGATTGGTTTGGCGGCTTCTCAACACCGTTGGAAAATAGAAATGGTCTGATGATTTGCTTTGGAGTTTTGGAGGGTTCGACTTCACATTGATTCAGGTTCAGTGTTAGTTTCATTTCCAAGTTCAAGTTGGTCACGAAGTAGCAAGCAGGCAAGCAAGGCATGTATTTTAAGTAAAGGCAAAGGAGTCGCATTAATGAAATCTATCTGATCATGATCCCATCTCATTCATTCAATGAGCGCGCACGCGCTCGAAAAGAAACCAAGGAAAAACATAAGATAAAAGCTCCCATTGTAGAGAGCTAGATGCATGTGGGGTATCGTCCAACGCCCGTATGACACCGAGGTAATGCAAAAGATCTGGAGAGAAAGGAAAATAAAGGAAGAAAGAAAAAGAAATTCAAAACAAAGACAAGGCAAAAGATGAGTCAGACACTTCGAACCGAGAGCCCTTTGAGCAAGTCCATTCAGGTGAGCAGAAGCCTTGTCAGTTGCGAGAGCCATTGAGCGAGTTGTTTAGGTGAGCAGAAGCCTTGACGGATGCGAGAGCCATTGAGCGAGTTGTTCAAGCGAGCAGAAGCCTTGACGGATGCGAGAGCCATTGAACGAGTTGTTCAGGTGAGCAGAAGCCCTGACAGACGTGAGAGCTTTTGAGCGAGCCTTCAAGTGAGCAGGAGCCTTGACTGATGCGAGAGCCTTTGAGCAAATCATTTAGGTGAGCGGACGCCGTAACAGGTGTGAGAGCCTTGCTAGACATATCAAAGCGGGAGCAGGATGCGTGAAACTTGGGCGTGATCTCGATGTTCGTTCTCGGTAGGATGATTCAACTCGTAAGAGCCAGAAACTTAGAACATGGGTGTAGGCGTTGCACCAGCCCAAGCTTCGATGCTGGTAATAACCTTGGATGCACCACGAGCAAACTTTTGCGACAACCAGCTACTGCCCTCATCCATAGCAACCGGGAAGAGATCGAAGATGTAGCGGCCGTTGCCGTAGGCGCCTCCCCGGTTGTACATGTTGTAACCTTGTTGGTGGCCATTGGCGTTCCTGTATGCTTGTACTTCATTGTACTGCTTGAGCCAGAGTATGCTGAGCAGACCGACGAGAACAGCAAGGAGGAAATAGACAGTGTACGAGATGGTGGATGGAGACTGGCGCTTCTTCTGAGTGACGACAATGGGCACGGTTTCTTTGGGTTTCTCTACGGGCTTGGAGGTTTGAGTTCCAGAGGAAACGGTGATAGCTTTGGACGAAGCTGTGGATGCACGAGATGGCTGGTCGAGGGTGACGATGACGGGAGCCAAGTGAAGCTGTTGTTTCTTTGTGATGGTCTCTGTGGGCTGAAGCGTGTCTGTTTGCGTACCAAAGGCGATCTGCTTGGGGGCAGCAGTAGTCTGCGTGGATGAAGTGACGGTGACGATTTCCCAAGGTTCGACGGGGGCCATGCTGATGGTTGCGGACTCGATGAGACTGGCGGTGAGCTCCGGGGAGGTGGTTTGCGCGGAAGAGGTTGCGACCTTACGCTTGGCTGGGATGACTGGTTGTACGCTGATGGACATGATGTGGCCGAATCTGAGCTGAGGGGAAGTGACTTCAGATGGAGGTACGCTGATAGACTTGATGTGACCGCATTTGAGCTGAGGGGAAGCGACTTCAGACGGAGGTACGCTGGTAGCTTGAATGGTGCCGATTGTGAGCTTCGGAGATGCGACTTCAGATGGAGTTACGCTGGTAGCTTGGATGGTGCCGACAGTGAGCTGAGGGGAAGAGATGTCGATAGGGGTTACACTGGTGGTGTGGATGGCTCCGATGGTGAATTCTGGCGACTTGGAAGGCTCGATGGGCGAGATGTCTGTGATTTCGACGATGCTGGAGTACTCGAGTTGCTCGTAGACGGATCCCTCGTAGTCAGAAAGGTCGGCAAGCTCTGTAGCGAGCGATTCTCCGGCGGTGGTGACAATCTGAGGCTCAGTCGGTGAGGCGGCATTGGCTTCAGTGGCAGCTTGGAAGGCAGCTTCAGCAGTGTAACCACGCTCCAAGGCTTTCTGGAATTGCTGCTCAAGGCTGCTGATGCGGTCGTCTTTGATCTTGATTGTGCGTTTCTCAGTTTCCATCTCGATGCGGAGGGTTTCGATCTCTTTCTCCAAGTTCGTATTGATTTGCTCGAGGTCGTTCAAGTGGTTGACGGCGGCCTCCATCTGAGTGAGCTTCTGCTGGGCCTCTTGCCATTGTTGGTGAAGACTTGCGAACTGGAACTGGGCTTCTCTCAGGTGGTTCTCGGCGTCCTGGTTGGCTTTGGTAAGGGTCCTGTTGTTGGCTTCTTGGGCCTCAGCGGCGCGGTATGCGTTGAGAAGGTGGGAATCGACGTCGGCTTTGGCGCGTGTCTGCTCGTCGAGCTCGTCTTTCTTTCGGTCGAGGGTGCCGCGGACGATGCTGAGCTCGGAGTCCTTGAGCTCGAGTTGTCTCTCGTAGTCGCGAACCTGGGCTTGGTAGCCGCGAACTTCTTCCTCCTTGTTCTGGGCGTCCTCCTTGAGCTGCGCGTTCTGGTCGTTGAGCTCCCTGTTGAGCTCCTCGAGCTCTCGGTGTCGCTCCTCCCAGCCGCTGATCTCCTCGTAGATGTCGTCCATGTTCTTGGCTTTGAGCAGTTGCTTGAACTGCCTGTCGCGCTCCATGAAGCAGGCATCGGCCGTGCGCGCACGGGCCTCCGCCTCTTGGCGGGCTCTCTGGGCCGCCAGCTCCGCGCTGCGGAGATGGTCGAAATGGCGAACCAACTGGTTCAGCTCGCTGCGAGTCTTTTCCTCGCCATCAACCACAGCGCGGAGCTTCTCCTTGAGAGCTTGATTCTCTCTGGAGTGGTCATTTGCCACAAAGTGGCTGGCCGTGTGGCCGAAGTCGAAGGAGAATGGAGGGTTGGACATGGTGGTGGTGGTGATGGTGGTGGTGATGGTGGTGGTTTGAAGAGAAAGTAAAAAGTTGAGGGAGAAGGAGAGCGGGAGAAAAGGGCAGGCTGGGGCAGTATTTATGTTCAAGATTTGAGCTTTCACCTGAGATTCTATTGCTTGTGTGGGCTACAATAGTTTCACTTTCACTCTCACTTTCACTTTCACTTCCACTACTTGCACTGCAGAGAAACTTTCACCTATTGTCCCCATTCGGCTTCGCTGAAGTAGCCTGGGCGCAGGTGAATGCGAGTCTATTGTACTCTAGGTGATATGCCAGACTCTATTGTAATGCACGTTCAACTTGCTTGATATCAGAGAGTTGAACACCGGTGAGGACAGTTCGGCGTAAATTCGAAATCCTTCATCTCAGGTAGTTGTTCATAGATGTAATGGGAATCAGAAACTCTTGAGTCCGTTGTCTTCAAAGGCTTTCGGCCAGCATTGGGGAACTTAAGATATATTCAACTTCATTGATTTGAGATCCTTCATCACGAATGAGAACAGTTCGATCGGATTTCGGGATTGTTGGTTTGAAGAAACTATAGTATGGGTTGCCAGAATTCCTGAATATATGGGATCTATTTTTTTTGGTGCTTTTATTTATTCCTGGAGAGCTTTAGATATCATCAGTTTCATTGGTCTTGAACTGTGCAAGATGGATGAGAACACTTCAATGATAACGTAGCATTGACGGGATCAAGTAATTTTCTTCACAAAAACTGGAATTTTAACATGCACCTATTTGGTACCTCCAATTTGTTTGGAATATACCCTGAGGACTGATGTATCGTGCTGGTACGCTGTCCTCGTAAAGAGGGCTTTCAATCCTGTTGGTAAGCCCAACTCAAATACTCAACATGTACTTAATGTGTTTAGCTCCAGACTGTCTGTGACGAATGAGACTACTATTAGAATGCAGAGAATTATTTATCCCAAGTAGCCTTCTCCATGTACAGCTATTTGATATTCACAACAAGAGCTTATGCAATCGCCGCATTGTTTGTTTCCTTCCAATCCTTTGGGCCGTCTCCTCGCGCGAAGAATACAATTTTCCTCCACCATGGGACGGAAATTGGCCATGGAGTGGCTGGTGGAGCCATAATCAAATTTGAAGTTGGTAGGTGCGGTCGTGGTGACGGTTGGGGAGGTATCCTTCTACTGCAGAGACCTTGGCCGCTTGTCGCGCGCTGCTACATGAGGCTCTCGAACTGAGTGGACCTGAGCGCCAGTGGATTACAGAAGACCGGCAGTGCTTCTCGCAGGATCTACTAAGGCATTGACTAATTACCCACTAAGCAGAGAAAGAATTCTGGCGAGAATGCAACATTTATTCGAAGAGATTATCTAGTCATCAATTTGCCAGCATCGTTGGCGGCGTACAAGTCACCTACAAGGCTGCTAATCTGCCGTGGCGACTCGTTGAAGATAATCAAATCACATCCTCCCTTCAATGACCCCCAAGTCCTCCTTGCTGTCTCCCCCATCATTGTGTCTGAAGCCCTTCAGCTGCTGTTTCATCGCCTTTGGATTCGGGAGATGGTCGAGAAGTGACACCATCTGTTTGCTGCCGTGCGCGATAAACAGGCCATCGTCATCTCCGAGTAACCCGCCACCACCTCAACCCAATCCAAGTCTTCGTCAAACCTAATTCCATTCAAACAGTACTATCTAAGCCCATCAAAAGGGTTGAATAGATCCTGTGTAGTGCCAAGTGCACCGCGTCTCCGAAATGCCTCTGCCTCACGAACCAGCCGATGATCTATGATTGCGAAAATACGAGTGCTTGGTACTTGTCTATACGATGAGGATGAAGCGGGTATGAAGAACTGGAGTTTTATGTGACATCGAGGAGCGGGTAGGCAGCGTGTGTGAAGATGGTGGTGAGTTGAGGAACGGATGGTCGGAGCTGTGAAGCTGTGATCGAAGGAACTTAAGAGAAAAGTATTGGATAAACGAATTAGATGTGAGATGGGGGAAAGGGGGGGA
>JAQGEP010000179.1:0-28703 GCA_028476805.1 Acrocalymma vagum
TACCCACAACACAAACTCGCCCATACCAAAAGAAAACCCACGCACTATTCATACCCCTCCAACCTCCCCAAAATATCATCAAACGAGCTCGCCGGCCTATCCTCCGCCAAATCCCTAGCATTCCTCTCCGTAGCCCAAATCATACTCTTCACCAACGCCTGCATAACCCTCTTCACATCCTCTCTCTCATACCCCTGCAACTCAAAAAACTCCACCCCTTGACTCATTGCCCACTGCTCCGCAGCACTTACACTAACTTCCCTCTCCTTCGTAAACGGGTCGAAATTCAATCCGACGAGAACACAGCCAAAGCGGCGCGTACCCGGTCCTGGTCCTTCGATCGGGCTGCGGATTTTGCAGATTTGCTTGTATACGGTTTGCGTGATGTGCTTGAAGGATTGCAGCGAGGAAACGAAGTACAACAGGACGATGCCGTGCGCGTCGTCTATGACGTCGTTTGCGGAGCTGAGGTCGTGGATTCCTGAGGTGGTGTTGCGGGTTGGGTACTGGATTGTGGTGTGGTGGAAGTGCAGGCTCCAGTTTTTATTATGGACTTTTATTAGGGCTGTTGATTGGTCGTTTGCGTACTAGATAATACGTATTCAATGAGGAAGTGGACTTTGCGCGGGTAATGCGAAATATAGGCTTACCGCGTTGGCGATCCTATCTTTGCATATTTCTGTGCCGCCTGTGAATACGATTGTTTTGGGGATAACGGTTTTTTCTCGGTATCGGTCGGCCATTGGTGCGGCTGGTTCGGGGGTTATTGTAATGTTGGAGAGCTGGAGAATGGGAAGGTCTATCTATGTATGTATCGCTAGACTAGTCGTAGGTAGGCCAGATCCAAGACTGCCAAAAAAAGAAATACGCTAGTGACACAGGATGCTGCTGAGCCACGATGATGATGCTTTGCCGAATTGAGGAATGATCTGAGGAGCGGCGGATGATGTTTTTGTGTGGAGAGTGGGGTGCTTTGTGAGGGTAATCTTGTGTTGATTAGGTTATACGTTTGGGGTAGGTAGTTGAGGTGATGGATTGTGATTGGGGAGGTGCGACTACCTAGGTAGAGCCGAACACTACCGTGCAGAGCATTTGGCTGTGAACTGCCTTCCCATTTTACTTTTTGGACGAAGCTTAGTTTACTAAACTTGGAGACAATAAAAAGTGTGGATGCGTATTACGCTGAAATGATGCGAATTAATTGGTTGTAGTATTATACAATTACATATAGTCTATAGCTGTCAAATATTCGCACCCGATCGAGGAGTAGTCGAAACACTGACTAGATGACTTATGCGGGTATACAGTCGGAATATCAAGTCCTCTGAAATAGAGTAAAATCATCCCACCTGTTATCAATCTTATCTGCTGCCGCCCTGGTACGTAAAAGAATGATCCTCACTGCGCCCCATGTTACTATACGGCCCTCGCGAAGTCTGAACGCTACATTCGAGTGCTAAAATCTACTATTATTCCCTCTACTAACTAAAAAAAAAGATCTAATTAACCTAACTACGTTCTTACGCTTCTTAAACCTACTAGTACTAATCCATAGACTAAGTACCATAGGTCTCAGTTAAGATCTGTCCTAGCTTGTTAAAGGGCGATACGACAAGATAGGCGAGCAATAAGATAAGATTGAGTAGGTCACCTTAAAAAGTGAAGCCTATGATTTATCAAGTTAGTTAAGCGTTATAAGCGGGATGCCATCGTTATCAGAGCATACAGAGGTTGGTTAGGGAGCGGCTCCAGAGAGGACGACGGCACTATTTGGCAAAAGTACATGTTACAATTTGAGGTATTAGTATATATCTAAATGCGCGTAACATAAGTACAATAAACCTCATTAGCCTACGCTGTAAAAAGATATAAGCTAGACTCTAGGAACCCCTAGGATCCTATAAAACCTCAATTGAAGTATCTGTGACGCCTTCCTGCTACTTCCTGGCATAGACGTACTACCGACTCCCGCACGTCTCCTTCAGGCCTAATGTAAATCCAACGAACATCGAGAAAGATTCTAAATAAATTCCAGCCAATTTGTTCGATACGTATGATAGTATCATCCCTCGGATTTCTTACTATTCTGGCTATCTCCTCTATAACCTCTTCCACGTGGTCCCCTCGTCGTCCAAGCAGAAGCCCGACCTCGCCCTTATCGAGAAATCTGGCGATTGTAGCTTTTAAACCGTCTGACACTACAAACTTGTCTGCCGCTTGCCGAATGAGAAATTTCATTACTTCTCTCCCTCTGTCGTCCTCCAATGCTGTCTTAACTACCTCTTCTGTAATCTTGACCTCGTTTCCCCGCTGCTCAAGAAGAAGTGCCATTACTTCTTTCCCACTTCCATTATTTCGCACTGCTGCTTTAACTACCTCTTTTGTAATCTTGATCTCGTTTCCTCGCTGCTTAAGAAGAAGCGCCATTATGTCATACCCACTCCCGTAGTTTAGTACTGCTGCCTTAACTACCTCTTCTGTAATCTTAACCTCGTTTCCCCGCTGCTCAAGAAGAAGTGCCATTACTTCTTTCCCACTTCCATTATTTCGCAATGCTGCCTTAACTACCTCTTCTGTAATCTTGATCTCGTTTCCCCGCTGCTTAAGAAGAAGCGTCATTATGTCATACCCACTTCCTTTATTTCGTACTGCTGCCTTAACTAACTCTTCCGTAATCTTAACCTCGTCTCCTCGCTGCTCAAGAAGAAGCGCCATTATGTCATACCCACTCCCGTAGTTTAGTACTGCTGCTTTAACTACCTCTTCTGTAATCTTAACCTCGTCTCCTCGCTGCTTAAGAAGAAGCTCTATTACTTCTTTCCCACTTCCTATATTTCGCACTGCTGCCTTAAATACATCTTCTGTAATCTTGACCTCGTCTCCTCGTTCTTCAAGGAAGATAGCCATTAACTCTTTTCCGCGTATTTCGTTTGTTGCTGCCATCCAAATTGCTCCTGCAAAGTCGCTGTCTTGAGTGTTGGAGTGTAAGCTGCTGTTCAAGAGAAAACGAGTCTCATTAGGGAGTCCGAACACAGCGGCCCAGAAGAGCGCTGATGGTGTTGAATGATGATCTAGCACGCGCGGGACATAGCTGGATGCGGAGTAGATATTGAACCATACAGAAGTCACGCCCTTACCGATGTCGCAGAGTTCTACCGCCTTTGAAATCCATTCGTGGCTCTCAATATGCGCTTCCTGCACATGAGATATCCAGTTTTCTGCCGAATATTTCAAAAATGTGTACTCCATAGGATATATTTGACTAGTAAATTTGTGGTTTTCTTGGCGTTCGCGAAAGTTTTGGTATTCTTGGGATTCGTGATTTTCTTGGATCTCGCGGAAGAGCAGACAGACAATGCATAATTTAGAGAGTAATCGATGGGCCTCTTGGAGGTTGATTGAATGTTTCCATCCTCGCGGTTCAGACGTCTCGATATTCTTCTGTACCAAAAATTCTCTTGCTGTCTGATGGATCAAGTAGACCCGCGAGTCTACAACACTGACGAATAACCCGCAGGATTCTCGGATCATTTTCTTTCTGTTCACAGCATATTCAAGGTCCAGATTACCATAGCAGCGAGACTGTGAGCCCGGATCTGTTTGAATCGCTAACGCTACGTCAATCTCGTCTATTGTCAGTGGGCGCCGTGCTGCAACGATGATTTGTAAAATCCACTTCGCTTCTGTTCCCTTGCATCTTGCCAGAATTTTCTCATAAGCGTCTTCCACTGTCACAGCTAGTGTGTCAAGAACTTGCCGCAGCCTTTTCTCCGTTCGCCCTAATGAAATTTCAACTTCATTTAGGATTAGGTGCAGCCACAGATAAGTTCTATTGGGGATTTGCTGAAGCCAGTCATACAGGAACGACTGTTTATTCTTGTCTAGCTCCAGATCCCGGGCGATAGCCTCAACCCTTGACTTCATGACAATGCCAATTTCGTGACTGATATTGTCCGACTCATCTTCTCCAGCCAGCCGAATAGTCGGGATAGCCCGTGTTAATTTGGCGAACCGACGCTCGATGTCATTGTATG
Source organism: Acrocalymma vagum (assembly GCA_028476805.1). Lineage (NCBI taxonomy): Eukaryota > Fungi > Ascomycota > Dothideomycetes > Pleosporales > Acrocalymmaceae > Acrocalymma > Acrocalymma vagum. The sequence continues at coordinate 4,035 of JAQGEP010000179.1, forward strand.
GGCGACTAGTCACGAAGAACTTCAACTTGGATCTTTGCTTGGGCGTATCGGTAAGTCGAATATAGAAGCGCTCCAAGTAAGCGATGAGTTTGTCCCGGTCGGATTTTCGGCATTCGTCGAGGGCATCAAGGATGCAGATGACATCCCCAGCAGACGGGTCTGTTGCAGCCGATATGAAGAGCTGCCACAGTTCTTCGAATTCGTCCTTCAGGGCTTGTCCACACTTCTCTACAGCTGAAGCAGCGTGCTTTTGGAGAAGACCCTTATGCGACCAGAAAAATTGATGGAGCAGTGCACAAAAGGCTGTCGCAGTGTTGTTTTGATCATCATTGTCTTTGAAGAAGAAGTAGCACAGAGTCAGAGGCTCTGCGCCAACTAGCTTCTCATCTATCAGCGCCCTCGATAACACTGATTTGCCGCAGCCCGGGTCGGCAGAGAGCCAGAGAAGGTCGTTGCTGCTGCTGTCTTTCCACTTTTTGAATGTCTGATGTTCCAGAAACCAGACACATGTCCCCGATACACGCTCAGGGTTGAGATCTTTGTATGACTTGTAATTTGAAGTCTTGAAAAAGCTCGGCTGCAGATCTGTAGTTGAACCAACATTTCCATATACTGGACCATTTATTTGGAGGGAGCTTCCGTGTGACGTGTTGTTGCTAGCCTGATGGCTGACCATATTTGCGGTAGTGTCCTGGTTTAGATCTTCGTCAAGTGGCAACAGACTAGAACGCGCTTCAAGCGGGACGGATTGACTGAATCCCTTCAACATAACCTACTGAGTTTTTAAAGGAATCATCGTCTGCCTCACTCTACAGCGCCACTTTTCCATGGCAGGCTGACCGGTGCGGGGTAGCAATAACGAGGCTGGGGATCCGATACTTAGACGCTTAAGATTGGCCAGATAGCTTGCCACGACTGTGCCACTTGGAAGTAGACTTGGTCGTAAGAGCTTCAGCTCAATTCGAGCTGTAAGGTTGCCTCTTGCACACTTTCAACTCCCTATGACCCACTTGCGGTCCTGTCTGTAGACGCGATCAAGAATGGTATGGCCATCTATTGAAATGCGGCGGGAGTCACGGGCTTTCTAATATGCCTATGTTATAGACGGGCTTTGAAGTGCTTGGAGCGAGTTCGGCTGTCTCGACCTTGCTAGATGCAGCAATTGGCATCATCGCAAGGATTCGTAACGCGCATGAGCGGCAACAAGATCTCCCGAGGATTCTCAGCAGTTATCATGATGAACTCACGAACATAAAGGACATTATCCGGATCGTCAAACATGAGGAAACATTGCAAACCGCAACTGTCGTCTCTCAGCTGGTCAGCATCGAAGCTCTGGCAGCAAGGCTCGTCGACTATCTCAAGACGATCGACCCCGGGACTAAAAGCTCCATGCGCCAATTTGCTCATGAACTAATCAAAGGATCGAAAGAGGAAAAGGCGCTCGCTGGTATAATGAATGAACTGGCCCATGCAAAGTTCAACCTTAGCCTGGGCATTCAGGTTGCTAACGTTGGTTTGACCCGAAGCGTTGGAGACTCATTTGTTACGAACATAGAAACTGTTCACCGAGTCGACCTAGTCCTACAACAAGTTTTTGGCGAAGGGAGAGGGCTAAAGCTTGCGGAAATACTTAGGGACCGGCCTGCACAAGGTATGTCTCATTCTCTGCATATGTCTCACGAGGAACTGACAGTGAATAGATGATGGCATGGTGTCTCTGAGCGATGGTGATATCGCACGCCTTAGCAATGAAGTGGTCGCTGGTGATACAAGCTCCGCTCTGAAACCTGCAGCGAACGATCGTACATCGCGGATCGTCATTGACAACCTAACAGAAGGGCAAGCCTTGCAGATTAATGGGCCTATTGGGGAGAAGGGTTGGAGAGAGGTTAGCGAGCTCGAGATCAGAAATAACAGGGCCGCCGGTACGAGTATACAGGTCAATCATGCAGTCTCTGATGAGGTATTTGAGCGTTTGTTGGCCGCTCGAGCTGGCGATTCACGGAGATAGATGATGAACTTACCTTACTTTCTATCCAAAACGTCAGTGTTTCGAGTATCAATTGTTGGTCATGCTACGAGCGAAGTTAAAGAAGCTGGGCTACACTGCAAATCTTTGTTCTACTCTACCACTTAGAATTGATATCTTCATTTAATAGATCTGCTTCATGACGCAATAGTAGCTACCCATGTGATTCAACCAATAGAAAAATCTCGAAAATGTAACAGGTGGTACGAAAGGGTTAAGCGGTATAAGCATGCTTGTAAGGGATGTCTAGCGGTATTGCATATAATTTAGTACAGGTACTAAAGGCAGGCTTCCATGCTAGTGACGTGGGTAACTTAGATCTTCTCGGTGGCATCTCGGGATCTACTTATTCATGGCCAGGGCGAGTTTCCTTTTTAGGTACTATCAAGACTTGGTTTAATGCTCTTTCCGTCATTCTAGGTTTACAGGGACTGCCAACTTTAACTGTAGGTTTGCCCAGGCACAGCATTGCTTGATTTCTGACCTCATAGGCAAGACTGTTTCTGAACTCATTGGCAGGCCGATTATAGAGACTGACGTTTCCTGTGTCAAATACCTCTAGCTATTTAAAGCCCTGCAGATCCTCCAAACTCTCTTCACTATCCTCCTTGACTGGGTGATCGCTTCTGCCACATGTACCAGTATCTGGAATACATAGCGATAGCGCGCTGGCCGTGTAAATCGACTAACACCACCCTAGTAGATTACCTTTTGCCCATGGCGGCTTCCAAGGATATCGAAATTTACTAGCAGGCCCGAAATCGACGTTGACCCGGGAGCGAATATAATAGCTGATATGAGCATTCAGCGTTAATTATGTATTGCGAGGTAAGTCTAGGTGCTATATCTCCTCACTATTCTGACTTCTTGGCGAGTTCTGCCTGGTTACGTAGGTTGGGTGCTGTTGTGTTTTCTCCACTGGCATTCTTTTGCTCCATATCAGCAGCCCACAGCGCGGCACCTACGGTATTGGTGAAGGCGAAGAATATACCCAGGATTGGAACAAGCTCGAGGAGGACGGCAGGGACACCGAAACTGCTGAAAGTCAATAGCCATTAAAACTGAGGTACTCTCTGGAACACTGACCTGGTATAGGCGGCTTTACGCCTCTCGACGAAGTCGTCTCTTTCACGCTTTTTCATTTGTTTGAGTTGAAAATATCTTGCATGTGCAGTGGGCCCAAACTTTCTTCCCTGGAGGATAACGAATAGCACTGTGCCAACCACGGGTATGAAGTTCAGTGGAAGGTATATGAAATATCGAATGATGGCCTTAGGGGTAAATTTGGCGAATGGCTTGGCCATAATCTTTCCCAACTTTGCGACCGGGTCACTACCAGACTTGATCTGACGTTCGGTTGAGACAAGGGACGTGAGATTTCGGCAGAGTAGAGTGCCGTCAAATGTGTCAATCAGGGCATCATCGATGAGGAAGTTTTTGCTGAGAACTGAGAATATGGTAGAGCTTTCACTAAGAACCAGGAGAACGGTCGTAAGGATAGCAAGCGGGCCATTGAATATGGTGAGAACTGCGGCTTGAGGGACATAGGTGACGGCGAACATGAACACAGTGATGCCTAGACCGAGTGATATGGTAGGGATAAGTTTTGAAGCGAGTGGACGCCATAGCGTGCGATGAGTGAAGAAGTAGGCAATTCCCTAGATAATGTTAGTTTGCTGTTGATTTACAGAGCAAGTGGAGCCTCATGCCTTGAGAGGATATAGGTACGCGCCTGAACGGACGGCATCTCTGCTGAGCACCTTGGCTTGCTCAAATTCCTCAACTGCGACTTCCTTGACTTTGTTTGACATTTTGGCGCGCAGGCTCAGGCCAGTGACGAGGATTTTAGGGCGTTTGTGCGGAACAATGACTCGATGGAGAAAAAGAGAGCCCTGGAATGTATCGCGAGGTTGCATGAGTTGCGCCAGACTATTTTGGGATTACGTCATATGTGCATCACCCACCATCAAAACGGACTTCACCACTCAATGCTACACGCAACAGTGATTTTTGCATGCAGTGCAATCAGAATCTCCAAGAAATCCGTGAATTAACGATGGAATGATCCAAAAGAACCGCATTCGCAATTTGGTGCTCCTGACCAAGATTCACCTAGGAGCGCTACCATACCATCGTCATAGGCTTCCCCACCCTTTGGTACAAACAGCCGCACCAAGTCGATCTCAGCTTCCAAGAAGCCAATTATTCCATGCTTGAGATAATTAAAATTTGGTCGAGACGCTCGAGAATCCAACTTTTTCCTTGTTTCTGCGCCACATTTAAATCGGGAACTACACGCCCTTGCTCAATGCGTACAATGCTGATGCACAATGCTCCCGAATATGACCAAAGCGGCCATGATGTTTCCGCTAAGCTTTCCCCTACTCCACTTTCTCCCCGCTGCAACCGGCTGATGACGCAGAGGGCCACTGACACGGCCACAGAATAGGTGGCGAGTTGGCTGGACAATGTCGACCCTAGCTTCAACCTGCAAAGCTCCTAGCCACATGGGAAGTCGGATGCTCCACCGTAGCCGTCCCTAGGAGCATGCCCCGCGTACCTTATCCAAGTGTCCAAGCAATCTACAGCAGCTGGGAAGCGAGTTCCAGACAAAGAGAGTTGCATCTATTATTCCGTCAATTGGCTAGCCGGTCAATTGTAATGACGTCGCATTAGCCATATCCGGTTGTGCGTTTCGGCGAGTTATGCCAATTCCATAGGGACGAAAAGAGGGAAGCTCCGTCTCACAGCAGCTCTTACCGACATTACGCTCTCAGATCCGGTGACGGGATTAGCACCATATGACGTATGGAAATGGCATGAGGGCAGGTGAGCTCACCATATAAGAACTGCTGGCCAGACCAACACTTTCCTCCATCAATCAACAACACTTCAAAGCATTTCTCAATTCAAACCCCTCTATACCTCACACACCCAGCCCCATTTCACAAACAAACATCAAAAATGGAGAAGATCAAGGCTAAGGTCGACAACGTCCTCCACCATAACAAGGGTACCACTCACACCGGTACTACCCACACTGGCACCACCCACACTGGTACAACCCACGGAGACACCGCTTACGGAGGTATGTACACTATCAATCTATCCCACTAAAGTTCTCGCTCTCTAATGCTCGACAGACCCCTCTGGCCCTCACTCCAGCCATATGATGAACAAGGCCGACCCCCGTGTTGATAGTGACCAGCCCGGAGGCTATGGCAACACGCACTCCACTGGCGGTACCTACGGCAGTGACCCCACGGGTCCTCATGGTAAGCAGTCCATCAGCACTTCCATGAGTTCTTGTCTAACAGCATCAGACTCCCGATTCGGAAACAAGGTGGACCCTCGTGTAGACTCGGACCGCCCAGGAGCCATGGGTAACACCATGGGAACTGGAGGCCCAGGCAGCCACACCCATGGCCTTGCTGGCTCGACTGGCTACGGCAGCGGACCTGGACCTGCTCCTCATACCGCTGGGCCTCACGGCAGCGACATGATGAACAAGACCGACCCCACTGTTGACAGTGACTTGGATGGCTCCAAGACCTTTGGTGCCAACCGCACTCTTCGCTAGATGCCATCATTATGCGGTGGCTATGGAATTACGAATGTAACGATTGGCAAACTTACCTGTGACACTATAATAATATCTTTCACCTAGTAAGAGTGAATAGATAGTATAATAACTGAGAATCATGTTAAATATTACTGTTTTATCCACATGCCGGTCAAGTGTGCTGCGATGTTGCAATTTGAACAATACTCTATTCAAATAAGTTGACCCAGTTTACCAATTAGAGGGATGTTATTTAATGTGTGGCCCGGTTCATTTGGGATGAGACATGTTTCCAAATGCATTGCGTGCTGTGTACCCATAGGTAATCACTCAAGCTAAATATCGATTGCACGTGTCAGACATACGGACCCAATTTTTGACAACGTGTTGTTGCATGTGCCCTTGCCATTGTTCGTGAAATATCTTTAGATCTAAAGTCTCAATAACAACATGGAGGAAGGATGCAGAGCGCTCGTCAAGGGGACACTTTGATTGATGACACCAGATGTCAGTATCGAGCTTATATAATCTAGTCCTGACTCGCACCCTGCACGTTATCGCGAGTGGGTGCTCTAGAGCTAGCCCCGCAGCTGCCATCAACCTTCACGCCAAACAACTCCAAACCTCACTTTGAGCACAAGAGCAACGTTTCCACGACAGCCCAATATGCAGTCGCTTCCTGAGACGCGCCAGCAGTCTTTTGAGGAGCTGTACGGCCCTCCAGAGAACTTTTTGGAAATTGAGGTACGTTTTCCATCGCTGGGGCTCCCCGGAGCCCCTCTTTGACTTTTCGGCCTCGTTGACAATTCCTCACACGCGCAGGTCAAAAACCCAATGACTCACGGCGTCGGACGCGGCATGTATACTACGTACGAAATCGTAATGCGGACAAATATTCCCGCGTTCAAGCTTAAGTCGTCTTCGGTGCGCCGCCGGTACAGCGAGTTTGAGGCATTTCGAGATATTCTTGAGCGAGAATCCGCGCGCGTAACGATACCTCCTTTGCCAGGCAAAGTCCTTACGAACAGGTTTTCAGACGATGTGATAGAACATCGAAGGGAAGGTCTACAGAGGTTTTTGCAGATTGTCGTGGGCCACCCCCTGCTGCAGACAGGCAGCAAGGTTCTTGCGGCATTTGTTCAGGGTCAGTGGAGATACGATGCGGGCACCCACTTCATACAACTGACAAACGTAGATCCAAATTGGGACAGACATGCATGGTAAATGTGTTTGCCAGCCCATGTGTCACGTCTACACGCGTTGTTTCCAACACGCTTGGTCACACGACATCACGAGTTCATGAATGATGGGAGAGGTAAGATGAGGGTTCAGGCTTGGGGCACTTTTCTTCCGTACTCAAGCATTTTACTGCGTTTAGGAGCAATTTGGGTGTTTTGATTGGGAAGACGTTCAAGTTTTCGACAGTCACCACTTTTTTCTTCGTAATCATTAATCCTGTTTATATTTTTGGACCAATGGCAGATTTTGTGGGACCCCCAATTGAATGCTCAGTCAGCTTTTATAAACAATCGAGACTTTGAAAGGCTGGACAAGAAATCTGGCAGGCCGCTGCGCCAAGTTTGATCTCCACGCGTGGATAATTAATGACCTGAGCTGGCCTGAGCCTCGACCGCACTGGCGCCAAAGGACTTTGCTTTTTTGGCCGGACATGCTTCTGCACTGAGATGGTACTGATGCAAAATCAGGCCAACACCACGGCCACACACCCAAAACGATTGCTAAAAGTTTGACATCATCGCCGGAGAGCGTTCCGTTCGGCGCTAGCGAGCTACTGACTGCCTGTCAGGGGATGGCGCGGGGAAATAAAAGCAAAAAATTTGGCGAACCACCTCTTTAAACCCTTGACCTGCCCACCTGCACCTCCGCTTCCCTGACTATACACTGCAAAGGGCAATATCCATCATGGGCGTCCCATCAACTCAAGCGTCAAACGCTATTATTTATCTGACTTATGGAGCATTCCTGTAAGTGGAGCGGAACGCGTACCGAACGAGTGAACTAACATGCGCTCAGCGTTATAGGATGCTACATTGCGTGGCGTCTGCGGCATCAGACCAAGACAGAATGGCTGTCAAATAATCGTACACAGAAGGGTTAGAAACCCAGCACCTGCCTTGCATGCCGGTTACTATGCAATGATGCATACATGCAGGACCCTAAAAGTGGCGCTTAAACGACCATCTGCGCAAAGGCTGACCGGTGACAGGCATCCCGCTTGCTCTCAACTTCATTGCATCGGGTGAGTGCATCCATGCAACAACGCTTCAAGCGTGAAAAGGAGCAGCGGCAGTACCGGAACCACCCGATCGTACCACTGGATCAGGATTTCGATTTGCATCACAAAACACGGCCGGAATCAACGCAAGAAGATGAGATGGTCGAGAGCATGAGATTCAATCATAGGTTCGTATTTGAGATCTCTCGCGGAAGATGCTCTCTTGGTCGCTATTGCGACTACGCTGGAGCACTTTGAGAGTATCTTCCGCGCGGCTACACTGCGGGCGCTGAGTCGGCTGCGGATATGGATGCCTACACGTTGGTTTGGGTATCTTTGACCAGTCCAGGCGAAGCTGAGAAGTACCGTAAGAACTCGATCAAGATAATGCTTGCGTGAGGAACGTGCTGCCGCTACCACCCTTTTACTCCAATCTACTATGTTCTGTTTGCTGACGTAGGACCTCTAACTTGTAGCACTTGGATCCGGTATTCTGTTCACTTACCCGCAAATCGCGACAATCGCTGGAGTGCAGGGACTATTAGTATACGCCCTCTCATCTTCGCTACCTCTTTTGATATTTGGTTTCTTGGGACCAATTATCAGACGAAAATGCCCTGAAGGCTTCGTCTTGACAGAGTGGACAAGGCAAAGATATGGCGCTATTGCAGGGTTGTTTTTGAGCATCTGCACATTGATCACTCTATTCCTTTACATGGTTGCAGAGTTATCTGCGCTACAACAGATTGTTACAGCACTGACAGGACTGGACGGGCTTCCCGCAGTTGTTGTTCAATGCGTCATTACGACAATATACACATGTAAGACTAACACTGGACGGTGATCGGATGCTGCATCCGAGAGGATAGCGGAAGAGCGTAGCTAACATCTTACAGCGATCGGTGGCTTCCGAGTCTCGTTTGTAACAGACAACATTCAAGGAGCTATGGTCATTGGCCTTATAATTCTTGGTGTCATATCTGTTGGCGTTGAGACAGATATTGACCGCAGCCTGATTGACAAGTCCGGATATCTGGAGCCAAGCCTGTTGGGTTGGCAGCTAATCTACATCCTTCCAGTGGCTATCCTAACAAACGACTTTTTCCTTTCCGGTTTCTGGCTACGGACGTTTGCTTCAAAGACGGATAAGGACCTATGGATCGGCGTATCCTTGGCTAGCGGCATGGTTTGCATCATCCTTACCCTGGTTGGCGTTGGTGGCCTTCTCGCTGCATGGTCTGGAGCATGGTCGTTGGACGATGCAGAGAATGGCTATCTCTCTTTCTTCCTTCTGCTTGGTCAGCTACCAGCTTGGGTTGTTGGGGTGGTCCTTGTTATGGTTGTATCGCTCTCCACAGCTGCTTTTGACAGCTTCCAGTCCGCAATGATCAGTACTGGCAGCAACGACCTCTTCCGCAACAAGCTCAACCTCTGGGCTATTCGTGGACTAGTTGTGGTTCTGATCATTCCGGTCGTTGTTGTCGCTTTGCACAGCCCCGATATTCTGCAGATTTTCCTAATCAGCGACCTCGTCAGTGCTTCGGTTGTGCCATGCTTAGTACTAGGCCTGTCTGAAAAGTTCTACTGGTGGCGTGGCTTCGACTTTGTTGTCGGCGGCTTAGGCGGTATCTTCACTGTCTTTTTGTTTGGCCTGGTTTACTACGATGGTGATGTTACTCTCGCTGGAAAATTAATCTTGCTGGAGAACGGCTTGTATGCAAATGATTGGAGCGCGTTTGGTAAGACTAGATCCTTTAGACCCCTGCCTTATTGTAGTGTATCGCCTAATGCGGGAACAGGTGCATTTGTGGCAGCCCCGGTTGGAGGTCTCCTGTGGGGTTTCGCAGCATGCGGGCTGCGCATTGCTGTTCTCTACGTTGCATCAAGAGTCAAAGGTCACCACTTTGATGCCCTCGACCGGCCCGTTCCACGTAGTGTACAGGCCGATGCATACGACCACGAGGACGAGCGAGTTATCGAGCACACGCTTGATTCGCAGAAGAGCGGAAAGTTTTTCTAAAGAAGGATTTAGAAATATAGCAATGATGCGGAACAATTTGGCGGCCCAAGCACAACGGAGGGTTTGAGCAGATGATAGTACATGTGGAAGAACCAGATTGATCACAAGTGTAGAGTAAATCGACAAGACCGAATAGACTGATGGCAGGGGTAAATAAGGGAGGTTTGGGGTAAATAGGAAGTTGGGATACTAATTCAATACATTCGTTTATTCCTATTAGGAAGTGTGCACTTATAGCAAACCCGTTTATCTTTTAATCAAAAGCCAATGAGGAAGGAAAAGGTCTTACGGCCGTTCTGGCCGGCAGCGTATGAATTGTAGAAAGCAGGTGGTCATGGTGGTGTGGTACGATAAGTGGCAGGGCGTTTGAGAAGGAATGTGAAACATGCAAGCCACACGAACAGGACTGATGCTCGGAGAGGGATACAAAGGATACATGTGGAGTACTTGCATACCCAGATTGACGTCATGTTCACGGGAATGCTCGAGCGGACGGTAAGCCCAATTAAGTAGGTGGCGGTGGTTCGCCTTTTCGCACACAGAGCAGTGTGTGAGCAGTGGCGATCGCCAGGGGACCAATGCTTGGCTAAAAGTGTCGCAAAAAAGCTGTAAGGCAACGGACATCCCGCGTCGTCACCGCATCTTGTCAGGCAACCATTGGATTATACAAGTTGCTGCCCACCCCTTTCGCACTCAACTATTCCTCTCTCATGCTTCACGGGTAATATCCGACCAACCGCTTTCACCTCGCCCGCCCTCGCCCGCCCTCGCCCGCCCTCGCCCGCCCTCACGGTCTCTCCCAAGTCCTTGGCCGCAACACACCGAATCACCGCCGCGATGCAGATGCCGGATATGCCAGTCAATGTACCGGTGGATGATCCGAACGCGGACACGGAGTGGTAAGATTGGAACCTTCTCAGAGCCGGAGACTAAGTATTGATGTATCGTCGGATAGGAACGATATCCTGCGCAAGCATGGGGTCATCCCCGAGAAGCCACCCTCCCCCACGCCCATGATACAGGAGGCCTTGGAAGAGGCCCGCAAATTAGCCCATGAGAATCGACTAGAAGGGAAGGACCTCGATGAGCTGGCCGAGTTGGAGGATGACGAAGACGAAGATTTCCTGGAGCAATACCGGTAGGTGGACTTTCTTCAACTGGGCGCAACGCATTTGGCTTGACAATCTTTAGGAAAAAGCGCTTCGAAGAGCTGTCGTCCGTAAACGCCGCATCAGTATACAATCAAGTCTACCACTTACAGAAACCGGATTATTCAAAGGATGTGACCGAAGCCTCGAGCAAAGCCTACGTCTTCGTACTCCTGACTTCCTCCCAAGGAACCAATACAGAATCCCGCATCTTGATAGAAATTTGGAGGGAATTGGCGCAACGGTTTGGAGATGTCAAGTTTTGCCAGATTAGGGCAGATTTGTGTATAGAAGGCTATCCGGAGAGAAATACCCCGACTATCCTGGTGTACAAGGACGGTGATATCAAAAAGCAGCTAGTTACCTTGCGCGAGCTCCAAGGGGTGCGAACCACTACTCAAGGTATGCATGGGCCATTTAATCCGATTCCCGAGTGGACGTCGTGTTTCACTACTAACATATGGAAGACCTTGAGAAAGTGCTTGTGGACGTGGGCGCAGTTCGCGTCGGAGATAAGCGCCTAAAACAGAAAACAGAGGCCGCAGAGGGTAGTACCAGCAAAATAAGACAAGGAAAGACGGTCGGAGACGACGACGATAGTGATTGGGATTGAGAGGAGGTGCGCCACTGCCATGAGTCAACTCCACGACTGGCAGAACTTCCATAGGATTTGAGCACGTTTCAATACATTCCCGAGGCAAAGCGAGCACCATCTGCACTATTGGTGGATAAGTTCTAACTAGTATTGAGACGAAGCGGTACAAGAGGTTTCGGCCAATCCGGAGATGAGTTCTGGAAGAAAGGGGAGAGGAGGGTCAAGGATGGGACCGAAGCAACGCCTTGTGAGGAGTACGCCCACGAAACACGAAGTAGCTATGGCCTGATTCACAACCGGGTACATGTGGAGGACCAACAGATGGCCCATATTTGCGCCACTCTGCATCAATCTGCAGTAGTTGACAACTACCCCGCCTAACATCCCATCTACCTGTCGTACAATCCTTCCGACACGATTATCTAACCGCATCCCCTGCACGGGCCATATTAGCTCATTACTCTCACGCATTTTTGCTGTGCTGACATGCCGCAGTCTCTGCTGACACTTTACTGAAAACTGATGTAGGTGCAGGGATTAGGTGCGTGTCGTCGACCTGCATAACTCACGGACGACATTTGATAAGCTAAGGGCGGATCCTTAACTTAATTATTACTGCTACACGTCACATGCAGACTCCATTTCACAATCGATATCCTGCAGCCTAGGATTCAGAAGGCCAGATGTTTAACTACTGCATAACCCTGCTGCCACATCATATTGGGCTCAACCCATTAGTTGCCGATTCTGCATGCTGTCATTGGTCAAGAGAATTTGAGGTTATCGAAGGGTCCCACGGCTCTGTTCTCTCAACGAACGCACTTGCTTAGGGTTACAGTACAATGCTTACGCTTAACGTGTAATCTACGCTGCCAGCCAATTGGATTTGGGAGTGACGACATTGTATTACCTGTCATCCAGAAGGTTACCGTGTGGACGAACCCGTTATCTAGAGTTTCCCTAGCGGATTAGGCAGCTAGAGCCGTATGCTTCTCAAAACTTCCCGAAAACTTGGCTGGTTGAATACGGTGAATTTCGCCCGGCTCCAGAACCGTAGCTAACAGTTCTCGCATCGCACTCCTGTTCGCCTTCGCATTTGATCGCCATGTGGGCACCCCATTTGTACGGACGCTATGCTTTAGATGACAGCCACCATCCGATTGTCTAGACACTGACAGGCCTATAGACAAAGAATAGAAAAGAGGGGTCCTCAGGTTCACGACATGCCCCCACTCATATACCCGACGTCCAAAATACCTTCTTCTCGGGAAATCGGTAACTCTTAGTGCTGACGAGGGCGGATGGGTAGGCTCGTTGTAGCTAGGTTTCTTTCCTATTACGCCCTCTAAACGAGACCTTTGCTGTGGTACATGAGCGAACGGTTGCGTGTGGGGCCAAATCCTGCGACTGGGCCGCCTTACTTTAACACAGGCGGACGCAGTGAACATGCTTGGGGGCTAATAGGGCTGGCACTGGCACTGGCGCTGGCTGCTGGCTGCTCGGCGACGTAGCACAATTTCCCCTCCAACCCATGCCTATTTGAAACGGAAGAAAACCTTGGACGTCGAAACCTCGTTAATGTTGGAAATGCAACCCAGCACTGGAAAGCCTCCCTCCATTTTCCCCTTTTCTCCCTTCCCAGCCCAGCCTGCGTGCGGCGGAGCGCGCACCGACAGACGTCTACACCGGTATTTAGGATCGGAGAGGAAGAGGTAGTGATTTTCAGGACTTTTATTTTTTGCGTGGTTTATTCTAGATGGAGATGTTGTCAACGCGTCTCTGATATGTGTGTGTGCGCATGTGGATGTATGGCTGTATGGATACTCGTACACATGGATGCGTCGCACACGAGTAAGCGTAGGTCTCCAAGTCTCTAAATGTATAGTTTTGCGCCTGTGACACCTAGTCGGCGTTTGTCTAGTTCTTTGGTTGGGTTCCTTGGACGTTTGCAAGAAATGATGTACATACATAACATACATACATTGCACTTCCACAATGCACACTCTCTATTCACATCCTCTAAGAAAAAACAACGACCCGAGACATGAAACAAAACGAACAAGGAAATACCACTCTCTCAGGTACTCTCTATCTAGCTCCTAGCCATCCCCATCTCCACTCGTGTTCCCGTCTGGTAATTTCTCTGTGCGATGACTATTTCATTTTGCGAACCGTCCGTTGTATTTTGCCTAATCATGCCCCAACACTTTTTCTTTGCCGTACACGTCCATCAATTACTACCATTTGCCTTACCTTGTCTTGTGCCCTTCACTGTACCACCACCCAGTACACCCTTGGCAATCCGTCACTCGAAGCTTGGCTTGCAGTTTTTCTTGGTGGGGGGAATGCTGTGTTTTATCCGTTTTGAGATGCGGATTTTTTTTTTTTAGGTGGGGAGTGTGAGTGAATACACGTTTTTGTGCAGTTTACGCGGTGTGGGGTTTGGGGGCTTGGGTTTCCTACGGGGAGATTGATTCGTGGTTTGGGTTTGCGTAGGGCTGTGCTGCTCGGGTGGAATAGAGACGGAATGGAGCGGGGCGTGTGTTGGGCTGTTGTTGTGTTGCTTTTTGCGGGTTCTTGCATGTGGGATTGTGGGTGATGGGCGAGGCGGAGGGGGGTGGGGTGGAGTGGAGTGGGTGTGATGGAGGTTTGGTATTCTATGGAATAGTGTGTTTCTTGGGGTTAATGGGGGTTCCGGATGCTGCTATGCAAGTGTGAATGCTATTGTATGCATGCGCTTGATGTTTTTTGCCTGCGTATGCCTTTGTCTGGTATAGGTTGGACTGTAACTGGCTCTACTCGATGAGATGGTACTCTATCCTACCAACAAGACAAGCCTAAGCCCAACCCCAACCCCAAGCCTAGCCATCAGATACGCACCACCACGAAAGAAGATACTTCCTTCCTATTTCTCCTCCAACCTCAATCTCATCTTCGATCCCACCTCCAATCTCGATCTCCATCTCCATCTGTATATTCTCCAACTCGCTTCCCTCCCCCCTTTCCTTCCTTCCGAACCGGTCGAGTCTCAACACGCACGATTCCAAGGAAATCTTCATGTATGATGTGATGTACGACATCTAGCGAACTACCACTTAGTCTAGTCTTCCCACCGCGCTCGACACCATACCGAGTAAGGATATAAAGGCGTCCTACGCGGCTAAGAATAGCTAGTGGAAAGCGAATCAAACCAGTGTTGTCCCGTTTGTATAGCGGACTTTTTTTTTCAGAGTTACGAAGGAGGTAGTTGGAGCATGGATGCAGTAGTGATCAGCGGGGCGCGCATTACGGAAAGAGTGGGTGTAGCGATCAGGTAATACGCACGGATGTGTAGTCATGAGTGAAGTGAAGCTTTTTGACATATTTGATATTTTGTTGGAAGAGAACTATTTGCATAGTTTGTGTGGGGTGGCTATCTAGAATCTGTTGGCCACGCATATTGGCATGGCATATAACCCGCTTTTTTTTGTAGAGACCGCACTGCGCCTCAAAGCCTCCTCCCTATGCGCCCAGGCAAGAAAGAGCTGAAGAATGATGAAAAAATCGAATGTCATTCATGTCCCATGAATTTAGCTGCTTTCATCATAGCTAGACTAAGCTCCAAAACGCCAAATCAATGTTTTGACCAAGTCCGGAACTAACTGTTCCCCTTTCCACTCCTTTCCAGGATTTCCCGCCCAACACCCAAAAAAAAAGTAAGCAGTTTTACTTCTTAGTAAGTAAAAATATAGTGACGTATCCAAAAACCGTAAATTCGGGTATTAGCAAGAAGGTAAGCGCTACACCGACAAAATCCGCCAGGTAAGATTTCAAAAGTCATAAACGGGCATATCAGATGCGGGATTGATGACTTAGATGAGCTCGTCTCCGCCGCTTCGTCGGGATTCTTCTATGGCTTGGCTGATTGCGGATTCCTCGAATACGGGACCGTGGCCGTCGCATTTGGCGAGGCTCTTCAGCCGCTCGCAGACATCGGCTATGTCGACTAGGCCTTGCTTGACAAGTGGGTGTTGCTGAATGTGGTCCCAGGTCTGGGATGCAGGGATCTCTTTGCTCTTGGTTTTTCGGCGGGAGGCAGAGTGCTCGTTGTCGGCCGAGTTTACGACGCTGCCATTGGGAAGTGATTGGACATTGTAATCGTCATCTTTCATGTCCTCGTCTGGCAGATGTGCACCCGGAGAGGGGTAGCTTACAGAGACGGGACGAGAGCTGGTTGGTGATTGGCCGGAGGTGGCGCGCAAGATTTCGTTTTCTGTGCGCGCACGTTGCAGGGCGAGCTTCAGACGCTCATTGTCGGACTGGAGAGAGTGGGTGCTGGATTCGAGGGCAGAGAGTTTGGCTTCAAGATCGCGGACATGCTTTTCTTTTCGCTCCTGTTGGGATGGCAATTAGTCATGTATAATCAGAGAGTATGGAGAGACAATTGCCCCCGGCAGGACCGGACTTACTCGAAAAGCGCGTTGACTGTGAGCAGTGTTAGCATGGAGAAACAGAGAGATGCAGAAGAGTGGACTTACGCAGCTCGATTCTGTGCTTTTCTCCGGCTTTGGGCGGGTGTGAGGCCAGTTTCCTTCTCCTCGCTGCTGCTCCTGGTGCGGCTAGTGCGGCTGTCCTCGACCTCGCCGCCAATGCCCGAGTCTACGCTGCCCACGGGCATGGGGGTGTGTGCTACGTCGGGAGAGCCCTGGGTGGTGGAGAGGCCATGTGGTTGGAATGCAAAGGCATCGTACGAAGTCGGAAATAGGGAGGCATCTAGTGGTTCCTGCTCGAATGGCGGCATGGTTAGTCAAAGGTAATCACAGCTCAGTGGTAGGCGGTAGGTGGTAGGTGGTAGATGGATGGAGGCGAGGCGCGGGAGGGCAGAATGCGGGGCTTTTTGTGGGCAACATACAATGCTGCGGATGGTCTCCGGATCGACGCCAGAGTGCGGGTAGGGGTTGGCAGGCATGCCCATGAAGTGATAGGGCTGCTGCTGGGCGTTGAAGTATGTGAAGTCCATGGCGAGGAGAGAGATGTGCGCGTGTGGGTGAGCGTGTCTGTAGAGAGGGAGGTGGAGGTGGACGAGAAGAAGGAAGTGAGGCAGGAAGGCTGCGGTACAGAAAGTTCACAGTCAAGGATCAGAAACACTCAAGACACGACAGACGTTGGAGGCCACGACGGCGGGAGAACAGAGTCTGATATCGCAAACTCGAGCTCGGCGGTCACAGAGGGGCCCAGCGAATATTTAACGCGACGAGAGCTGGAGATCTGGGCCTCGCACTCCGCCGGGATGTTAGGGGTTAAGCTCATCAGACAGACATGCAGACATGCACCCTTCACCATCCGCAGAAGCCCATGCCCAGGGCCATACCCAACGGGGGGCAAGGCTTCAGAGCTTGGGCCGGGGCCAAACGTGCAGCCGGTAGATAGTTTGCTAAGTACAAGTACGTACAGTAGCACCAAAAGCCATAACTGTGCCATCCATGTCATCCATGTCGAAGCTGGCACCACCCTGTCCTGTCCTGTCCTGTCCTGTTCTGCAGCTCTGCAGCTCTGCAGCAGCAGCAGCAGGCGGTGCTTACGCAGTACACAGTGCGGTACGGGTACTAGGGGGCATTTGCACCCCGTTGTCAAAACCGTCAACCGTCCCTCGTACACCGTCCACCGTCCACCGTCCACCGTCCACCGCTCGCGGCGGGTCCGGGTGTCTGCACTCTGCATAGATACCGCCTAGTCTACTCGGCCAAATGTCGAAACACTAATCTGTAGACACTATGTACGCACTCCACGCCCCAAGTGCTGCCAGCACGAACTACCATACACGTCTCGCGGCCGTGGCACCTTGCTTCCTGCCTTCTCCAAGCCAGTCTGCCTCCTGTTGCCTCACTCTGGCTAAGGGCCGACTGCTGCTGTCAAGCCAATAACGTCTCTGTTTCTGCTCTTGCAGCCAACGGCCCATGTGGCCGCCCTCTCCAGCCCTGCCCGTGAATGCTACCTCCCTACACCCTACATCTGTACAGCCTTTCGCTTTCACTACGCGGAAGACGCTTGCTGACCGCAGCTTCGCAATCTCCCGGTCAGCTGCCGAGTGTGGGAGCGTCTTGGGTCTTGACTTTGGGACCTTTTCCGCAGCCCTGATGAGGCTCTCTGCAACACAAGACAAAATTTTCTATACGTCAGATCATTGCCGTGTTGGGGGAAGGGGGGAGGGGGGCTGGCCCCTGGTGCCGCGAGTGTATACAAACCGAACGGTGTTGACGACTCGAACAACACAATCTCTGCTCCCCACCCGACCAGTTGCAGATACTATTGCCATATCGTTCTACATTTTTGAGTGCACTAGGATTGTCATTAAGCATTATCAGCATATTTCCACGTTGCAAATCCTCTTCCCCTGTGAACAAATATTGCCATCGAGGGGGTGAAGCCTCCAGCCATTGACAATCATTGCCGCTCTGCTCTAGCATCGCCACGCATCAGCAACATGTTCTGGCTAGTGAATCAGAATGCAGCTCCCCAGGGCCCTTCAAGGCTTCGGTCAGATGAACAGCTTGGCCGGGAATACGCCTAAGATTCCGACTCTTGTCGTGGTCAGCGCTAGCCCTTTTCGAGGCGCGCAGTGCCACTTCATGAGCAAATCACCCGCGTGCAGGATTCGAGTCCCAGGAACAGGTATCCGTTGTACAGGTGTATGGAACTGCCTCTTATATTCCTCTTTGAGCATACCATGGGCACTCTCTTGTAGAAGGTAGCTATCATGAAACCAAGCAGAAATCCCACGCACCCAGCAACTGTCATTCATCGCGGGTTGCATGCCCACTGCGGGATCTTGCACAAATGCCATCCAATCGCCATCTCCGGCGCGGGCTTGATAGCAGCAGCCACAAAGAAGGTTTCGTCGGATGCCATACCAGAACCACCAAGATACGATACCCCGCCCAGCACAGTGATGGACCCTCCCTTGCCGGAAGCATTCTTATGTATGAGCAGTGTAACAACGAACCAAACGGTGGGCAAATCTGCTCATACTCACAGATGAAGATGACAAGAAGGGCAAATGTCTGGCAGCTCCTACTCAATGTCGAAATTGTAATTGTGTTTGAAAGCTGCTGCGTGCGGCTAAACTGGTTTGGGTCATTGATAATTTTCCACTTTCAGCCGCTCACATTGGACAAGGCCTTGGACAAGCGCTCAGTCTCTGTACTGTCAGCTCCTCGCCCAGCCCCAGCCCTACAAGTGGAGTCTTACCACCAAACGTTGCTGGCGTCTGGGTGATTTCCGACACTGCAAAGCTTGTACCCATCCTCGTGTTGTGGAATTACACACCTACTGTCAAAAGGGTCAAGATTGCAGCTTAGATAATGTCTTGTCCCTCGACATATCCATCTGCCTTAGCGAATGCGAGATCCCCGCCTGCAACCCCACGGCTGCAGTAATAAAAAACAAAATATACACCCCAACGGTTTGCTCATTGCACGTGCCATGACTGGCGTCTTGCATTCATTCCCGGAGTCCAGAGTACCTACAGTGGTACAGTAAGTACAGCAATGTACAGTACATACACTACATACACTACCGGCCCCGCGTCAGACACGGGGCCTCGCATCGACATAGCCCGAATACCGGAGTGACCTTCCGAACTGCCAGTTTGAGCTCAACCTGGACATTGGGAAAGCATTCCCTGTCCACACAAACTTCTCGTCATCAACCTTGTGCTCAACCTCACAACAAGAAGCTCGACTCAGCCATCAAACCAAGCATCTTCAGCTACCAAGCGCTATGCGCCGAATTTTCTAGAAAGTGGACCCTTGAGTCCACTCTTTGCTCCCAAGTGTACGTCTTCAAGGAGCACTGCTTGGTACCCTTGCATGCAGCCGTATGAGTAAGACCTTTATCGCTTCCCAGCTGGTCAGCCCCAGGTTCTCGGCTAATTTGCGGTGAACTTTTCAGCTGTAATGGTGAAATGGCTGGTAAAAAATTCAAGAGTAGGAAATTTAAGGGAGAATGGCTGCTGACTACTAACTAGGCGCGTCTTGGAACGGAAGTACGAAATCCCATTATAATTAGTACGCCAGACTGAATTTAGAATACCATCTGGTCGAAAATAAATTATCCCATCTGGGGCTCGCATAACATGGCGGTAAATCCTCCCACTACAGTTCCCGCCTATGCCATCATTCCTTCAAAACATTTTCACCGTCTTGGAAGAAGCTTCATCCGTTTGGTTTTGCTACTAGACTAATATTGAAGTGTTCATTTCCACCACCACCACCACCCTATTTGCGGGTATAGACATCCGATGACGCGTTTTCCATTGATGCAAGTTCTAACCCAGACATGAGCCAAAAGCGAGCCTCCTTCCTTTCCAGTAGTGTGGCTTGCCAGTGGGACTGTCGTCGTTTGGATGCTGTTCAGCCCTGTCGTTTCCTACCCGTCTTGACAAGCGAGCGGGCCACAATTACAGTTATGACTGATCGTGTCCCTCGCACAGCTTTCCGGGGCACCTTCTTATCTCATCACCTTATCCGTGTGGACAGTATGCAGGGCAAACGGACGCTAAACCCCATCTACGGATCAAGTTTACCAACGCACCACGTGTCTCAGCAACTCGCTTCGGCATGGTCCATGTCTGATATCTCCTGCGTATGTATATTCTAATCAATGCTTGTTTTTTGTTGAACCTTCAGTATTGGATAATCATTTTGTATTCATGAGCATCTAATCCTTAGACATCCCATCGCAATCCCGTTTCAAGAAGGATTTTCACCCCAGCTATCGGGTTGGCGCATCGTACGATTCCCCAGACCGGCGTGAAAAACTACAATGGTATGCAGGAAGACTAAGCTCCGATCTACGAATAGTTTTGAGCTTGATTGGATTCGGTCATCATTCCGCATGATTGCTATGTGGGGACCGATCTTGCTAGCAAGGTTTAGGAGCACGTTCGCTGAGTGGGTCACATTTTGACTCAGCCATACTTGATTGCTGCAATTGCGGTTCTTCAGAAAAGGGTTTCGTGTGTAGCCTCTTTGGGTAAATTATAAGTTCGCCATTCAACTCACAGGGCGTCAAATTCGGTGGCATCTCCTCCGATTCGAAAATATTCGGCAAGATTCCTTTGAGGAGGAAATATACTCCCGGGCACGCGGCTTTCCTAGATAGGCTTGCACATGCCGCCTCCGGACCCTTGCGTATACAAGTCTCAACTCAACCAACTCAGAACTGGGCTCTACCGAAAGTTCACAACAGTTGCACACCGGCGATCACAATGGAAATTCTCAACGCAGGGAACTCCATACCTGATCTAGGAAGCTCCAGCATAATGTGGCGCACCGAGTTGATATCAAAAACGCGAAGACAACAACACCGCGGAACTCGGAGCCCCCATCCTGTCTTTAGTATACACCACAGGACGAGTCATATTTCTTCACAAACGAGAGATATATGAAACCAGCTCTGCGTCCTGCAAAAGACCGCCGATCGTATTAGATTTTTGAAGCTACTTAACAGGCCACAGATGATACCTTACCCCGCGATCACTATTCATCTTCTGAACTTTCGTCCCAGACTTCTTTTTGGAAAAACTATCTTTCGCGTTGGGCTTCTTCCCGGCTTGCTGGTAAGCCCCGCATAGTACGCGCGGTTTCTTAGACTACTGTATGGGTCCACCGGGTCAGATTTTTTTTTAACTTTTTCTGCGTTTCAACTTTTAGGACTTTTTTTTCTTCTCTTTATCAGTTTCCTCATAAGTGGTGTTGGGTTGGCTTAGGCGCCTCCATGTCTGGAGGGTTTGCCTCTGAAAATGGAGGCTTCAAAGCCAGTAATTTCTTGGGATCGGAAAGTCTTAACTGCGATCAATCCATGTCCATTGCATAATCGTCGTCAGCTACTAGAAGCTTTCCACGTCCCGATTGTATTTCACTCCGAACATCTCAACCCTCACCCTCGCTTTTCTTGCCTGCTCTCTCCTGTGCACGGTAGATCTGTGCCTAGTTCCCTGTTATACTATTCCTCAACGTCAGCACGAAGGCAAGTGTACCAGCACAATGCTCCCAATGTGCACTATACTATACTAATGGGGACTTCTAACAGGCGTAATCCTCCATTGTAGATGGATAACCCTGTATTTGTTCAGATGCTATCCTTCCCATGGCCTTTCGAGGACCTTGAGAGCAGGATAACCGTAACTCATGACTAAACCAAGCATTTGGCCATTTAATCCAGCTATCAACCGCACCGGATTCTCCAGTAGACTATCTATCTCCAGGACTGGGCAGGTCCCAATTTCGAAGTAACTTGTATTGTCTTCGTACAGATAATCCAGCGAGATATACCGCTATACGCTGAAGACCCTGCAAGTCGCCGTCTTGAGTATTCATTAACTCCTTGTCTACCCAACCATTCGTGTAACCACCTCCGAAATCAACCAAATATGCGTCATCATGCACGTTGATAAGAACATTATTAGGCTTTGCATCTCCCCAGACGATTTGGTGTGCATGAAGCTCTTTTAGAGAATGTGTTATCTGCTTCAGCCATTTGTTGTGTGACGTGCGCTCGCCAGCCTGTGCCGCACAGGACAGTGTCATGTTCTCGCAATCGATATACGACAGCAGCAGTCCAGCGATCCTTGAGGTGTACTCATCTTCCACCACACCGAGGAGACGGGAAACGCGCACGTCTTCGCCAAGCTTAGCTGCATTGATCTTGGTATAGGTAGCGAGCTCCGTAACTGTCATGCCAACGTCTCCCGCTAGTATCTGTTTAAAAAAGCAGACATCCTTTCCCTGAATGTACACCTTACGAGGGTTCGTTGGTAAGGCTACCACATCGTCGTTGAGCCGCACGTGGATATCGTTAGGACGGTAGACTGGGAGCGTAGACTTGTTGAGCGTTTTGGAGGCAGGAAGTAGCACACCAACCAAACGACCATCTGGGTTGACATCGCGCGGGACCGGAACCAAGTCATCGCCAGCCACATGCAGGGTGTATACGAACTGTTTAGGAAACAAACAGTCTTGGAGCGTGTACACTCGATCTCGGTCTACACATGGGATTTCGCGAAACAGAGCAGCAAAAGGTTTCGTGGCCCAGTCGTAGAATTCTTCCAGAGGGTCGTCGACAAATTCATCGTCATCAGAATCGTCTAGCGACGGTGTTATGCACGATGGATCTAAGCGTTCAACATGAAGCAGGTACTCCTTCAGCAGTTTTGGATTGGCTTCAAAATTTGCGGTGAAAAGATCGATGCGGAAGTGCTTGTCGCCTACAGAGACGTTTAGTTTAACGTCTGTGTTGTGCTCGCTGCTCCAAGTAGCTCCAATTTCGTACGTCCGTCTGCCAGCCATAACCAGCGGTATAAACAAAGTTCGCTTGGGTTATGTAAATCGGAACCCTTTTGTTTGAGATTGGAGTTCAGGCAAGACACATATAACAGGTAGAGCTAGAACAAGAGTGTGCTGAAAATTAAGAGGCGTCAACAGTACAAGAAGAGGCTTCGAGAAAGGGGACAGTGAGAAGACAAAGCTCAAAACGGCTTTGAGGAAAATGGCGGGGTGGTAGGCAATTTCGAGTTGGGAGAGGGCAGCTACAGGATATAAGCATGCGGCGAGGTAGCAGCATCACATATATATGGGCGCATATGTTGCTTCAGTACTACGCGTCCCTGTTTGCTCTCTATTTGCGACAAGCCGAAAAGCCCCGAATCCAACTTCGAATAAAACACTCTGGTCGCTCATCTTCTCATGAAATGAAACCCTCATGTCTTTGAGTTGTCCAGAACCGCCTGTTATAGGCACGAGCGCCAACTATATCCCACATGACGGCGAGATGCTCACACTACCACATGTTCCTCTATTTCGTGCGATGACCTCAGACTTTTCTCTCTCTCTAAGAAGACCTGTTGTTCCGTCTTACTCTTTCCCACGTTTACAAAGAAGTACAGCCAGACACAACTTGCCACGCTAAGCGAGAACAAAAAGTAGAACGGGCTGCTGTTGTTACCTGTCTCATCGATAATAGCGCTGCTAACAAGTGGGCCAATAAAGGCGCTTGTCTTGCCAATGATAGAGAAAAGACTGAAGAACAGAAACTCTTTGCCAGGTGGTGTCACCTCACTTATCATCGTCTGGGAATAACTGTACCACGGACAGACTAGAAGCCCATAAAATGCCTGATAGGCCCAGACCTCCCACGTTTTGTGGAATCCAAAAGTTTGCGTCCAGATACCTACTAAACCCCATGCATCAAGTATAACAATGGCGACAGCAATGGCCATGAACATGGTTTTGGTTGAGAGTTTGTAGTGCTTCTGGATGCGCCAAAAGGCACCAATTCCAGCTGCCTGTGCAGCAATGCCAACGATAAGAAGGTACGTTAACTGAAGACTGTTAAACGCAACAATCTCGTTTTGGAGTGTGCCAATGACAGTGACCGTGGTATTGAGGCTATCGCCAAGGAGGAAG
The DNA here is from genome assembly GCA_028476805.1 of Acrocalymma vagum. Lineage (NCBI taxonomy): Eukaryota > Fungi > Ascomycota > Dothideomycetes > Pleosporales > Acrocalymmaceae > Acrocalymma > Acrocalymma vagum. The sequence goes on from JAQGEP010000179.1 coordinate 28,071, forward strand.
TACCCGATCAGATAGGCTAAGCTTTGGCGTAGCTGCCAAATCTGAGCAAGTGCATATCTTAGCTGTTTGATACCCGCCAGTACAACATTGCCTTCTGGATCTTGGCCGGGTCTTCGTTTCTCAAGTACGAACCACGGGACCGCGCATAGCACCCAAACTCCAGTCGCGAAGGCTATGAGGACCGAGAGGCCCCAGTTATTGTTCTCTGCACTATCATTGACGCGGAGACTGAACATAATGCCAACGATGATAGCGAGAATAAACACCTCAACAATGGATTGGACATAGAAGGCGGTGTTGGAGATCTCGTTCCTCTTCATCATGTCCACAAACTCGTACTCGTCCCGGGTTATAGTACCGTCGGCCAGCTGCTTGGCTTTGGTTCGTACATCCTCAATGTTCCTTGCCAGACCAGGGAACGCGGCAGTCCAGAAAGTAATCGTCGTTTGGTATGCGATTAGACCAACGATATACCTGGAGAGAGTCAGTGAGTGCCAGGCGTGGATTTATATCCGATCATCACTCACAAGCCTGCGCCGATCTGCCAATCCTCCTCGGTATGAACACCCAACCAGCCGAATCCAATGCCAAAAGCGACGATGGATAGGCCAATAAGAATGTTTGGTCTCCATG
>JAQGEP010000179.1:28713-88220 GCA_028476805.1 Acrocalymma vagum
GTTTGGTCTCCATGTCCCAAAGTCTGCAAAAGAACCAAGCAAGAGGAAAACGAGGATCTGTATAGCAAAACTAATCCCGTTGCAAAGTAACACAATGCTGTTAACTGTACGAGTTTTGCCTAAGAAGTGCAGCGTTTCTGCAGCTCCGGACTCTGCGTACACGAGGTTCTGGAAAGCGGTAGGAGCGAAATTGAACAGGGTGAGCCCGTTGTCGCCAACGTAGTAGCTGCATTGTTCAGTTAGAGAAGGCTCGACAACTCCGTACAGCCAGCATTGCGGAATCGGATCAACGCACCAGTAATATGCCCAGAGCTCCTTCTTCGTCGTCTGGTACTTGTCATCGAATTGGTCAAGTGTCTCAAGCGTTTCCCCCGGGGAAATGTCTACCACACCGCCAGTAGTCTCCTTGGTCAACGAACTGAGTGGTGCGAAACTTGCATCAAGGGTCGCCATGACAAGAATCGTGTGGTCACAGGTTGCAAAAAGCTGCAAGCGCCGAGAAAGTCTCGGGAATTGGCATCTTATTTAAGCAATGGGACATGTTATCTTAACTGTGCTTCATATGTACTGGCCAATGAAAGTCCAGGTGAGGCTTATCAAAAGTGTTCAGTCCAAGCGGAGATGGGCCCAGCGATGTTCCGGTAGTGAAGCACGTGACCGGAACCCACGGATGTCGGCCCGCTCGTTGGAGAAACATGCCAGATAACGAATTTTACGTGTGACAGCGGACTTAGGTTAGTCATTTCGCTCGACCGACAGTTCATTCAAAGTAATATGTAGGCGCCTGTTGTTAGGTGTCGAGGTCGGCATTTCTTGTTGATTCCTTTGAAACGCCGCAGCAGTACGAAGACTATACATAGTGATGGAGGGGAAGCGCCACATCATTGTCATCGGGGCTGGGTCAGTGGCATCAAAAATTTTCATCTTAGCGTTGCTAATGGCTGTAGTATTTCTGGCATTCTTCTGGGTGTGTCACAGCGTCAACGTCATAGGGCAAGAAATACGAAACTAACATTTGGTTCCTCCCAGCGCATCATTTTAGAAAGTACTTATCACATGCCTTCACATTCAAGATCGTGGAGAAGAACCATGATGTTGGAGGCACGTGGCTAGAAAACACATACCCAGGTACGAGAACCATTGTAGTTGTGTGGGGAGATTACTGAATTTGCTAGGCTGCGCTTGCGATGTTCCAAGTGACATTTACCAATACTCATTCGCCCCAGCAAAGGAATGGTCCAAACTGTTTGTGCTCAATTCCCCTCAGCTTCAGAGTAATTGGGCATCAACTAATCTAGACTGTTGCGAGTAGATTTGCACCCTCTGAAGAGATCCAGAACTATCTCTCGCAGGTAGTCGATCACTTCGGTCTAAGGAGTCATATCGAATTTGAGACCTCGGTGAAACGATGTGTCTGGATTGAGCATGATAGGAGGTGGTTGCTGGACACCGAACACAATGGTATCCTGGAAACAGGGAGGAAGGCGGATATCTTAATCAATGCCGCGGGAATCTTGAACCGCTACCAATACCCTGATATACCTGGACTAGAAAGCTTCAGAGGGTCCCTTATGCACACCGCAGACTGGGATCACTCAGTCAACCTAGCAGGGAAAGACGTAAGTATTATTGGGTCAGGAGCAAGCGCTATTCAGGTCATACCCCAGATCCAACCCCTAGTCAAAAGGCTGTCGGTCTACATCCGAACTCCTTCCTGGATTACTAAACTGCCGGACAGCTTCGGAGAAACTGAGAGTTGTTCCATCAATACCACAAATGTCTATCTACAGCGCTGCAAGATGCTGGAAAGCTACTATAACAAGCTTTTTCCGGTCTTTTATCGCAACTCTGAGACACAGATGCGGGAGCGCCAGGAGTTGGCCTTGTGGATGGAGAGCCGCATTACAGATCCTACACTGCGCAAGAAGCTCATTCCCGACTACGAATTGGGCTGCCGCAGAATCAGTCCCGGAGAACCCTTCCTACGCGCCCTGCAAGAGCCGAACATTAAATGCATATTCAGTCCGATCGAGACATGCAAGCCAGAAGGCTTAAAGACGGAGGACGGCGTTGAGACATCCGATGTCATTATTGCCGCCACAGGGTTTAATACCTCATTTTGCCCTCGATTCCCGCTAGTAGGGCAGAATGGCGTGGATCTTAGGGAGCTATGGAAGGACGACCCGGCGTCCTACATGGGTCTTGGATGTGCAGGTTTCCCAAACTATTTGTCGATGCTCGGTCCTAATTGTCCTGTTGCCAACGGCAGTCTGATAGGTTCGTCTGAAGCCTCATTGATAGTGCACCGAGATCATACAGACTGACAATGGAGCAGGAAGTCTTGAAGCGACAGCAGATTTCATCGTTCGCCTCCTCAAGCGCGTGGATCGTCACAGCGTTGCTACGTTTGCACCGGAAAAAGGGGCACAGGACGACTTCAACTCGCAGGTTGACGAGTTCATGAAAGGCGCTGTCTGGACCGGTAACTGTACTAGCTGGTGTAGGTCTTCTTCCTCTTCTTTTGCTGTGACCCAGAAGTGTCTGTTTTTGTGAACACGATGTGACCTTTTGTACTGATGCATACGATAGACAAGCAAGGCCAGACCGGAAGGATAACAGCTGTCTGGCCAGGAAGTAGTCTCCACTACCGTGAAGTACTTGCCCAGGACCGCTGGGAAGACTGGAAATGGACTTATCCGGGCGGACGCTTCAAGGCATGGGGCAGGGGAATTTCCGTCGTGGAACAAAAAGGTGGCGACTATAGCCATTACATGGAACATGGGCCTTTTTTACCGAAATCCTCCCTGGCTGAGGCAAACTGCCTCGGTGATGCGAAGGCCATTCATAAGAGTGTGCCGAGTGAGGGACCTAACAATGAGAATGACTGTGGAGAGAAGCTACAGGTCGAGGGTAATGTGAATGACAAGATGGCGAATGGTAACGAGGGTATTCAGCCGGTCATTTCTAAGATATTTTAAGTATCGTAATCAGAATCTCGCCCTGCCAAGATTTCTGGATCTTCCAGAAACCGTGACGAAATCCAACGTTAACATGATTTCAGACCTCCAAATCATTTCCTATGTAGCACTACCTCTGCATGATACTGGAAAAACAAGACCTTACGTAGTAGGCATCTCCTGAGCATGTCGACTTTTGACCTCGACAGGCTATGGAAAGGGTTAACAATCAGCCCTTGGGCATGTCACGTCATCGATCGTCCCTTGTTACTAAGATTTCGAGTACCCCCTCACGATACGATCGCCCATCTTGTCGTCTAATCTAACGGTCGTGAATTTACCTTCCTCTCCGTCATCCCATGACAAACATGCCACCAGGCTTCTGTTGCAGGTCTCACTTAAACATTGCATGAACATTCTGCAAACTATCGTAGCCGGACACTAGAAGCTTTAGCTGGCTTTCTGGAAGCTTTCAGCCAGTCTATTTAAGGTATAGTTTCTTATGTCGTGCGGTCGCCAGATTACCTTCTAATATTATAGCTGTCCCACTTGACAATAGAGATTGTTTGCAAAACTTCTCACATAGGTCGTGTCTTACGCTACTACTGCCCATGATTCAATGAGATATGCGGAGTCTATATTGCAGGATTTGACACAAATACAATCTAAAAGCTTCATGTCATAGTGTCTTATTTCTGACCATCGAATTGATGGTGAAACCCACACTCGCTCCATTCCATGCGTCATTTCGGAACGCAAAACGTACAAAACAAGGCTCGCAATGACGAATCGTATTCAACGTTAAGCTGCATACCTGCTGGACCTAAGTTGACCAAAGCACCAATGCTCAATCATAACAGTGCCTTTTCTTGCGGCGTAAATTCGCGTCGTGCTGGCCCTCCACGGCTCCCATCGCCATGAAACTCATTCTCTTGGTCTTTATACTCCATCCTAAAGCGCCATTGGCTTTGTAAGTTCGCTGGCAGCGTGCGCTCGAGCCCTTGCACGACGTACTTTCCCAATACAGGAAGAAATTTGAATGCGCTGCAGAGACAGTTGAGTCAGCGTGGATTCATTATTGAGTAATTTTTTTGAGGAGATGAGAACTCACTGGCCGCTTCCGGCGGTAGCAAGGAACAGATTTGAGTGGTCCGGATGGTAATCAATGATGAAGTTCCCGGAGGGCGTATCATTGTACCAGCACACTGCAACGCGGTCAAAGCTCCGGTCTGCGAGAGACGGAAGAATAACTTTTAGGCCTGAACGTAGTCTCGCGATACCGTCCGCAGGCGCAAAATCGGTGCGCTTGCTTCGGATGGCTGTAGGCGGGAGGGAAAGGTCGTTGCGACTGGTCCTTCGAGTGTAGCCCCAACCATGGACGGCGACTTTCAGCACTCGAGCCTCGGGGTGGGGTGGGAAGCAGAACCATCCTGAGTCGTAGTCTATGTACAGTGGCAGGTCTTTGTAGGTGTTCATCTCAGCGTCTGATAGATTGATGAAGGCCAGGACTTGTGCAGTGGAAATTGTCGAGTTATACATAGGGGCTAACATTGGCGACCATGCGCCAGCAGAGAGAATGAAGTAGTCTCCTTGTATCTTATAACCACTCTCGGTTTGTGCAGCAACAATCTTGCTGGTTTTCTTGTCGAGCTTGAAATTAGCGATGGTACCTTTCTTACCACAGATAAACGACACACCACCCTCAATGCACTCATTGCGAAGGAGGGCAATCGCCTTCTGAGCGTCGGCCCAACCAGAGCTTGAATTACAGTATCCGGAAAGGGTCGGGTTGATGGTATCACCGTACAGGATGGGGAACGTCGCTTTGATAGCTTCTTGATTTGGCATTGGTTTCCACGTGTGGCCGAGCTCGTCAAGCACATCTGTGCATTTCTCGAGGTGTGTCCGCCCATACGCTTTGCTTGCAATGAAAGCATTTGGGCCATGGTGGAAGATTCCGCGAAATTTCGGATGAGCACACCAGACATCGAATGCTTCTTTTGCAAGCCTGGCGTACACTGGATCGCGATAGTCGAACCGAATCACGCGTGAGATGTCGACGCTGGAGCCATCTGGTACCTGTTGTTCCATCAGCTTCAGCCCAGTTTTGTCAATACAAGGGCACGAACTGGGGGTACATGTCGATCCACAATCGTGACATCCTTGTACCCTTTGCGAGTTAATTCTAGCGCTGTTGACAAGCCAAACACGCCTGCGCCCACAATGATCACAGAGCTATTTGTGTGCATGGTGTCCAGTAGCTTGTTCAGGACATCGACAGCCGAATGGATTATATGGGATGTATGTATTGTAGAAAGATCTCGGGCCGAGACATCTTTGTACAATGCCCGATGCTAGGGAGTGCATCCTGGGGGCAGACGCTCGGACGCTAACCTAACGCGTGTTGAGGCGGGAACGGAAGCGGAGGTCACACGGAGTTGACACGGAATCCTTGCCGGCGCTAAACGTCAAGGCCTAATATTGTCTGCCTCCCTTGACAGACTAAACACATACCAACGCCGTCGCAGCACCCATCAGGTCCTAAGCACATGTCATGGGCGTTACGTGGCCTGAGCAGTACACTCTTCCTGGATCTACATATGTCCCGAACAGTGTCTTGCCAGTTCTGATTTATCGGAACGTTCTGCCAACCCCAGTAGACCCTGAACTTACGAAGAATATTTGTGAGGGAAATGGCTGGGAAAAACGTGTAAGTTTTGAATATAAAGTATTACATTTGAAAACACACTCAACAACTATCAGGGCGAGTGGGGAGAGATTAGAATACCTCATTTCCATCCCAACACGCATGAATGCTACGGTATGGACCTCAGAGTCATGGAGCCTGTTGCTTAACGGATCTAACATGCGCAGCCATTATCCGGGGAAGTTCTCGTTTGGCTCTGGGGCGGGCAAGAGAGGATGAGGGCACCGACGGTGTCGAAGTCGACGTCTGTGTGGGGGATGTGATCGTAATCCCAGCCGGCGTTTCGCACAGATCGCTCAGGTCTGGAGGTGGGTTCAAATACATTGGTGTATATCCCAAGGTCAGTCAGTGATCAGAATCTGTCACTGAGTGTCGGTGGTAACTGATCCCATACAGGACGCTCCACGCTGGCGAAATAACCATTGCAAAGGCGAGGAATCCATGAAAGCATTAGCCGAGGAAATCAAAAACGTGCCAGTACCCGACTTTGACCCCGTGTTTGGCGCCAACGGTCCCTTGAGCAAAATCTGGAAATCGAAACTAGTTGGGGTCCGCGCGAAGATCTGAGCCTATTGCGAGATCACCGGAAGTATTTGGTACCAGTAATCATGAGAGAAGTAGAATTGAATAACTCGAATTTTATCTCAGTGACTGTGCCAGATGTGAAAGGTTGGAATCGAAGTCAATGTGGGAATAGTTGAACGCCGATCCGCAGGTTGAGGGCCTATCACCATAAGACCGTACTGCGATGTCCTCCAGTCTGGATTTCGTTGCCTGTATACCAGTGGGGATATTGGCGCTCAAATGACCAGATCTCTGACCGTCGGTGAGAGTTGACGTCTCGCTAGTTTCCGGTAGCACGCCGTGCATGATAGAGTCAGGCCTTTCGTCGGAAACGAACCCTGAGTTCTGCTTGGTATATGTCGCAGCGCAGTCAAAAAGCTTCCACATCAGTAGCAAGTCCTCCGCCGCAAGGTGTATTTGATTGTTCGCGTCGGGTGGGGCTGCACCATCGTATTCCTCTTCTACGTATATCAGATTCGACCGGTAAGGGATACGCGCTTCTAGTTGCTCTAGTAGGGAGGCCTTACAGATATCAGCTTGCGTGTGTATTCGCGGAAACAAGTCTGATACATACAGCGGCCTGCATGCGCGGCCATTCCTTTGAAAGCCTTTTCACAAAGTCAAAGCACTGATTGAATTTCTGCTTTGCGGATCCAGCAACCGTGGGATACTGGCTTCTGGTATGTTCTAAGTGAATCGAAGCTGCGATTGCGACCAGGTGACCGAGAAAGGGGTCGTGCAGCATCAACTTGGCTTCGTCCATGTGATTGAGCAGCCTAAATACCCAATTAGCATGGATCAAAGAGAACTCGTAAGACTTCTGTAAGAAGGTGAGTGGGATCTTATGCTTGAGTGGTGCAGTTTTGACGTGGATGATGAAAGGGTGGTTTCTGCATGTGTGTTCAGTATGTCAACTCGAGATTGTCAAGCCTTACTCACAAGATGCAGTTAAACACAGACAAACTCAGCTGGAACCGCAACCATATGACGAAGTAACTTCTCAATACTGGTTCTTCTAGCACACGGGCAGGCGATCCGACAGATGATAAAATATGACCTGCAATCTCACATTCTAGAGCATGTTTAGATTCTTCCATGAGGGAAGAGGATCATACTGACTTGTCTCAATGTCTAAGAGCTTTGTAAGAATCGCGGCCCTTGGCGAATCATGCCTCCAGAGAGGGATATCAGTGCTCGAAGGGGGTTGGGCTATGTAGTCGATAATGCACTCCCAGATTCGAATGGTTTGTATCTGCAGACAAGCGACGTTCTGTGGTGGAAGCGGCGCACCTGAATCTACAGAGCCTAACGAAATGTCAGGCTCGCAGGTTTGGGAATGGATATCTGGATGGGAAGGACCGCTCTGGATGACAGGGAGTTCGAAGATTGCGGTCGGAGCCGACGGATTTGTCGTGTTTCCGCCAAGAAGCATCCTGTCCAGCATAAAAAGAGACCAGACTATCTCCTGCCTACGAGCTCGATGGGCGAGTCCTAGGCCATCAAGCGAACTAATGCCCAACATGTCACGGGCTTGGGCGATTCGCAATCCAATAGCAACCTGAGCTCGCGCTCTCTCGAGCCTTCCGTCTGACTTCATCAGTATGTCTCAATCAATAGGATTAGAGCATCAACTTACCTCCTGAGTCCACCTGAGCCTGAAGGCAAAGTGCCTGGAAGTACACATCATCTATCTCAAAATTACAGTATGTCTTGGCCATAAGACCCCACGAGAGCTTTGTCAGCTTATCTGTACAGTTTGTTCTTTCAAGTTTGTTTTTGAAGAACGGATGTCGCGATGAGCGTAAGCTGAGAGCTAGCATAGCATACAGAATCATCGGTGGTGGCGGGTCATCTTCGCCGGATTCAAGAGATCGAGAGTAGGCCAAGATGGGACACGGCTGGTTGCAGAAGTTTGAGAAGTAGAGCGCAATACCCTCTGCTATGACTGCGTCTGGTAGTTGCGCATCTTGCACGCTGCAGACAATTAGTAGGCCATAATAGTTGTGGTTTGCAACACCCCGTACCTTGTATAGAAAGATTGTGTCACAGTGGGAAGTGGAGTCGGCGAAAGTTGGATTGCGGGTTCCTGTGAGATCCGCGCCGCTCGAGGTTCATCGCTCTCGCCCTGATAGATCGGAGACTCGGTTGGCGTAGAACGTCGTTGTACGCTAAAAGTATGTCAGTACCGATTGTGTGATGCTCACTGGAAGTCGTACTGAATTACCGCAGCGAGCTTTTTCACCATATCTTCGATCGCGTTGAGACGCTCAGACTGAGAATGGATGAGTATGATAGGCAGACGCTGATGGATTGCATTACATCATTGGTACCGGCTGTTTGAGGAACATCGCCAGTGTCATTTCGAGGTCCTGGGGACCTTTCGCGGGTTCGAAAGTGAGCGGCATAGACACATCTTTGTTGTAGTCGCGCACAGCAAGAACAATTAGGTCTCTCTCCCGTGCATTTTGATTTCTTGCGACTGCGCTTGTGTTAGTCCCCCAAGGAATCGAAGAGACACACTTCTGGATACGCACGGACCGACAATTCTCGCAAGCTTGTCTTGCGCGCTTGTTCGTAGTATACGGATAACGTTGGCCGCTTCGCTGGTGCTCTGCCATTTGGAGGATGTACGTGTGGGAATTTGGTGAGTTGCATAATCTCGGGAGGCAGACGGCAGGCCATCCCGAGGTCCGTCAGCCGATAACGGGACACGGCCGGATAATCCCCAAACCCGCGCGAGTTGTAGATAAGGGCATAGTTGAATCCCAAAGTCGCCCAAGGGATTCATCCCGAAGTACAGATATACCGATGGTACGTACTGAGTAGATGGCGGCTCACGATCATCCGCTCACGTGGCCGGGTACCAAATCATGTGAGCGGCTTCTGACCGTCGGATTTTGACCGCGCTTTAATAACAGAACGAGGGAAATATAGTAGGAAGGTTTTGATACTACAGGTCGATTACACAGTCTTTAGTTTGCAGTCACAAGTCCTCCGCCATCCATCATGATCCAGTATCTTTGGGAACTTCTCGGCTACAAAGACCCAGGAAACGACGCACAGCCAAACACTACAACACGCAGCCTACCCTCGTCATGGTACAGATCTGATGCCATATATCAGCTCGAGAGACGGGCTATTTACTCCAAGAGATGGATTCTGGTTACTCATAAGCACAGGTTCCCGACTACTGGAGACTTTGTTCAATTTGAGGAAGCAGGCTTCCGTTTCTTTCTGTGCCGAGATCGAGATGGTGACATCAATGGATTCCATAACGTCTGTCGGCATCGAGCCTTCCCCGTTGTGACGGAACCTCAAGGACGAGCGAGGATACTGTCCTGCAAGTATCACGGATGGTCCTACGGACTGAAAGGTAATCTAGCAAAGGCGCCTGGTTACGAAGAGATGGAAGGCTTCGACAAGACACAGAATGGGCTTTGGCGGATTAATGTTCATGTCGATCGCAAGGGCTTCGTGTGGGTGAACATGGACGTTGCAAGTGAACTGGCATGGGAAGACGACTTTGGGGGGGTTGACGCACAGCCTCGCATGGATGTGTTTGACTTTGAAGATTACCGGTTCGATCATACGTGGAGTATGGGTGGCGATTTCAACTGGAAGGCGTTGGCCGACAACTACAACGAATGCTACCATTGTCCGACAGCTCACCCGGACGTAGCCGGCATCACAGATCTGAAGCTCTACGCGGTCAATACGGAAGGAGGGCACATTCAGCACTTCACCAATGCAGAAAACATTGCCATGGATGAGGGACAGCGAGTTCGCAGCACGTATTATTTCCCGAATGCCTGCATGACCATCACGTGAGTGGATTTATTTACCTTTGGAAGCACCATCAGAGTCGGCTGACGTATCCGAGGCCTTTCTTCTTTTATATGATGAGATGCGTGCCCACTTCGCCCAATCATTGCCTGTTGGAGTACGAAGTTTATCGGCATAAAGACGCCTCTGACGCGGAGTTTGAAGCCATTGACTCCATGTACAAACGAGTGTTGAACGAAGACAAGTGGCTATGCCTCAACACGCAAAAGAATCACGATGCTGGTGTGTATGTTAGTGGAGAGATGCACACAAGGATGGAGAAAGGGCCGCTTTTCGTTCAGGAGACTGTTCGCAGCCTTGTCCGGCAGCACTATGAGCAGGAGAGGAAGCTGGGGCGCGAGATCTGGCCCGCTCGACAGGTCTTGCCGGATTCAGCGGTCGGAGTACATGAAGATGAGCTCTTTTCATGCAAATTGATGTGTCAGCCTAAGCTTGAGTGGTAAAGAAGAACATTCAGACAGTACAGAGTTTAACATTCTGCTTAGACTAAAGCAATTAGGAAGTCTAACATAAGGCCTAGAAGAGTCTTATACCTAGGGCTACATTAGTTCTGATATTAGAAGTACCTAGAAATGTTATACAATACACGTAGAGGGAGGGAGCTATTATGTAACTAGTAGAAGTTAGGTAGAGGTTAGGTTACAGAGACCTAGGTTATAGCTAGGTTATAAGAATTATTAATTAATTATTAGAGGTAATTATTGTATACCTAGTAGGTGCATCCTACTCAGTCTACTCGAGCACAAATCAAGACAACGTTGGGCTCCAGACGTTGCAGTGCTCTCAGGATGTTGATAGCACACGCCCCACCTACCGCAGTGTTATGGTCAGACCAAACAGATTTACTTCTTACCATAGAAGGCGGGGATCCCGGGGAGCCCATCTCTACGCCCTAGTCGAATAGGAGATTAAGTAGCTTAATAGGGTATATAAGAATCCTAAGGACTATAATCTAGATATGAATTAGAACTCTTTTATTTAAGATTAAAGTTTAGATAAAACTAGATAAAAAATAGAGCTAGAATAAGAATATATTAAAAATTAAGAAATATTAATAGTATAAGATAAAGCTAAAAATAGCTTTAAGGAAAATTACTAGGTGGGAGGCAATTTCGCGTTGGGAGAAAGCAGCCATAGGATATATGCGTGTGGTGAGGTAGTAGCATCACATATGTCTCTGCTGCCACCTCGGATCTAAGTTTTCCCAGTGCACACAAAATAGTGGGCTTGGGGGCTGACATTTCGAACTCAAAACCCTCCAGATTCGTGATGTCTACGCCAGTCTAATATCGTTTATAACGACATGTTGCTAAAAGAACAAAAAGATTTGTAAATAAAAAGAAGGAACCTTTAGAAGTGTTCTCTTCAAGCTGTGAATGTCTTTACGGGTTCATTTCCTAAGGGGTGGACAGTTATTTACCGAGTTCTCCAGTAAGATTGGGTATTATGACGGCGCGGAGTGCTACATGGTCGTCGATAAGCGAGCGCAGAATGCTCGACGACCAATCATACGCGGTTGTCATTACCACCCATCCTGGCCTCAGCTGCTCGTATTGAGAGCGCCACACTCGCTACGCTCGCAACACCATTCGTCACAGTCGACAGGTACCTCTGCGCCAAATATCGAAGCGATACTCTTCAAGCCTGACCGGAGTGCCTAAACTCGTGATTTGGGAGGCTATGGCAGCGAAGAATAGGCGCTTCGAGCAGCTTCACGTCGCCATGTCCCATTCCTCCTTCTCTAGAGTATTTCGAACGTAGAACGAGGACCATTCGCTCGAGCAGACTTTACCTTTGTTTTTCCAGCTGTGCTGTAGCTGGCGTTATCGTTTCACGGCGCAATACAGTTTGAAGACGCGAGCCCCTCGTTTCCATCGCAAGCGCGCGGCGAGATAACCCCCCTTTTGAGGATTTCAGCCCGTCGACCGCGACTTCGTACTCAACATTTCACTCAACCTCTGCCTCCAAACACCCTCGTTCCACGAGCAACAATGTCTCCCCATCCTCAAATAACACCTGCTCCAGTCCTGCGCCCTCGGCAGAGCGACCAGTACCTGTCGAGTCTCTATGCAGAGCTGTCTTCGATGTACCCAGATCTCTACTCGTCTTATTCGTACGATGGCAGCTATTACTCCTCCCTTCTGGACTCGATCAGGTCTGACAGCGACTACTATTCTTCTATTCTGAACGATATCTATTCCGGTTATTCAATCCCACTTCCAACCGCCACAGACGACACCCTCGTACGAACTGGCTCGACCACAGATCCTACAGGTGTTTCCAGGGGCAGCAGCACAAGCAATACCAGCTCAAGCGGCGGAGGAGGACTATCAACAGGAGCAAAGATAGGCATTGGCGTTGGCGTTCCCCTAGCCCTACTCCTACTGATAGGAATCGGCGTCTTCCTCTGGTGCGCCGGAAAACGCAGAGGCAAGAAGTCATCAACAACTGTTGTCGCCCCACCCACTTCCACACAATACCAACCCCACGCCCAAATCCCCGTCCAAAATCAACCTCCTCAGCCCCCTCAAATGGGATATGCGAATAATCAGGGCTACATGCCTGGGTATCAGCAACAGGGGTACCAAAATATGCCGCCGCCGCAGTATGTGCAGCCGAGTCAGGGAGCGTATCCTGTTGCGGGTTACGCGAAGCCGCCGGAGGCGAATGTGGTGGAGTTGGAGCAGGAGTATCATTTTGCGAGGCCCGGGGTTATTGAGATGGGGGATGGGATGCCAGAGCAGGCGCAGGGGAAGAAGAAAGGCAATAAGTGAAATCGGAGCTGATGGAAGGTTATGTAGAGATCGGGTATAGAAATATCATTTGCGCCTAAGGCATTGGGATGTGAGCAGAATGCAGAGAAGAAATGGCGGGGTATTTCGCTCTGTTTGTCTCGTCAGAAGACGAGGTTGGGATGGCGGGGCAGAAGACGGGGCAGAAGAGAAGAAGAACTGAAAGAGGGCAATTTGGTCACTCTGGTAGGCCAGAATAGTGGGATTGGGATAGAGGGAAGAAGGGATTAATACGCGATGTGCCAGGACCCAGAAGGAAGACAAATGGAATCAAGTAAGAGTAGTCAAGTAATTAGATCCAAAGAACTCTCTTGAAAATTCAGAATATGAATTGATCTGAAGATTGAAGTAATTCGAAAATGTCGATTGGCGTAGAGATCACATTTAATTGATAAACAAAGAAAATTGACGTTTGAGCAAAACCCAAATGTTTACTGAATATGACGCACAAATACGACCGAAAATAGAATTTGAATGTGTAACTAAACACTTCGATGTCGATCATTACGTTGAGATGCAGGCTGAGCACGTGACCTCGGCCACTCCCGCGATGTGGAGCGGCCGAGCCTTTCTTTTCTTATGTCGACATCGCGCTTCAAAATGTAGTCACGTCCTACGCAAATGGACCACGCCATACATTCTCCAAAATGGAGCCCCGGATAGCGAAACTCCTGGGCGACTCCCTTCACGATCGCACAACCCTCGATCCCATCTCGCTGTTACCGCCACCGTCAGTCGCCCCACTCAGACCACACCCTGTTGAGCCTCCCCCCGTGGGTGACGAGGCTCGCGCAAATGCAACTCCTCGACGCTCAGATTATGTCGGAAACGACCATTTCGGGTCGAAGAGATCGCCTACGTCCGCGCCGTCGAACCGCCAAAAATCGAGTGTTTCAATTGCGGAGGTTTTGAACAAGGAGAACCCCACATCTACGCCTCCGCAGCCGTTACCTACGCTCCCGACCGCCTCCACGACTCCCTTCAGCGGCCGCCTGAGCGATATCCTGTTGGACCCCTCACAAGAGTTCCCTAACAAGCGACGGAAAGTGGACGAGCACAATGCGCATCCTGCATTGGCTGGCAGCGAGAATGCTCTGCTGAAGCTTCCCAAGCTCCCGCAATTGCCCAAGAAAACAACGAAGAGGCCAAGGATTCCACCGTTGTTGCAGGGTCTGCATCAGCCGCCACCACTGCCGGAAAAATTATTCCCGCCCATCACAGGTGAAGGTTCGGGATTTGGGAGAGATATTGGAGAGCGAGTTGGATTGACAAATGCAGCTGGTCTGCCGAGGGGCAAAGAAACGGATATTGAAATTGTTGTGGAGACAGGCGCAACGATTGCGAACCATGATGTGAATCCACGAAAGGGAAAAGAAAAGGAGGTGGAAGTAGAAAAGGAGAAAGACGACCCTCCAGTGGTCGGAGAACCTTCAGCAGCTGCATTAGGAGATAAAGATGAGCAAGATTTGCCGGAGAAAGAGCATAGAGCACCCGAGGAAGTCGGTAAAGTCAAAGAGACGAGGAAAAGGAACAAGTGGACGGAGCAGGAAACCAAAGATTTACTAGTTGGCGTGAGCCGATTCGGAATTGGCAATTGGAAGAAGATTCTGCAATATCCTGAATTCACCTTCAATGGACGAACAGCGGTCGACCTCAAGGATCGATTCCGAACATGTTGCCCGGGCGAAGGACTCAAAGTCAGGAAGCCGAAGGCTAAAGGAAATGCTCCGGACGCCGAACCCCAGAATCCGAATGACTCTTTCAATTCTACACATGAGCAGGATGGCTCAAGTCAAGAAGTAGTTCCCAATGATGGCGCCACGTCAAAGCAGAGAAAGCCACGTGGGGACATTCATAGGAAAGGCCCTGCTGAGCTTGCTAAGATGGGTATTCAAGGCCCCTTTGTAAAGAGCAAGCGCCGTGAACGTCGAGAGTTCACGGAGAAGGATGACGAAAACCTTTTGAAGGGATTCGAAAAGTACGGAGCCGTTTGGCATTCCATGCGAGATGATCAGGAGCTGGGCTTCAGTATGCGCCACCCAACAGATTTGCGTGATCGATTCCGTATCAGGTATCCGGAGAAATACGCAAAGGCTGGATATAAGCTTAAGCCAAAGGATGAGCAGATGCTGAGGGACAAAGAGAAGGAGACGACTGTTGCTCAAGAAATAATTGCTGCTCCCGGTGGGAGTCACATATCTGATATTCCTAAAGATAAAGAGAAGGACAGGGAAAATGCAGAGGAGATGGCAAGTGCAGAA
Organism: Acrocalymma vagum; assembly: GCA_028476805.1. NCBI lineage: Eukaryota > Fungi > Ascomycota > Dothideomycetes > Pleosporales > Acrocalymmaceae > Acrocalymma > Acrocalymma vagum. The sequence goes on from JAQGEP010000179.1 coordinate 43,838, forward strand.
ACACTTGTGACTGTGCCATCCATGGTGACATCGTCGACCTCGAATTTGAGAGCTCATGCACTGCTACAGCCGTTACTCAATTCCTTCCCGACACCTCTCGAAGAGGTTGTAGATCTGGCATCAGAGGATGGCGATGCTGCACAGAGTCCAATTATACTGAATCGAAACATCTTTCAGTGGGCAGATGCAAATCCTTCGCAACTTACTTCTTCGACCACCATTCCCAATGTTGGCAACTTGACCAGCGACATCTCTCTCAATCTATTTACTGGAATGGAAGATGTGAATTCACTAGCCGCGATCCAACTTCCACTGGCATCCGTTACCAGTCTGCCACCGTATGCGCAGACTTCGAATCCGCTAACTCTGTCGCTACCCCTCAATTCGACTCCAAACTCGAATGCTCAGATATTAAACGGGCCGTCAAACTCCTCAAATGCGCCTACTCATGCTGCCATCTCCTCCGCCAAGGCATCTGCGAACTCACTTCTCCGCACGCCAAACCTACCCACTATTGTTTTCCCACATGTACCTGCTGCGAGTGCTAGAAGTGCAGTGCACAATCTACCACCACCCGCCGACCTTCTTTCCGGTTTAGATCTTGATCCAAGGACTGAGTCACAGGCGGGAAGCTTCTTTATTGACGATACTCTGGGTTTTGCTTTGCCTTCAGGTGCATCTGGTCTTGCACCGACGTCTACACTGGCGCCACTTATAGGCAATAACTCTGGTGGGGGCAATGCAGGTCGCGGTATTTTGGGAGCGGAACGCGGATTGTTGGATGATTCGCTGGGCTTGGGGATGTCAGAGAGAAGATAATTGTCCTGACTGATACCGGCTTATCGCGGGCCTTATGGAATTTCTTTTTTTGGGCTTGGAGTTGTATTCTTTTGGTTTTTCTTGCTCTTTGGAACGATACCCCTTTGCGCGACAGTTCGATTTTTTTTGTTATCTTTTTCTATGTAATGTTTCTGTTTTGGATCTTCTTCAATTGAAGACAGAATACTTTCCATGGTGAACATATTGAGATTCAAGAGCTGTGATATATTCCGTCTTCTTAAGTAGCCCTTGCAGGAATAATTGTCTAAGGTTCCTGTCGCTAACGTTATGGTCTGAATGATGTAATCCTTCCGCTAAACCTGGAAACCAAACCAGAGACAAATCCAAATAACTACTTGCGCTGCACACCAATACTAAGTGTGTCCTGTTGTTATATAAGGTATACTTACAGAGTCACCTACAGATTGCTTCCAAGGTTAATATTTGAAATTATACATTCATAGATTTATCAATCTTGAAAACGAAACTTCTTGTACAAAGTTCACTTGAGCTTCTATAGAGCGTACGCTCCGCGGGCCCCGGACATCAAAATAAGCAAGTCTGCAGTGTAACGTACAATAAACAGAAGTGAGAAGGCCCTGGCATTTAGGTAAGCGAGTTGAACATGTAGGACTTGTGCGCGGCGTAGTAGACTAGCTGATTATAACATTTGAATCTAACAACAATGTCGGGCGCTTTACATATGGTGTGCAATTGGTACTCCCGTAATTGAGAGTCGCGTACATAGTAGCATGATATAACATCAGCCATGATAGAAACCAGACGAAATCACTTGATATCTATGTCAAATTATCCCTCATTGCTATGTAGGCTACATAGGCATTACCCCACCAGGCAACTCAGTCAGCCAACCATCAATATTCTCCGTGACTTTCTGCTTCTGGCTGCATTTGTTGCCCTGCGCGATGCTCTGGGTCTTGAGCTGTGGACAGTTGATGTTGCAATTTGCGTCCATGGCTTTCTGGAGTGAGTCGCCTTTCCAGCCGAACACGTAGTCGCCATGATTCCCGTAGCTAATGAAATACTGTAAGTAAAAGAGATGGTTTGGAGGATTGGAAGTAACTTACCCCAACTCATCGCCAAAAGACCAAACAAACGGCTGTTTTCCATCTTCAGGCCACAGACTCTGATCATTGAATTTCGTCGTGTCCCAAATCACTTCGAAGAATAGCTGCGGGATTTGTACGGGGTGGCTAGCAGGGCAAGGGCCATTGTTTTCGAAAGTTCCACTGCTGGGATATGCGACCTAGTTAAGAATCGTTAACGTTTCCACTTCACGACTGTGGCAGTGCCTTTCAGTGTCTCTCACATGGCTCATATGATCGGGACTATCTAAATTCTTCCCGTCCCAGCATGTAGGGAACCGGACGTTGACCATGATTCCAGCCGGGCACGGCTTCTTGGGAAAGGCCAAGGTTTCGCCAGTCCGCGTGTTCATGTTCTGCAGACAAGTGTAGGTGAGTTGGCGGAATTTTTTCGCCTCGGATTCGGTTGTGTAGGTTGGGTTTCCTATGATGTCCTATCAGTTACATTGTTCCAAATCCACTACAGGCCTTTCGGACCATGAGGCATGAGAAGAATGGCATGATTTCTTACCGACAATCATCCTGAATCCTTTCTTGAACGCTGTTGTTTTGATTCCCTTGGCTGTGTATGGCGAGTAGTATATTGTCATGCCGCCAGTCGACTGTTCGAATCCAACGTTTCCCTTAATAGGAACCCTCTTAAACGTTCCATTCCGCGCCTTGAAAAACATGACAGCAGTCCAGTAGTTCGAGAAATCCTAATCAAGTTTAGCTCCACTAACCACATGCATAGAAAGGGACCACTTGTTTTCCTAACATACCTCAGCAAACGTGCAAGTCGTGCATGAGGCTAGATCTGATGGAGCAACAGTTGGGTCCATGGAAATGTTGAAGGCATTCCCACCGATGATCTGATGGAGATGTGGAGATTGGGAGATCCCGGGATTGACCAGCGGATCCAGACGCTCAATGACGAGCTGCGAGCATGAGAAGCGAAGGAGAGCCTGGATGCTCTGTGCCAGGAGCACGACGGCGACGTACGGTTTCCACAACATGGCGTTGTTAGCAGTAGCGAGGTAGCTGAGAGTAGAAACCCAAACGAAGAATTCAAGAACTCAGCACAGCGCCACGGCTACTTGAAATGCTAGCTGTAGCCAAGCATCTCCATCTCAAGTGCCGTGGGTTTTAATATCCGGAGTCCCAGTGGCTTGGTTTTCCGCGTGAGTACGCCTATGGTATTGGGGGTTCCTGACACCCATGTTCGGCTATTATATGCTTATATTCATCTCTTGTAAACAACGACCGGGGCCCAACCACTTCCCCACATCCATTCAGATGCGGAGACCTTGAAGGCAATATATCATTCCTTCCAACGGTGCGCCAATCTGCTTCGCCCCGTGACGGAAATGCCTCCGTGCTGGAAATTACTTTGACGGATCAACACATGAATTCCAAATCGTTCGCATGCTGTTCTGGAAGAATGTAGGTGGGGTCGTATTATTTCCTGACTTGATCCTAGGCTAGACGACATTGGATGTTCTGTTAATGTTCGTCTGTGGGGCAGGGTCATGGGGTTGCCGAAGTATCACACCGATGAGATAGACCAGATGTTGACTCCCTATGGTACGCCTCTAATTGAGCCCTTCCTCTAGGAGAATGCTATGAGCGGCCAGGAGAATGCAGCGCACAGTGATCTATATAGATGTGCTGGTCTAGATTCCGTCATCGAACTACATGTTACGTCCCCTTTCCTCATTTAAATATCTTTCCTATCACATATTCTTTCCTTCTGAATCGAATCTTTCGCCTATTAGACTGATTCAACGTAAAGTCCGGAGAAACGCACTTGGTCAATCACATCTCCCTATATGAGCAACTGTCTTGGTCTTAACTGGATTTACCTGATGGCCGATTTTCTAGGATTAATTGAGTTATGTCCTCTTCCCTGTCTTGCGTTCAAACAGTATTTCCATCCTTTAAGACACTGTGTCTACAGCTTCGAATACTCGTAAGTATTTCTGAGCTTTTCTGGAACATAAGAGGGAGCGCAGGATCCATGCGAGCAACGTGTTTGAACAAAAGCAAATGAGTGCATTTCATTATTTCATACTAAAGCTCCGCAAAGGAAGGGTGGTATATCCCCCATCGGATCTCGCCGGACCCTACCAAGCACCAAGCATCAAGCATCAACGTACAATCGCATTACATCAACAGCCATCCGCCTGCAACCATAGCTCCAGATTCGAACAAAGATTCGGGAACAACGTTGGCGTTAGGGGATTTTGGTGGCTTTGAGTACGTGTACTCTGGATAACTATTCTACTAGCAAGACAGCGGGCAAGCAAGATTGCTTCCATAAACCGAGCCCGAGATGCCAGCGACCTGGAAAACAGCATTGATAACACCACCAATACCCTCACCAGCAATGAGGCCAGCAGCAACAGCATACCCGTAGATGTCAAAGTGCTCCGGGTTCTTCCTCTGCCAGATGGCAGCCATCGCCGCGCCGATGGTCATGGCGGTTCCGTACTGGGTTTGAGCGAGGACGAAGGCGAGGCCAATGCACATCATGTTGGGGTGGTATTTCTTCACCCATTCGAGTCTGCCGACCCAGACGTGGTGGCGGATGATGACCATGGCAGAGCCGAAGATGGCGAATACGATGGCGAAGATACCGGAAGAGTGTGGAATGGGGAATGTGGGATCAGTGACTGCAACGGCCGTTGCACGCCACGCTGAGACGGAAGGAATGGCGAATACGCAAGTGTCGGCGTTGATGTCGATGATGCAAGGATATGCAGTAGTAAAGAGTTGGAACATGGCCGGAGCAAGGAAAACAGCGACGATGGTGCCGACACCCTGTGCGAACCACTGCTGGTTCGGAGGGGTGCGAAGGAGGAATCCCGTTCGGAAATCGGCTGTCAAGTCTGTTGATTGATTGGCACCCATGTTGCACATGGCACCGCCGATCAAGTTGAGTTTCTGCGCTCTGTGGACGTCCCAGTGCTCGCCTTTGGTGGCACCACCCAGGATTATCTGGGACGCTTTGGAGACAGCGGTAAGAGGAGTAATATCGGTGACTCCAGTGCACTGAATGGCGACAAAGGCGAAGAAGAACGAAAGGAAGACGGAAAGCAGAGACATGCCCACGGGCATGTCGAACTCCACACCAAGAACGACGCAAATGCAGATGATGGAAAGGAGTAGTCCTGGGATCCACATCCACATCTTAACCTGATCTTCTGGCGCTGCAGAGTCTTCGACAAGATCCTCCTCAGCTTGAGCGCCAACACCCTTGAAGTAGCTCAGTTCCTTACCCATGGATCGACCAAGTGCATAGATTCCAGCGCAAGTGCCACGGTAGAGAGCCTTGGTCGCAAACCAAAGCACCTTCCACTGGAGCGCTAGCTCGGTGAAGGACACAGCGATCATGAGAAGGACACCAGGCCAAAGAAGCCAGTATCGAGGAGATGGGTAGTCCTTGTTGCAGGCAGCCAAGCTGAGAGAGGCGAAGGTGGTGTAGCCATCCCACTTTGGATCACCCTCGCCTAGATTGATTCCCCAGGCTTTGTTTTGCATAACCAGGACAGGCCCAATTATGCCCCATGCGATGATAGACCCAGCCAGGAAGGAGATGGAGACGTTGAGGCCAACAAGCATGCCGGATCCGATGAAAGCGGGAGTCCATTCAAGAAACCAACCCCAGCTCTCAACCGCAAGAGCCTGGTCTGTATCGCGCGGTTAGAGATCAATTTTAGTCAGAATTGCAGGACATACTTACTTTTGTAACCACTCCAGATGTAGAACCATGTGAAGAAGTGCCAATCCCAAAGGATACCGAGCGCATATTGCGACACGACACGCAGAAGTAGGGCGACGGTAAACGAGATGGAAAGACCAACCATCTTCATTTTAGCAATCGCCTCACCAGTGACAGCTTGGTGCATGGAGCGAATTGTCATGGCAGTAGCAGAAGCAGTAGGGAAGATGAGGCGAAGCTCACGAGCGATGTAGACGATGAAGAACTTCCGCACTGTTGAACTGTTAGACCTTGGCTCTGTCGTTCTGAATTCCAAGCTGGTGACAACTCACTGGGCGTAGCAAAGAAGTAGCCAAAGTAACCGGAGACAGCAGTCAGACCAACAATCTTCAAATAATCTTCTTTCGGTGTAGCTCCCATCAGACCCAGTTGGTACATGGCAGGGAAGGCAGACACAAAGACGTTGGAAAGACCACCTGAGGCCATAGCAGCGGTCTGACAAATGTTATTCTCTCGAGGACCGAAACCGCCACCGAGCAATGGGAAGTTCTCGGGGAGAGCCCTGGAGATGAATTTGACGACAGCGAAACCAGCAATTGCCTGTAAAATTTGTTAGCGATCCATACAAGTAATTTCTCTGAGAAGTACATACACCGAAGAGGTTTGCAGTGAAGGTCCAACCTGTTTTCAGACCAAGGTAGACATTGGAAGCATTCACCAAGGCGCCGCAGCAGCATCCGACGAAGAGGGCACGAATGGTAAGGATCCATTTGCGCTCCTCTGGTAGGTCATCGAATGGCTTAAACGGATCGAGGGTGAAGTCATCGAAGTGTTCATGGTCCAAAGACTTGACCTGCTCAACCTCGAGGTCCTTCTCGTTGGAATAGGCAGTGGCGTGGAATGTGTTTTCCTTTTCGGTACCAAATGGGCTTCCAAAATGTCAGTCAAAGTTTCATTTGGTGTTTTAAAAGAGCATGGAAGAACGGTGTTTGACTACAATGACGATGTACGCTGGGCATACTCACACATTTGGATTGACATGACCCATTGGCTCGACATTGACATCGACTACCTCTGGATTCGTAGACATGATGAGCTACCTCTCTGCGCCTAGTTGATAAGAAAGAGAGGGCAGCCGCTGAGTTGTGGAACACTCGCGATAAGAGACCTCGGTGGGAGTGGGTTGTGAACACAATATATGCTGTCTGCTTCAGGCCAGGGGTTCATCTCGTTCTGAGTTAACAACCACTGCCGCGGTATGAAGAAACCCCATGCCTGGCTCGATCCAAGCTCCCCTGCCCATGTGTATCAGGACCCAAGCTTTCGCTATCTGTCGTGGCGACCACCGTTCCGGAAGCCAAATGCACAGAAGCTTCGGTAGAAGCATATTGCCTGCCTCTTGGGGCTTGGTGTTGGCTTGCGCACGACGGACGACACCAGACGAAAAGCCAACTGCAAACTTCGCCGTGCGGCTGGCCAGTTGATTTTCTGAGCAGTCACTCCCTTTCCGGACCTGTGTCCAGTTTCGGGAGTTCATGAGCGCTTTCTACGGTCCAGTGCAGTCTTCGCGCGCCTACCCATGTGGCACATCCATCAGGGTTGCCAGCTCCAAGACCCACAAAGTGTTCAGCTCTTGCCGCTAAATCGAATTGCGGAGTCTGGAGAAACGATTGGTTGGTGGCAAGTCCACTCAAGCCGTCGACGTCTGAGATATGAACACGAGCGCTAATTCGTGGGGAGCAATCTGAATTTGCTTGAAACGGTGGCGGGCAGTATCCCCTAGCGGCGCCGGTCGTAGCCAACTCAGATTGGCATGAAATAAAATCGACCCGCTCCCGAATGCCTGTTTATTCGGGGAAGATCTGTTGGATATGGTACATCGCTTCATTATCTTCGCATGACCAGTTCTATGGATTCGAGACGGAAGCACGGAAGTTGGTACGAGGCAGATCAACAGTCGAACCGTTGGATAGATAATCACAGCTCCAGCCTCGCGCTGCAGAGACCCAGCTGGATAGGGTAATTCCACCGGCGTTGATTTTTCTCGTCTACTTGCGCACTTCCGTCCTTTTACCATATTAAAATCAAGATACGCCAGGGACATAATGCCGAGCTAGTGCGACGCCACAACAATGCTTATCCGCTGTTAGGCTGTGTCTTGATTGCGGCAACTTGGCTCGACTGGGAAGGTCGTGTCTCTCGTCGATGCGCCTCGGAGAGCACTCAGATAGCGGGCAGCTGTTGGCAAGTCAATGGACTGGATGCTCTCGGTCCTGTGTTCGGCGAGAAAGGGACAGAATTTTTCTAGAGTAAAAGGGAACAAATCATAAGTATCGCCATCAACGCATCATATAATACACAACTTACGTACCACTTTACCACAAAACCCCTTCCAGTTACACAATCCAATCCGCTTCAAACGTTGTCCTCCCGACAGAAAAGGAAAGAGATCAAAAGGCACGAGAAAGTCGCGTGCAGACCCCAACGCCTGTGGCGTTCCTAGCGCTTCCAGACGAACATTGAGATTCCCCCGCAAGAGCAAATACAAGTACATGTCCAGCGCAAGAGCTTCTTCTTATGAGGAAGGAGGAAAAAGCAGCTGCTGTGCCGTATACGTTCACATGTGCAACCAACCCAACCCCCATGTCAAAGCGCGAGAGATGGTCGGTCGCTTAGGGGTGTGTGGCACACGGGGCCTGGTACATGTCATCACTTTATCTTGTCTTCCAGCGTGGCACGGCAACTGCGCCTCCCCGTGTGATTGGTCTCCATAATCCCTTTACCAAACTTGGAGACAGTGCCTTTGGCCTTCAAAAGGCCTCTTTTAGTTGCATTTGTGCTCATTGATCAGAATGTACGCGCAACACTCCGCGCCGTTGCATTTCCCTGAACTACCTAGCTCATTCAAGCCCGGAGGCCACCCGCTTCGAGAACAAGCCTCCAACGGACAATAGCGTGAGCCACCATGCAACCAACACAAGGTGTGTACGAGAAACGCAGGCTGGTCCCACACGAGCACGTTGAACATGTGCAGTAATACCGCTCTATAGCAGACAGCTATTATGTGAGGCGTAACGTAGGTAGGCGGAGTAATGTCATAGAGTTGAGATAGCAGGTGTGTATTGATAGCAGGACGAATCCTTAGTGAGTCTAATGGTTCGGAGGTGGTTATATATATACTGTACGGCACGTGACCGGTACGTACCCAGAGAGGTGTCGGAGCGGTGGTTGCCCAGAATAACCATGACACTTTCACAACCCGAACATGATCTGCCATGCCCTCGCATTTAATCTATCTCCAACGCGTTGGAGTTACTCCCAGGTACAATGCTTTGCAATACTTTAGTCGCTTTCCCTCGCCATCCTTTGCATCGTTTCGATCTCCTTTTCGAACAATGCCTGCGTGTCTAGATCGTGACTACTACCGCTACACCAGTGGGCGCTGGTTATGGGATGAAGATTCTCAGCTTCGCGAGCGGTATAAACGCTTTAATGTGTCTGAGCTTAAGAAGATCGCAGCTAAAAGTGTTGGCGCGCAGGCTTGCGTGTCTATTAGCAAGCTTGCTGAAGGCGGATTTAATAAGGTCTTTCGGCTTGTCATGGATGATGGTACTATCGTGATTGCGCGTATACCGAACCCCAATGCCGGGCCGCCATTCAAGACAACCGCGTCTGAAATCGCTACCATGGATTTTGTATGTCGACTCGTTCACCGTGATTTCGAGCTGCCTAAAGCTGATACGATCGAATTCTCAGGCTCGGACTGTCCTTGAGATCCCCGTGCCAAAGGTCTTGTCCTGGAGTGGAGAGGCTGAAAACCCCGTGGAATCAGAGTACATTCTGATGGAGGAGGCTACTGGAAATCAGCTCGGTGAAGTTTGGGATGAGATAGAGCTTCATAGTAAGCTCAAGATTGTGGACGATATTGCCACCATCGAGAGAAAGTTTCTGTCCCTATCATTCACTCGGCTAAACTAGTATACTTATGCTGGCATGGTTGACGGAGCACCACAGTTATGGAAATCTTAACTTCGCGAATGATGCTTTCCCGGGCTGCGGAAAAGCTGAAATCATTGGCGAGGTACCGCAATCATTGAAGAAAGAGGTGGAGACCCGATTTGTGATAGGTCCAGTCGTTGATCGAGATTTCTGGCACCGGGAACGAGCATCTATGGGTATTGATCGTGGCCCCTGTGAGTTATATCGTATACAACTATAAAGTACAGTTTCACTAATGTTACTTTATAGGAAAAGCCCTCAGGATTACCTTAGAGCAATTGGCCAACGAGAGATTGCCTGGATAAGTAATCACGCTGCTCAAAAGCCGTCAGGCGGTCTATTTGCAACTTCCGAAGCGCAGCGCACTCCAGATGCCCACATCGTCCTTTATAGGAAGTTTCTGCACGTTGCTGAATATCTATTGCCCAAGGGAGATCATGTTAGACCTACCCTATGGCATTGGGATATTCATGCCCCTAATATATTCGTTGGCGAAGATCATGTCACTGGTCTTATCGACTGGCAGGGTACATGGGTCGGCCCTTTGTTCCTTCAGGCACGACATCCGCGGCTTGTAGATTACAACGGAGAGTTCATGATGAAGCTACCTGAAAGCTACGACGTTATTGAAGGTGAAGATGAAAAAAAGCGCGTTCGGACCCAAGTTGAGAAGTCGATTGTCTTGTGGACATACGAAACTGAGACAAAAACCATGAATCCGATCCTCCATGACATTTTGCACATAAATCATGGGCGTACGAGGCGCGACACCGTAGACTTTTCTGCCAACACATGGAATAGAGACATCATTCCCTTTAGACAATGTCTCATCCGCATAGCACGGTATGTTTGGCCCGGTACCCACTACTTGAAGTCAATGTAGACCGCTAATACATAAGGGCTACAGTCACTGGAACGAGATCAACACTGAAATCCCCTGTCCGATAGAATTCACTGACGAGGAGATAAAAGCACATCTCCGGGATGGGGAAAGTTGTAATGAGAACGCGGACTTCTGGGATTCACTCCAGGGGTTTGTACATCGCGATGGATGGACGTCGAACGAAAATTATGAGCAGGCACTTGAAATGTTCGCGCAGCTTAGAGAGCAGGGATTGCAGAGCCTAAATGACGAAGAACGGTCGGCGTTTGAGGAGAGCACACGCTGGGCTGTAAGAAAGCCTGAATAGATCGGGATTGTGCAGTTCAGAGAGACATACATGACCTAAACTCAGACTTCCCGCCTGCCTGAAATACAAGAACAATGGTGGAATCGTCTACGACAAAGCTTATCTGGGCACGACTATGGACCACCCACAAACTTTATGCGAATTGAGATGCTATAACCTTTCCGTTCCATCACAAAGTCACTTGTGGGCCTAAACCTGCCTCGTTTACCACATCGACGAGCCCGCTGGCCAGTCAATCGAAACTTCCTCACTGAATCTAAGAAAAATTGCCAAACCGCTCAATACACGGCCGACTATACGCAAGCAGCGAAAGAAAGCTATCCCATGCAATGCCAGAATGGCTGTTGAATATCTATTAAACACTCGTGAAACCGTCCTTGAATACTCCCTAGCTAGCGATTACCCTTGTTGCTGTGCCGTACCATTAATACCTTCTCTGTTTTGGCCTGTATGTTAAGACTGAAGGTCTAAGGTTGAGTGGAGCGGATAGTCTGAGTGGAGCGGAAGTGTGTCACAAAGAGATGATAGTCAGAAGTAGTTGTTCAGTAGTAACTTAGGTTGAACACGATAACCATAGAGTCTGATTATATACATCATGGTCATAAGGTCATTGGCGACTCAGCGACTAGGTCACGTGATCTACACCAAGTGAACGTCACGTGGAGGGCTGCCCTTCATAAGCGCCTTATGTCCCGCTTCTGCCTATTCCTCATAATCCATTGGTTGGTCGGTGCAGCTGTCGCCCTGAAGTTCAATAGCGGTTTGCTCAGTTGCTATGAAAGAGTGTTGTTCATTATCAGATAGAACTGCGCATGTTAATACAACTAGAACCAGATAAAGAGCTACGGTATCCTACATTCTTGCATCTCTATATCGTCTTGCCAACCCTGTGATCTCCGAGAATATGGTTGTGGTTGATTTAAATCCGCTGCCCTCCTAATCTTCCTCTTCTTGACAGCAACAATAAGAGCTCCAACGCTGACCACAAAACTTCCAAACCCAATAACGGTAGTAAAGACTCCAAAGATAATAGTCGAGGGTTCTTTTGGGATATTCAAGATTGGCGGGGGTACAGTTAGGCTAGTAGTATTCGAGAAGGGGTATAGAGGCGCTTCGCGAGCTGTGATTGGTTGAGGGAGGCCGGAGGCCAAATTCGGTAGGAACAAGAACGAGAGGGACAACAATATACGCTGCATAGTGTCCATCATCGTAATATTTTGTAGTCGATGCGAAAGAAAGATGCTTCAAGTACTGGAGAAGTCAGAATCTCAAGAGCAACGTCCTCTAATAGTAAGGGGGACAAACAGTAAATGGCAGTGAGTGGCGGTGTGGGGGTGAAGGGAGGGCCGTGCATCTTTTGTGCGTCTCCTGGTATTTTGTACACGATGCTCTCACGGTATATCGGAGGTGGGTGCATTTATAGTGTAATTGGGTGTAGTCACACATAGGAGAGGAAGGAAGAGAAAATAAACAAAGATATTAGTTACTAATAGTAATAGACCAACGGCCGAATAACGAGTAAGGTACCCGTCTATGCACCTTTGAACTCTGGCTACGGGGCCCAGTGTATGCACCTAAAGCTGGCCCGTTGCGATGTAGCAAGGCAGTTTAGATGGCCATGATTGCTCAGCACCAGCAATCCATTACCGGCCCGGTGCCGGGAACTCAGGGATCCAAGCTCAAAGCCCAAAGCTCAAGAGAGTCAAAGCATATGGAGGTCGAAATGGAGACCCTGCCGTGCCATTTTCGGCGACGTGCGGGTAGCTGGGAGGGGCCCGACAGCTTTGACAAGTAGTACGGGGAGGGGACATTAAGGCGGTTACGCGCGGGCGTATGTAAGAGAGCGTAAGAAAATAAGGTGAGATGGGTGAGTGACGTGACGAAGGAGAGCGAGGGGGACGGGAGCGAGCAGGGATTGAGGGTGGTGGTCGACGAGATGAGGAAATGCCAATGGTGTCAAGTCGATGGTGGATGCAAGTCCAACCAAGTCCAAGTGGATGCGGATGGACTAGAGCCCTCGCGACACCACCACTCACTGCCACTTACTGTTTGTCCCCCCTACTATTAGAGGACATTGCTCTTGAGATTCTGACTTCTCCAGTACTTGAAGCATCTTTCTTTCGCATCGACTACAAACGTAAGGGTTCGAGGAGTGGTATATATACTATGCGGCACGTGACCGGTCCCTGCCCGGAAGGGCAGCGGAGAGGCCTCGGGGCATAGTAACTGTGACAGCGCAGCCACTACGAGTGAGCGCCAACTTACCAGTTTCTCGATTACAATCGCAAAGACCGGCCAACGGGTAACAAGAAACGGGGTGTAATAAGACGGTACCTACTAGGGTGGGGTCGTGAATCCGGAATCAGACTCTCTAATTTTAGTACACGGTCCACTTTCACCTGGGTTAGATACTATAGGTAGGTGAGTTAGAGTAATTAGATAGAATTAGGGTAGGCAATCTATTGATCTGATTGGCTAAAAAATATAGTTCGTGTAAGGCAGATTTTAACGGAGCGAGGGATAACAGATCTAACTTGCACCATCCTCTCAAGAGTTCTTTCGCAACTTCGTGTGCCAGCGTACCTACACGGCGCCAGGAGATCTTCCAGGAAATTATTTACAGATCCAACCCCAAGGCTTGCCGTCGTTTTTGAATTTGCGCAACCGGTTGTCGTCATCCTCCAATCAGCGGATACGACTCCTAGAGCTCGACGGCTTGTCGACGACGTCACTTAGATATTCTTCGCAATTGTCGCTGTTCTGATCACAGCCTTCAAACGAAGTTTCGGAGCTGTCTTCGTCCTCGTCATCGTCGACGTCGATGTCATCGCGGAGCCGGTCATAATCTCGTAACGACGCAGTGTCTACCGTATTCAGTGGCAAGCTGGATGGAGCCGGCCATGGCTGACCCCTCCAGCATCCAGCAGCACCAGTGATCAAATATGCCCAACTCGTAAGAAACCATGTGTCAGATGTGAGCGGCTTGACTGTAATATCCTCAAGCTGTGTTAGATCGCCCACGATACTCTTTAAGAGGTGACCGCGTGGCTAGGAGTTAGCATTTCTGGGCCACTGCAAGCACGAAAGATAGCTGTCAAAAACGACACATCAGCCGAGAGCGAGTGGAACGCGATGTCTCATAGACGCCACTGTACCTGTCTAGGCGATATCCCCTTTACAGGTAACCTCGCCGGTTCATCTCTTCCTGATATTGCAGCACCAACGCCAAGTTGCTCACGCTGGTCAGCGTGTCCGGGTTCTCGTTCCCTAGCGCCTTCTCTCTTCCTGCCCGCATGGGCACTGTGGAAGGACCTCAGGAACGTTTATAGAGGCTAGCCATGCGTTTAAGCCCATGACCTCTGTGCGGGGTAGGAATAACACATGGTTGCTTCGTACTTCTTGAAGCCTTCGATAACAAGCTCTGTATAATGGAGCTTGTCTTTAAGTTTTGGTAAATTATTATTGTGTAGTTGTTGAGAATATCTTAGGTTCAAATTTGAGATTTTGGTGAGGTTTTGGGGCCTGCTTGCCATCTACTGTACGTTATTCAAGGTTAAAAAGTTCGATTTTAGGTGTATTTGAGAGGGGCGCAGTTCGCTTGCCGACTACGTTACAGTACAGTTAGGAAATATATTATCTAATTAGTCCACCTTCAACGTCCGATAAGAATCGTAACCTCACCAGCGGCAGCTACAATTGCAAGAGTACTGCCTTCGATAGAGACATAACCTGGCCTATGATCCAAATGAAGATATAAGACCCTTGTACCATCCCGAGTAACCCAACGCCCTGACCTATCTACGGAGTAGAAAGAATGAGATGCGTTCCTACGAGGCAAGAACACCAGACTGGAGACCGAGCCCGAATAGCTCTCGAGCGTCTGCTCAACTTCTCTAGTTGCGACATTCCACACCCACACAGTTCCGCCTTTTGATCCTAACGCTAGCTTACTCCCATCGCGCGAGAACATCATGCTGCGGACATAGTTGTTGGGCTTGGCTGTTCTGTCCTTGGGCGTCTGCTCAACTTGCCCTGTTGCAACATTCCACACATGCACAGATCTGTCCGCTGATCCCGAAACTAACTTGCTCCCGTCAGGCGAGAACAATACGCTGCTGATCCAGCTGCGATGGCGCTTCAGTTTCTGCTCCACCTGCCCTGTCGCGACATTCCATACCCACACAGTTCCGTCCGACAATCCTGCTGCTAGCTTGTTCCCATCGGGTGAGAACACTACTTCAGAGATGTTGTCTAAATGGCCCTCGAGTGTCTGCTCGACTTGTCCTGTCGCGATATTCCACAGCCGCACAGCTTTGTCGAATGATCCTGACGCTAGCTTGCTCCCATCAGGCGAGAACGCTAGGCTAATAACTGTATCTAAGTGGCCATTAAGCGTCTGCTCGACTTGTCCTGTGGCAGTATTCCACACCCGCACAGTCTTGTCGGATGATCCTGTCGCTAGCTTGCTCCCATCGGATGAGAATGCTACTTCATAGATGTAGCCTAAATGGCCCTTGAGTGTCTGCTCGACTTGTCCTGTCGCGACATTCCACAGCAGCACATATGTGTTATTTACCTTTGGTAATGACGCCAGCTTGCTCCCGTCATTTGAGAGTACTACACTTTTGGCCAAACTTAAATAGTGGTCAACCGTCCACTCAACCCGTTCCGCCACGACCTTCCACACTCGTAAAGTGCCGTCATCCGATCCTGACACCAGCTTGCTCCCATCAGGCGAGAACAAGATACTCGAAACTGAACCTAAGTGGCCCCTGAGCGTCTGCATGACCTGCCCTGTCACAATATTCCATACCCTCACAACCTTGTCAAATGATCCTGATGCCAGCTTGGTCCCATCTGGCGAGAACGCCACACAATGGACCCAATTTGAATGGCCCTTAAGTGTCCACTCGACTTGTCCTGTAGTAATATTCCACACAAGTATAGTCCCTATACTGGAATCTGACACTAGCTTGCTCCCATCAGGTGAGAACACCGTGAGCCCATACCAGCTTGAATTGCTCTTGAGTGTTTGCTCAAACTGTCCTGTTGCGGTATTCCACACACTTAGAGTGTTGTCATTCAATCTTAGCGCCAGCTTACTCCCACTGGATGAGACTACCACACTATTTCTATATTTCAAACGGACCTTGAGCGTCTGCTCAACTTCTCCTGTTGTGATATTCCACACCAAGATAGTGGTATTGTTGCCAGCTGAAAAGATCGTGGATGAGATTGTGACTGAATGTGACACCAAGCTACTGCCATCGGGTGAGAACACTACGCTCCCGACTTCACCTGGGTGGCCTTCAAGCCTTTGCTCAACTTGTCCTGTCGCGACATTCCACACATGCACAGTTCCGTCGTATGATCCTGACGCTAGCTTGGTCCCATCTGGCGAGAAAGCTAGGATGGTAGCACTATTTGAGTGGCCCTCGAGTGTATGCTCGACTCGTTTTGTGGCTATATTCCACACAAGTATCCGGGCACCCGATATGCTCGCTAGCTTGCTCAAATTTGGGGAAAACACAATTCCAGAGGATGAAGGGGTTTTGAGTGTCTGCTCAACCTGTCCTGCTGCCATTCTCCACACTCGCACAGTGCTGTCGGCTAATAATGACGCTAGCTTGCTTCCATCCGTTGAGAACAATACGCTCTCCGTACTTGATTGGCTGTCAAGCGTCTGCAGTAAGGGGCCCCAATCGTTCTGCACTTTCGATGACCTATAAATCCAATGGGGTATATCGAACTTGAAGTTCTCCCGAATTAGGCTCCCTTCCGGCGCAGACAAAAGAGCAGTGTAGTATATTTGAAGAGGGGCCTCTTCGATAATTGACTTGTTGTAGAGGACGAATCGCTTGGCGTCATGGACAAAGGCGTAAAGCTGGGGACTTCCATTTGCCTTGGTGACATAATTAGTCCATTACCTCGAGTGCTCTTGAGACACAACTCACATCCACTATGTCTTCCAATAACTGGATTGCATGAACTCCTTCGGAAATTTTCCCAATTAGGCTAAGGGCTTCAAGCCAGTGAAGTGCATGCTTTAGCAGAAACTTGTGGACGCGACCGCCATCAGGAAGTAGATCCTCGCTTTTCTGAAGGTGTTGGACCCAATACTGACACGCATACTGAAACCCCCGAGGAAGATATCGCTTTACCTTGCTAACGTCTACTTCATTTGTGAGCATGCCTGGCGCGCACAGGTCACAGAGATCTCGTTTAAGCCGGCCAGACATGAGTTGCATGCAGCAATCGGTTAAAGCCGAGTGCGCCTTCTTTTCGTCTACCCAGAAGAGAGACGGATCATGATGTCTCTCCTTATCAAGGAGAAAGTCGCGGAATGAAGGGTGGAGCAATCGAACAGGCGAGGGTTGGCTTTGCGGGACGTCCAAGACTGCAAAGAGAGGCTCCAATACGGTCGTCACCTTCTCTTCCGACAAATCAAGCAAGTTGGCCAGAGCGACAGTAGGAAGTGGGTCAAAAAGAGCAACGATAGATGCAAGGGTCTGTTTGAAGTCCCTTTCCATAACATGTCCTATTTTGTGGAATGAGGAATTCAAGACCTCCCCATATAATTGGTCCAGATGGGATATAGGAGAGTTCTTATCTTTGCAATTATCGAGAATACTGGAAAGACAGGCTTCCAAGTATGGCCCAAGGTGACGCTGGATAAAACGACATGTTGTCGCCGCGTAGATGAACAACCCATCAGCTTTTTCAGCTAACAGTTTCACAGTATTTTTGTCAGGCCAGTCTGCAGAGAGAGGTGGTTTCTCAGGATGTTCAAGGTTGTATCTGTCTCTGATATGTTGTAGTTCGTGATTGAGAAAGATGATAATATCATTAGACTTGGGGTCAGGCCGAAGGGTTTCTTCTCTGGCATTCGGAGTATTAGGAAGTTCCGGTCTGCTGGTTAGGAAAACTCGCAACCGAACAGTTCGAAGAACATTTACTTGAGCCAAGAGTTTAAGAATCAGTCGAACATCATCTTCGCTCTCGCATTCGTCCAGAGCGTCGATTACAAGAATTAATGTCTGTGGCGAGGTCGGCGAGCCTGGAAGGCAATTCAGAGAATCTAAAATAAGCTTCTTCCATTGGTCCCGGAAACCTTGCCCCAGAATATGATAATTGTCGTCTGCTGTGGCGGCGCTGATGTATCTTTTGGCACCAGGTATCCTTGCAAGCTGGTATGCAAGGGTGACGAAGAACTTATTCGCATGTCCGAGATCGCCATGACCTCTGGCAAAAAAGTAGCTTGCACCGAGCCGACTTGGCTTGGAATCGGTAAACATTTTGGCTACCGTTCGAGCAATAGTGGACTTGCCAGTGCCAGCCATTCCCTTCAGCCAATAGATGCATTCACCACAAGGGTCCATGCTCCATTCCGTGATCTTGTGAAGAAGCTCGACTCGAGTCTCGGATAGGCATAGACGTTCATGCTGCCAAAGTTGCGAATCAAAAGCGGCTTCATTAGCAGGAAATAGCCTGGCTAAGTGTGGGTCCCCAACAGGTGAAATTCGTCCGGGAGCGTTGTCGACAAACTTTTTGATCTGTCCTCGTACTAGTTCAAAATTTCGATCTTCGGGATCGACAAACTTGTTAAGGCGGAAATGATCACTCATCAGTCCGTGCCTCCCAGGCCCATCTAGGCAACCTGAGTCTTCGTCTACCATGGTTTCCTGGCGTCACTTAGCCATGTTCGTTAAGCGTCCTTCTTGTTAGGAATTGAGCATACCCTATAACGTAAGAAGCGTAGAAACCTTGGTCTAATGACGGCAGTAATATCCGTAGGGCTCAGCTCAAAGAAGCAGTGATACGAAATGTTGAATTTGTTAGCGACACCCACGAACTCCTGTACTATATCTTTTGATACATCAGAGTCGTCCTCAACTGCCTTTAGAAGGCTACTTCTGTCCCCCAACCCGGCCATAGCTGCGATTGTTGCTAGCATAGACGCTTTAGGTTGTGATTTTGAACCTCGATGGGGTGTGCCGAGAAAGATGACACCAGAAGTATAAGCCTTAAGATCGTCCGATAAAAGGATGGCCTGGGAAGCGATATCAGAGCCCAAAACTCTCTTCCGAGGGACTGCGTACCTTTTCGATGACCAGGCCTCCGAAGCAGTGTCCTATGAATACGACTGGTCGTTCCTGGCAGCTCTAAAGAAGTCTCGATAAGAATGAATTTAAGGAAAGCTCTAGCTTGAACGAACCTCTCTTTCCGAATCTAGGCGTTCCAGAAGGTCCCTTGCAACTGAAGAGAGCCTTTGCCGGACAGTATTCTTCCCTAGCCATTGAGATCCATATCCAAAACGTAATATTCGAGCATTCGGAACCGCGGCGGGAAGCATGTCCGAGTCTTTGAGCCAGTTGACTTTGCCGCTAACCCATGTCCAATCTGGATCAGCTGCGATACCATGAACCGCGACGATACTGCAAGATAATTGGATCAGCATAGTATTATGGATTAGGAACAATGGAGCTAACTCAACGGTAGGGTCTGATCCTTCGCGGAGCACACAGAGGCCAGTCTTTGATAGGCCTTCGATTGGGTTTGCTGTCTGGTCTTTCGCCCGTGATCTCTTCCTCTGTAGGCGTGAGTGGAACAATACGAATAATATCGTAGCTATCAAGGAACCAAATAACCATTGTAGCATTTGCCCACCTATAATCCAGCCAGGGATCGTCGCTGAGAACTTGGTCTGCAACCAAGGAAGGCCAGTCATTGCTACGTTTGACAAGCGCATCAAACGATCGGAGACAAGATCGTCGTTCTAACGAGCGAGATTAAGAATTCTTTCAACATCCGATGGAGCAAACGTTAAGTCTAATATGGTGGTGGTGGGCCCTGGGATCAACGATAACATATCGAGGATACGATGGTTAAGTGCACACGACTTCGCCGAAATAACTGCTACTTGCTTGTGACGCCAAGCCACCATTTAGCCAATCAAGGTTCCTTGACACCAACCACTGCCTACACTCGCTTGCACAATCGGCTTCCAGGTTTTGCGAAACTTTTGCCCTGCATGCCTGTAGTGCTTGACGCCCCGGATGTCGATGATACGCGCGGGCCGTCGCGCAGATCTACAGTGCGCTATTGGATTAGTTTGGTTAGATCGGGGAATTGAATCCGCATCCCGCCTTATCCTCTTCCATTTTGATTGCTGCATGCTGTCTCGACAAGCAGGGTGCCATGGCCTGCTGATGCACCCTGCCTGAGCAATTTATTAGCACGCTGCATATTGTTACTACCGCGAATGCCATTCCAGCCTACTGCATGCCTTTCGTTTGGTTAGTGGAGGGATAATCTAATTTCGATTCACCGGAGGTGAGGGATCAATATCTCCAATCAAGCACTTCATCGGTAGAAGAGCACACTCAAGCCACACATGTCAATGCGTGAAAAAAACGATGTAATGAAATGTAAGATGGGTGGTACAGCTTTGATACAGTACATATATACTACATACAAATATTTCCTTACATTCTATCCTGATACAAAATGAGTTGGTGTTTCTATTTCTGGGGCCCTTAGCGCATCGTAGCGCACTTTGTAGTGATCGAGATGTTTACGTAGCAGACACTACCGTTGGCTGAGAGGACGCGATAGAATAGGGAGAGGGGTTGTAGAGTGGGAAGTGAGGAGATAATGGCCAGTCGATCGTCGCGCTTGACGTCAAGCTCATGTCCATCGATCCTTTTTCTTTAAAGGGCCTTCCCAGTCTTTGATGTGGTCTGAGATGACCTTAGCAGCTTGATCGGCTGTGAAGTTACGCCCAATAGCCTCGACGAAATCGCCTTCAGGATCTACAAGCAATGTTAGCATTCGCTATAACTGAATGACAAGCTGGGAGCCTCAAGTGTCAGTTGAAGTGCAACGCAAAAATCTTGTCACTTCGATGCCACGATCTCCAAACTCGGTAGACAACATTTCCACTCACCCATGAGATAAAAGTAAATGCTGTGATCCACAAGATAATCCTGTCCAGGCTTCACATTCGGCGGCGTGCTGAAATAGACTCTGTAAGCTTTGCATGTATCCTTAATACTCTCGTAGTCTCCGGTCAATCCAATAAACTCAGGGTGAAACTCCGCCAGATATTCCTTGAGCACCTTGGGGTTATCGCGAGCGGGATCGCAGGTAATCATTATAGGGAGGAGGACGTTGCCGCAAGATTCAACTACTTTGTCGTACATGAGAGCCATTTTGTCGAGCTCGTCAGGACATATGTCGGGGCAGTGGGTGAAACCGAAGTAGACCTGAATATGATGTCAGTGGTCGATCTTTGCAACACAATCAAAATTGCTTTCCCATATGCACCCATATCTTCTGTCGAATAACTGAACCGACGTACCAGCGCATACTTCCCAACCATATCCTCATTTGAGAACCTGTTCCCATTCTGATCGATCAAATCAAACGGGCCTCCAACCTTCGGCTTTCCCATTCCCTTAGTCTGGTCTGCTATACGTTTCCGCGCCACGCGCTCCTTCTCGTAGGTAAAGTATGTCCACAGTCCACCGGCGGTCGCAATAAAGAGGATGGCAGCTGTAAGGTTGAATGGCTAGATGCAAGAGCCCGTTAGCGTTCTTGTATTTTACAAGTTGTCATCCACATTTTGAGAGTCATAGAGAAGGAAACTAAAGTCATTGAGAAGCTTACCCCTCCCTTATTCCGAGCGCGCACCTGCTCAATCGTCTTGAGCTTGCTCCGCGCCGCCGTATTCGAGAACAATCGAAGCTGTCCCTGAGAGCCCACCGTTGCTTTAACCCGCCCCAACTCTGATTTCTGCGTCTTCAATGCATACGAAGTATCCCTTGCTACCGCCGAAGCTACATTCGAGTTATGCGAGGAAACAAAAGTGCGGCGTGCGGAAGTCGACAGCGGTGTCCGGAGCGCGGGGCAAGCCCTAAGGCTTCTCGTAGCCCCTCGGGCGCAATTGCATGCGAGACACATTGCAATTGCAAAATTTTGGGTGTGTTGGACGTGGAAAAGGAGCGGGAAGGCGATGTCGTGACGTTGCGGTGCTTGTGGTGAGACTTTTCGAAAGGTTGATGATGAATCGGAAGCTTTGGTGCACGGGCCCATCGAATGACATAGCTTGATTAGGAAATATCTTAGGCGCGGTGTTGATGACTGCAAATGCAATCTCTTACGCTGTGGGAATTGTCTTGGGGAATTAGCTATCATAGACTTCCTGCCAGCGATATTCACTTCATTCACTTAAAGAGCGAGAGAAAGCGTCTACAGCGTATCCAGAATTTTTCGCTTCAAGGCGAAGAAATTTAGAAAAAGCTTTACAGCTCTTGAAAGAGGTTTAGTGGCTTCAAAGACATGAACACCGCCCATGCAATGCCCGCTGAGGAACTATTATATACAAAATGAAGACTTTTGATCACCCCACAAACAAAGAGAGCTAGAAGATGTATGATCGGTTTTATCCGCCAGCAGCAAACTTGCTGTTCGCCCTCAATCGCTCTCCAAACTTCCACAATAAAAATGGCGCAGGAACTCCCAGCGCAATAGCAATAAAGCCCAGCAAACTATTGCCCCATCCGAAGTCCAAAGCCTGGAACATTGCCGGCGCAAAAAGCGGAAAGCCAAAGCCAGCCAAAGACCTCAGAACAGTCGCAGCAGCCACAGCGCTCGCTGCAAATCTCGTGTACGAATCAACCAGATATGTCTGGATACATTGGAAGCCGATAATTGTGCCACCGCAGAAGATGGCCGCGCCAATATTGGGCATGATCCAATGGACCTGTGCCTGAGCGCTCCAGCCGTACCAGAACAGACCTGTAGGGACAAGAAGGGACGCCGGAACCATAATTGGGACACGGAATTCTGGTTTGCCGATTCCATTGTTCTTCTTCTTGAGACGACGATATAACGCGTCGTTCATGGGGGCCGTTATCTGGGTACCGAGGAAGAAACCGACTGCCATAGAAATGAAATTGAGTGACCCAATGCCTTCGCTCATGCCATATCGAGTGGTCCAGAGAAGAGGAAATGTCGATAACATGAGATACATTAGGCCATAGAGGTATGCCATGTAGCACGCCAAAACTATCACAATTGGTTGAGTGAATAAGAGTCGGAAGGGCCTTTGCATTGCGGTCTTGAGCGTCGTCCCAAGCGTTTTGTCAGGGTGGTCGAATTCTGTATGGAGTTCTTGGTTGCCCGTCTCTTTGCGTAGCTTGTCTCTTTTCCAGGCCAGAAGCTTCGGCGGATATGTTTCTTGAAGGAAGAATATGCCGAAGACTTGGACGCCTGCAGTAAAGATTGAAGTCGAGTAAAAACACCATCTCCACGTCGTATTTTGAGAAATAAACCCGCCGGCGATGGGACCGATAGCGGGGCCTAGAAGAGGTGCGAGGCTGTAGATCGATATAGCTCTTCCACGCTGCTCTGGGAAAAAGCAATCGCTGAGAACACCCTTGGAAACAGTCAGCAATTTTAAAGAAACTCGGTTAAGTACGACTTACTCCACCAATTGCCAAAGGCGCAGAACCACCTAAACCACTAAAGAACCGGAAAACCATTAACTGCGCCGGAGTTTTTGCAAATCCACATCCTAGATTCCAAGCCAAGTAAAACAGATTCGAAAGTTGGAGCACAATCACTCGACCGTAAACTTCAGATAGCGGTCCAAGGAACAGCGGTCCAATTGCATACGCCAGAACAAAAATGGACAAAGTAAGCTGAGCCTCGACATCATTCGTGATATGGAACTCTCTGCTGATTGAAGTGAGGGCTGGTGCGATCATGGAGGAGGAAATTGGTGAGACGAGAGTAAATGCAGATACGATGAATGTTGCTGCCCATTTGCGCTTCATACTCCAGTTCTTCGGGTTCGTAGGGTCGTCTGGTGAGTCCCATGTTACCTGTCCACATGTTAGCAGCTCAGCTTCTCGGAAAGTGATTATTATTCTCTAAACCTACTAGGTTCGGATCTTTAATGGACCTAGACGATTTCTTCTTCTCAAGGGTCGGCTGCGCTGTTGCTTCAACGTCATGCTCATCTGGAATCCCGCCTCTTATTTCTTGGAACGTAGTTGGTTGTGCATTGTCATCTTGCTTTTCAGACTTCTCTGGGTCGTCGAAAGAGCTTTCAGAATCATCGTCTGATCCAGAGGCCCTGCGCCTGTTTGTTTCACTTTTTTGAAGGGATAAAGCATCTGTGTCGACCACGACGCCTTCACCATCCTCTTGATGATACACGGAGTGATCGTCAGGAAATTGGTTGGAAAGTAATCGGTGCAGTGGTGGACTACTAGGCCGACTCGGCCGAGAGCGAGAGCGGCTTCTAGACGAAGTGCCTGACCGCGATGGTCTAAGATCTGCCATGGAAAGATGTATTAGGAGGAGGGTGCTGGTATGTATTTTCTCAGCCAAGCCTGGATGATGGAAGAGGTTCTGTAAATCGGACAAGAACGTAATGAAGCAGATCTCCGAATAGATCTGGAATGCAAGAGATCAAAAATCCAATCGAACCCCAGGAAGATCAGAACAAGCTTTTCAAAGGGGATGGACTGTCCGCAATATCGGCACCAAGAGGCGAAAATCGCTTCAGACTAGCAGAGAAACAAATTCGCACGCCGACCCTCCGCGATTTGCGATCGGGCGTCCGCCTTGCTTTATCATTACGAAAGAGAAAAAATTGGTCGCGTGCACAATACGAGTCGACAAAATCCATCATTATTGGCAGGTTTGGTGCAGGATTGCTACGGGGGGCAACGGGTATAGCTCTTGTCTCCGTCGGAAATACAGAAGCTAGCCAGGCCGTAAAGACCGAACTGGTGTAAAGTAGCGGAGTTGAGGGGTGCCATCGAATTGTAATGAAGTATTATAATGGTTCGGCGATCGGTTGCGGGGGTGTTGCTTTAGTGGGAGTGAAGGATGACGTACTAGCGGGGGTGAGGGTTGTCGGAGGATAGTTCGCTCCGATGAGAGAAAATATCTGCAACCGGTATTATGCCAGGAACGGCCAAATACATACCGTGCATAGTATCTGCGAGTGAGATCAAGTTTAGTCCTACTTCATTGAATAGGCATCAGCTGTCGCATGAGTCGAGCCGCAAGAGATGCTGACTGAATGAAAAATCAGACGGAACCTTGTGGCGTGTTCGGTATACCGGCTGCCTTTATCCTCCGACACGACCCACCGCCTTTTCTACACCACTGCCACACACTTTTATCCGGATCCGATGTCCCTTACCACAATGGTCGAATTGATGAATGCCAGACCTAAACATTGCGTGGTCTTGAAGGCCCCTCTGATATTTAAAGCCGCGCCTCCCAAACACACCTACCGACAATAGCACTTTGCGAACTTTGATCCCTATAGGAGCTCTAAGTGAAGCTCCTTGGGATGCTTAATTGACTCTAGCACCAGCGGGCCTTATGTGTTTGACCTTCCATACAAAAGGAGCGATTCGCCTGAGTCCTTGACAACTGTCTCAAACTCTAATACGCCAAAGCCGAAGAGAAAAGTTTGTGGATCAATGCTTGCCATTCCAAGATAGGAAACCTACGCTGACATCTTTATGTTATAAGATGAGACATTCAGATATGCAAACTGCCGAGATATCAAGACGCGGCTCTGGTCGTCTAGTGCCATAAATTTGTTGTTCATTCCCTACACTTGACAACCATAGCCTGAAGGCACTCTTCGAAGAGCTCCCTCGGCATTGTGTTGTTCAAATCGAGGATATTAATAGCATCGGTTTAAACAGACTAGAAATAGTGATAAAGATGTTGGCTAGAGTACCTCTTCTATATATAGATACCTCCTCTTTAGAGGTTATCCCTATCCGCTCTCCTTAACAGCGTTAACGGTATTAGGTCAGCAGAAGCTCTAGTATTAAGAAATAATAATAAATTATATTAAATATCTAGACTCTATGCTTCTATGTCTTGATCGCGTGGATATAAAGGTTGGGTTTCTCCTTACTGATGAAGATGTGTTTGGGCTAAAAACGCCTACCTAATCAAATGTGATACATTCAGTAGTTATATATTTTACATGCACAGAGCCACGCCATGCTCTACGTGCGTCATGTAAAAGCAAAAGAAATTCTTGTCAAGATCTGTCAATATTAGCAGCGGTCGAGCACATCTTTCGATCAAATGGTTCGCAATCCTCGGCCGCCAGAGCGAATCAAAGAGATTGCTGAATCAATCTTCCAATTCCGTAAGCAGAATAAATTATCAGCAAATTTCACTTAACCCCTGTAGCTTTGTTTCTTCACGTATCTACTTTCCCTAGGGCTAGGGCTGATAGTGCCTGAAAATTGCGGGGAGAAACAACGAATTGCCAATGCTCGCAGGTTTTGGGTTAGTACGAGACTCGTATTAATGCCTGAAAGGGATGGAATCCCGTAGAACTTTTCTCTTGGATCCAATGTGCGGCTTAAATGTCCCCGGTCGAGTGGTCGGAGGGGGGGGGGCGCTGGGTTTTGTTTCTCGTAGGGCCAGGGGTTCATATCATATACCGCAGCCAGACGTATATAGGGGGGAAGGGAAGATGGCGGCTCGAGCAATCCTTGTGCCTGAGGGAAAGGGGATAACCGGAATGACTCACTGGCTAGATTTGTTCGATCGCACGGACAAGAGGGTTTAGAGTTGCTATACCACTAAGTACAGCTGTCTACTCCGGAAATGCTATCTTTTTACATTTTTATAGTAGATTAGCACGTCCTATATACCCTCATGCATGCTTTTGTGTGAATATCGCAATAGGCAAACTAGGCAGGCGGTATGCTATAAGAAGTTTTAAAGCTGATTGTAAAATACGTGCACATACAAATTTTTGATGAGAAAGCCTGC
Organism: Acrocalymma vagum; assembly: GCA_028476805.1. Classification (NCBI taxonomy): domain Eukaryota; kingdom Fungi; phylum Ascomycota; class Dothideomycetes; order Pleosporales; family Acrocalymmaceae; genus Acrocalymma; species Acrocalymma vagum. The sequence goes on from JAQGEP010000179.1 coordinate 70,483, forward strand.
AGACCAGTAGGTTCTACAGGGCATTGACATAAATAAACGCCACCCGGGCCATTGTAAAACAATCGAAAGGTTAAGTACCCTGAGGATAACAACATTATCGACACAACTCTGCAATCGTCCATATTATAATCTCCCATCCCTTGCTTGAAATAGTAGAAAAGATTTTAATGTTGGTAACTCAAGGCTTTCAATTAGAGGGCTGGGCTGCTACGGACATAAAAGGCGCTAAACCTAACTGGCTTGAAGGCACCAACACGGTGAGCAATCAAATCATGCCCAACAACTCTGAGACTCATAATAAGGCTAGATACTGCCGTTATTATCACTTTAGAAAGGCAAAGGCGGTGGAAAAGTATTGTAATAAGATCCTGGCTTAGCGTATTGGCGACAACTTGCAGTGCTGGTTGGATGTGATATGTCAATAGAATTACAATGGAAGAAATGTATCGTGAATAGGATGTTTTCAACTCAGCTGTTCGAAATCAGATTGATTGGTTCTAAGCGTACGGTAAAGACAGAGTTGACAAGAAAAAGGAAAAAGAGAATGAACAGATGAGATAAAGCGCCTGCGGCAGCCGACTAGTTTACCACCAGGCTTGGTCAGCCTGACGGACAGTATTCGTCCCGCAGTGCACCTCCCCTCCAAAATTGTGGTGCGTATTCCAATCATCAATAAACTTAACAGTCAAACCTGCCTTCTTATACAAGGTAGAAGCTGCATCAACAAGTACGTCTTTCCCATCAACGACTGGGCCCCATGGAGTTGGTGCCAAGTAGGTCGAGTTACTCAGAACCACGCCATTGATTATCCCCGGGTAGAACGCCGTAACCTTGAGCTCGGTATTGTTCGTTCCCCCAAACGCGTCTCCCGTGAAAATGGCCGGGAGTCGGTAAATTTCGTCGTCTGTGATGCCAGTGGCCTTCTTAAGGATTTCGATGTTCGCCGCGATGCGGTTTGCGCATTCTATGTTAGTCTTTTCGTTTTGCGCAATGGCTTCGTCGATAGTAATACTAGGTACAGGAATCGGCAATTTGAATAAATCACCTGGGTCAGGTAGAGGATTAGTTGAATTTATGCCCGTATCGTTGTTGCGAGAATAGGCCCTTTCGGCGCCGAGACCCCTTTTCTGCAGATCCCGGAGCATGTTGATTCCCGCATCAGGATCATCTACCATGACCACCCAACCGCGTGGTGAGTTCGCGGGCAAAAATTGGATAAACTCATCCACATGGCCGACCGCAAGCCAATCTACATCCAGAATAAGAGGATCTTGGGTTTCTTGGGCTTGCATGAAAGGGAGCATGTGGTGGTTTTGTGTACCATGAGAACCCATGATGATGCGACCTGCAGGGTATTTCTTGCCGTTGAATTCATAGGGAGGGATTGTCTCAAGGTTTCCCATAGAGTTGATCTCGTCGCGAGCTCCCCCAAGCTGTTGCACCGCACCCCATCCTGCGTCCCGAAGGTATTCAAACAGCTGCCTTCCAGCAACGCGCTCGTCCTGACCAGAACGGATCATGACCCGGAGGGATACTGTTCCATTTGGGCCTGGCATGCTGGTGTATCCAGGCTCGATGAAATCTTGGGCCCAGATGTCGTCGCTCTGGTTAAATTGATAGACTTTTTCAATTATTCCAGCCTCTTTCACATGGGAGGATAGCTCTTGGCTGAACTTTTCCTGCCATGGTGTTGCAGAAGTGTTCCCTGCCGTTGTGAGAACCCGTAACACGCGTTGAATATGCGTATGGGTTAGAATTGGGGCAACACGGAGCATCACTTTGTCCGTGGAATTGTTCGTGCCATCCGTCACATCAAACCGCACAGTAGTCCGCCCGTCCCATTGCCCAGGTCGGCGTGTATCGCGAGCATCAATTCCTAGTTCTATACCAGCCTTTAATTGATCTGCGTGGAAAGTATCATTCGAGCGAGTGATGATCCATTCGTTATTACCGGTACGGCGGAAAATCCTCACGTACTTAGCCGATGCAGAGTCAACAGAGACAGTACCAAAGGCTTCGTCACTGACTTCAGGAACTGGAAGAGTGCGCAGAGGGGCTAGATATTGAGCAGAACGTTGAATGTCGTCGCTAGCATCGTTACAGGCTCCTAAAACGTCATTGCTTGGTGCTGGGCCTCGTAGAATTTCCAGGGAACAGCGACGGCCGGTGTCCCCAATGTTGGCAAGGAATATGGCGCCAGAACTCTCACTCCAGCTCCCCTTTCCGACGACATCAGTGTCCCCAGTAATATCAACGGTACCATCTCGGTTTGTATCCCCCCGAATATCAGCTTTCAAGCCAAGGCACAAGGGGAGGATGAGAGCTATACAGAAGTAAGCATAGATAGCCGTGTGGTATGGTGTAACGTACCAAGGATCCCAATTTTGGACATGATGCGAATAAGTGAATGAGTCGTTGCTAAAAACTATAATAAAACAATTGGCCTTGATACAAAAGGCATATTATACGGAGAACTTGAGGTCGTTATATATGCGTAGAAGTAATTCACGCGAATTCAACTGATGCTTCTCCTGAATATTGATTGGATATCTCGTATCTCTCAAATTTAGTAAATTATGTATACTATGAGGACAACGCGTCACGCATCCTATCAGAACAATGCGTAATGCAGCCGAAAAGGGAAGACAAGGCCAGTTGTGCGCCCTAAAGAGGATAGTTGTTGTGGCTGAATGAAGTTTTTGCCACTGTCCTGGCGGTTCTCATTTTATTTCTACGTGTTACGTTTACAATACATTAGAGTACATGCCAACGCTACATACGTAGATTGCTTAGAATTTGGATAGCTACTCTTAGTATTACCCGCAGTTTACGGTACAGCGAACCAGCATTCACAACCTGCATGATACTGCGTGCCTGGACTAACGCGGCCAGTTCATTGATGGGGCACCGTGTCCACCTGGGTTTCATAAGATACGATGAAGCCAATGGTATGGCTGCGCTTACTCTGGGAATTCAATTAATAAGAATGCGTGGATGGTCTTGGCTCGATTAGGAAGTCATTTTTCACATCTTTTTTGGTGGAGCTTTCCACAAGCTCAACAATTATCTGGCTACTTGATTGGGGAAAAACGACTTCCTGATCAAGCCTAGACCGTCTCCTTTGTGCCAGTTTCTGCGGTAGCTCATTGTGACACCTCTCGGCTTTATTTAATGCCTTAAAGTAACAGCGTTTATTTTCTAGCCATACTATTAATTCATTGTTCTTGTGGTACATATCTCATCTTCTGCGAAGAGCAGATTGCTCGACCTTTTGCTCCGTAGCAATTATCTAATTAACTTGGAACACTACCGTACTTGTAAAATTCCGCTCAAGAAAGCCCAGGCACACAAGTTTCCTCGCGAGGTCCGGAATTGAAAGTTGGCAATATTCTTCATCCCACATGTTCTGTGACTTTGCAAGAAGAACGGCTTCATAAATATCAGCTATTTCCGAACTATCCCACATTAGCTCTCTCCGATTAAGCGATCGTAGCAACTTAATTGCCCTTCGCATGAGACTAGGTTCCTTGGAAAACCCGCAGACAAACGCAAGGGGAGGAATAATAGAGGCATCAAGCGCAAAGATCGAATGGGTTGTCGCCGGGAGACCTGGGAAGACGTGCTGCTCAGCAAAGCTGATAATATCGTTGAGGTCTTCTTGTCGGGGGGTAATGGTTTCGCACTCAGGATTCTGTTTGATAATAACTGACCACACCTTCTGATGAAAGGACAGTATCACCAACTTGTGCATTTCTTGATCCGTCGATTCCTTTTCCGTCAAGCTGCATTGATAGAGATCGAGGCCCTTACTCCAATACTCAAAGCCATCCACTGCAGTTTGCCACTCGGAACAAGATCCTACTAAACTCGGATCTTGGTCGTCATCATCCTCTAATCCGAAGGCTAGCTCGACAAGATGCAGTTCCTCCTCAACCTCCAATACGCTGGAAAATGGTCGAGCCACGCTATCTCTGGTTGTATATCTAGTATAAAAAGACAGATCTCGGGTGATCTGGTCTTCGATAAGGAGCGACATATCCATCCCGAAGCGAGAGAAAACGCCAGCAATATCATATAATCTGTCGAGATTGCTGCTATTTTCCGAAGCGGTCCCTAGAAAGTAAAGAATCGTGGAACCAGCCCGCAAATGCTGGAGGGCTTTGTCGTAGTTTCCTTGCATAGTGTCAAAGCAAGTGAAGATCAGACAACAGATGAGTGTGATTTCAATGCTGGCGGGGGAAGGGCTGGATATGACCTGCGTAACATGCCGAATTGCGATGTTGTACTGCACAGTAGCGAGGTGGTCATCCCACTGATTATCTGAAACATTCATGGTTTGCACGTGCTTTTTTAGGAAAGATTTGTGGGCAGAACCGAGGGCCATCAAACCATATTTGATCGGTTCCACATAATGACTGAGGGGCAGGACATGTTCGAGCCAAAACCTGGATATGAAGGCTGAGCTTCCACAATCCTTCAATGTGCAGCTTATAACGTGGTAAAAGCTGGATCTCCCCAGTTCATGACCAGAGATATCCCACAGCGCCGACGGGAATACCTGTATCACTGTCCTCTGGGAATTGGGTTGCCCAACCCGTCCCCCTGGATGTCGCGTTCTTCGTCGTTCCCGAGCTCTCTCGGTGGCATGTTGGTACCCGTCGCATGTATGATTGTCATTTCTGCAGCGTCTGCAGACCGGTTTCTCTTCATCGCATTTGAGATGGCGGATTCTTAGGACTGTAAGCCGAAATTGACACATCACACAGTGTTCATGAGACTCTTACTTGCTTCGAGGAAAATCTTCATGTCAGAACAATACTATAAATCTAACGGGGAAGGACAACTTACCACGTTAAACACCCAGTTTTAACTTTGGTGACACTAGCTCGAGTCAACCTTCGCAGCATTGGATTGTTTGAAGTCTTAATTATTAGATAAGCGAGGTAATACTATCAGGTTTCGATTTTGAATGACAGAATGTTTTCGAAGGAGTTCAGCGCTTGACAAATTTATGATTACGTACATGTACCTGCATATGTAGGTAGATGTGGGGGGCTACTCATGGACTTACAGTTTGTCTAAATTCGGGCGCTATTTTAGTCTTTTACGGTACAGCCAGTTAGAGTCGAGAGATCAACATGCCTATGAACGGGCCCAGTACTTGAGGCGTGGCGCAGCGCGCTGAAAAGGGTTGTATATGGAGGACTTCAACCTCAGCCACAATGGTGGGATTGACGTAACGGAGCATTGTATGACCAAAATAGAATCAAATCTATTGAAAACCACTAATACCGAGCTTCGTCACCGCTTGGATCCCCTATGAGCAGTCTAGATCACTGATAGGATATGATCCAAGCAAAGAAACAGGGCCTCTCAAAGAGTTACCGTAGCCAAGAGGAACCGTTCACTATGCACAGTGAAATGGTTTGAGTCGATTACTTTCCTTGGCTCCAAACAATCGATGAGCTATCCGAGGCCAATCTACCCGGCCTTGCTCAGCCTTCCCAACAGTTTCCTTTTCTTTTACAAGGCGGAAAATGAGGGACTTGTCCGAGTTGAGTTTCGTCCCATTATCTCTCTTCAGAGAATTTCAGTGAACATGAGGTTCGTCAGTGTAATAATGTGCCAGCCCTTCCGCTTCCATAAATAATACATTGCTTATACCTTGAAGGCAATTGGTTGATGTGGATATGAAGGAAGCCGCGGAATCCGAAAGCGGGGCAGCCCTTATCCATTCTGTAGATATGTAGGTCTGGATACCGCAGCCACCCCCTAACTTCAATAATGGAAAATAAATGACGCGTACACCTATATTGTAAACGGTTGCCTGCCACATGCTTGCATACAGATCAAGTCAGAGAGACCGAGCTTCTTAGGTAGCGTATGAAACGACAATCTAGCTAAGGTTATAGTTAGGATATCGGCAGGCTTTCCTGTGCGTTTTATCTCGGAACGAGTAGTAGACACACTATCGAGGATGCCTTTCATGATAATGTTGAGGCTCTACAGTAGATAGTTTTGCTGTGCAAATATTAGATTACCAATAGCTAGTATAGAAGCTGGAAGAAACTCGTCCTTTATAGTAAGAGTGACATTAATAGATTAGCCATATTTCCCCTCACCTACGAAAAGGACATAGCAATTCTTAAGTTCGAAACCGTTAATACGCTAGAGACCCATCCTTTTCATTATATCTATTATAAGCCTATAATCTCTAAGGCGCCTATTAACGGTACTAGAGTACTGGTCCTATAGTGGAGTAGTCGCGCGGTACCTAAGCATATTAAGAAGGAAGTCAGACGAGGGCGAAGTGATGTCGCGAAGGTTCTACTTAGGAATTAGTTTATAGACATTGCCCACGCTTGTGTCAAGAGGGCGCTCTAGGATACCCCAATACCCTCGTAAGCGCCCTCCTATAGGATCTTTTCTTATTATTCTTAGCCAAGCGATCGCTATAATTGCTTGAGTTGGTAGCTATGGCGTTCAAATTTGCGCGCAAGGTCGCGGTGGAGGTCTTTGATAGTTTCATTGATTTCGCGTCTGGGCAGGGATAGATACTGTATTCTGATTGCTGTGAGGCAAGACTGTCCAGCTTGTCCCATTCGGTACGTTAACGGCGTTGGGATTGCTGTTTGGAGGGAGACGTGCAGTGCCCGTGGATCCATTAACGGTTGCACTCTGCAGCTTAGACGAGAGGGGAGTAAACATTTTGATAACATTTTGGTTAAGATAAACAAGCAAGAGTGATCAAAAATTGTATGAGATAGTTAAAAGAGGTAGACATTGTAACGGAGAATGCGGGCTGCTTTATTTGCTTGCTTCTGATCTCAGCGCTCTATCCGCTTACCTAAGTCAGCCTCTGCTGCATAACGTCAACCTCCAGCCCCTGAATCTGTCATTGTTTCTAACAAAGCTCAATCCTTTGCAGTGGCTAAGTGAAGCGCATGAATCTAGTTGAGGCATTACAAAATATGAGTATTGCTCAGATTAATTCCAGATATTGCTGTGCCTAGCATACTAAAGTTGATGACAAAGGGTAGGAAGTTCCCAATTTACAGCAGTACCTCCCAGTACCTCTTCTCTATATTCTGATCTCTCCAGGCAGCCCTGGCCTGTACAGTCTATGCATTCCAAAATATTTTGCTAATTTTATTCCAGCTGCCCATCTAGCCAGTAGATCATTTAGACTAGAGGTATGATAGGCCAGAAATGCAAATCTGCCTGATGTGCTGCAGTGCACTCGAGAATCGTGTCACGGCCATGCCGAACGCAGACCCGGGTAAGACCCCTCAGCCTGGTGCTCGTACACCGCGGATGCGTATTCTAGGGCGGAAGAGCTCATCCGAACCCGTTGGTGCTCAGTACAGTTGCCTGTGCACATTGAAGTCAACAAGGCACCTGGCAGTGCGGCATCCGTCCGATCTCATAGCAAGGCGAAGAGGTTGGAGATGAGGAAGAGGCAACTGTTTATTGGGTATGTCGCATATCAGAGGGTGCTGACTTCCTGATTTCGATAGATTGTATGCCCTCATTCTGTGGGTTTAATGCCGCGCATTCCACTGCAGAAGTGCTCGACATTCAGCTAAAGACTATGTCTCCAGTTTCTGTCTTCCTTTCTTTTTTTTTTTTTTGCATAATGGGATAGCCTCCACCCTGAACTCAATCCAGTTTAATAATATGATAAAGAACGTGAAATAGAATATATTAAACCGAACTATGGCCCCCGAAGGCGACGAAAAGGCATTTCCATAGTTGGTCCTAATGGGTAAGTCTAGGGATTCGACAGGCCCAAGTCTAGTCCGGTTATTACAGTCTGATAGAACTCAATGTAAAAAGGAGCACATGATAAGGTGATAACTGCCAGAGCCTTTCAGGGTATCGGCCAAACGGGAGAGTGAAAATGTTGCGTGGCGGCCAGAGATGAGGTATTGAGGCAGGCGTATAAGGCGTCCAGTGGGCATGAGTCGCTTAGTTTAGAGGCGCTAGGGTGGGTCGAGAAAAAGGGAAAGATGTGAAGAGAAAAGTTGATGATGGCAGGGCGAGCATTTTATAAACGTCAAAAGCATAGACTTAATGCGGATAAGCAACGGCCTGCGCTAAACTGCAAGAGGGAGTCCTTGGACACAATTTACGATGTTCAATTTCATTCGTTTCGATTCAATGATGACTTTTTCCATATTATCTTTTCTATTTTCTATTTCGAGAGAAACAATTTAGGGTGATAATGTTATATAAGTTGGAACGCGCAGAAGAATAGCCGTATAACTAGCTAATTCTACTTACTAGTTATATAGTATTCCGGTTTATTAACGTACTATAGTACTCTAAACGAGATTATAGACTTTTGTCGTCCTTGTGAGCACCTTGGTCTCTTTACGTCTTATAAGTTCTACTGAGCCCAATTTTTGACTCGGCCCAGATCTTGACAAGAAGTATCACACTACCGCACAACTAGATTCACGTAGACTCATATGGTATCAATTCATATCTGTGCCAAGCTATCAACAAGATTGGAGATCTATTACCCATCGCCACTCGACTTATACCCAAATAACCAGAGTCTAGAAGAAGCTCTTAAGCCCCTCAATCGTTCCCCTGAATCCAACAACCTCGTCCTTATCAATGCCCAGCTCTTCAGGACTGATGAAACTCTCATTCTCCTCCCAGGGGTCGCACATCTCACCGAACTTGAACTGCAAACCGAGCTCATTACCTGCAGGGCCCCAGAGGTTCGTCCATGCATCGATCGTAGTCTCCATGAATACACCCTTCTTGCCGGTGATCTCGGACCATACGTCGATCATCTGCTGGAAGGTCCATTTTTCGAGCGCTACGTTGGTGTACTTTCCGTATGCTTTTGCGCCGGTTGCGAGGACTTGGCGGACCCAAATGCCGGGGTTGACCGTCATGTCGCCGGATAGGAGGACTTTTGCGTCGGGCTTGGTGGGCATGGTTTGGATGAATTGGCCGTTGCCGGGCTAGGGAAGCATCGTTAGTATATAGAAGCTCCGTAGTGTTAAGATGATGAAACATACATGTTGGATTGGCTTGATGAGTGGGAAGAAAGCCATGTTCTGCGGGTAGTATCCAAAGTAGAGGTAAGTAGTGATAGCAGCCAGGTCAGGCAATTCCGACTTGATGCGCGCGTCCACATTTGCCTTGTAGTCCATGTGCGGCGTAAGGAGTTGGCCGTTGAAGATGCGTTTGGCGCTTGGTGTGGTCGACCAGATGAAGTGTTCGAGTGTCCAGATCTTGGAGGCAGCTCGAGCAATCTTCATGCCTTGCTCCTCTTCGATTTCGCCTGCTTCGTCTTGACTCTTGCCCGAGAACAGGTGTTCCCACCAATTGGTGACAGCAAAGACGGCGCGGACGCCCTAGAGATCGAGATGATCAGTGAATGGACTTTCAATCATTGACTTAGATATGACTTACGTCGAAAGCTTTGACTAGTGATTCCTCATCGTCAAAGCTTGCTTGGACAACTTCAATGCCCTCCGCTGCCAGCTTCTGGGTTGCCTCGCTTTCAGGATTCCTTGTAATAGCCCTGACTTTCCAGCCAGGTGTTTTCTTCATAATGTTCACAACACCACCACCTTGGCTTCCAGTAGCACCTGTTACGGCAATGATCTTTGGGCCCCTGTCAGGTGGGCCTTGTAGAGCACCAGGAAGGCCGCTGGTTTCACCGTGGACCAGTTTGAACCATGGGTCATAGACCTTCTCAGTACGCTTCGCAAATGCTCCGCTCTTGTATCCTGGGTGTCCCCATATGATATGCGTGTCATGTGCCGCTTCAACCAACTCGCCAGTAGTCTTGTTCTCCGCATCATTAATGTAACGGTCGTAGGCGGCAAGCAGATTTGACCTCAGTGTCATGTGCTCCGGCAAGAAGACTTCCGCGAAGTCAGGCATCGCTGGAGTCTCAATACCACCAGGCATGACGCAATTGACGGTGATATTGTCTTTCAACAGGGAGATAGGACCAATTGTCTTTACCCATTGATGAACTGCTGCCTTTGCGGCACAATACTCAGGGAAGGTAGCGCATGGTAAGATACCAATCATACTACCAGTCACAATGATCTTGCCGCCTTTACCCCCAGGGTTGTGTTGCATGAAATGCCTTGCAAGAGCAGTATTGTAGACTGCGCCCTTGAAATCGGTATCGGTGCAGCTCGTGTCTGGCTGAGGAGGCAAGTCATCGATGGCGGCATTACGGCGCGAAAAGTTGTATTTGGAGTCTCGATCCACGCATCCAGCGTTGGCAATTACAACATCAAGACGACCCCATTTCTTCCATACCGTCTGGAAGAGATTGGACTGGGATTGATAGGAGCTGATATCGCACTGCACAAAGATTGCCGAATCTCCAGAAGGATCAAGGGCAGAGGCCCCTGCTTGTCCCTCTTTCTCGCGTCGTCCACAGAGTGCAACACGGTAGCCACGCTTGTGAAGATGGGCAGCTACCCAGGAACCAATGCCGCTCTGTACGTAAAATATGTTAGCATGGAGTCAGTGAATAAGTGACTTTTGCAATACTTGCCGTGGCACCGGTAACGATGGCGACTCTCTGCTCACTCTGTGCAATTGAACCCATTTTTTTTTGGAACTCTGAATAGGAAGATTACCTCCGATTCCTGCCCGAAGGCATACCTTATAATACTAAGAGCCTAGAGGCCATGGGGCAGACGCGGGTAGCTCTTGGTCTTAGTGTGCACCGACCATTCACTAGTCCTCGGCGATTTCTGTGAGTGGGTCAACCACGTGAAGATGGCGTTGTCTCATATCAATCCATGGTCGGATTTGCGTACGTCTTTCCAAGGGCCCATTTCAACCCCTATCCACCTCGTTTGAATCCTTTGGCGTGAAGCCCGGGGCCTCTTAGAGATGGGGTGAACAATATATTGTGAAGAGGCGAGGTCGTAGCGATCATTATGATCTTCAGTCCATCAAATCCATGCTCATAGATAAATTCAAAACATTGCTTCCATTCCAGGCGAAAGCTGATGGTATATCAGGACAAATTGTACACCAACCCCCTGCGTACACGAAAGAATTTGACGGATATACATAAGCGATGAAGAACCTAGCCAAGCCTGGAGCATGCGTGTTGAAACTGTACAGTAGGATCTTCGACGCCACCAAGCTTGAATGCGGCCAGGGAAATGGCAATGGAAAACTCCCATTCGTCACTGTAAATATAAGTCCCTTCACCGCATGTTCGTCGATTCAATGTGACATTACAGACCCCAAACAGAACCTACATATCATTGTACAAATGTCTATACACACAAGGGTCGGGTTTGGTATTGGAGTATTGGATCAGAGACTGAAGGCTGGGGGCTGGTGGCCAGTGGGCATACGAGCAGGTAAAGCGGTTTCTAAATCCAATGCCCCAGTCCACAGACCCACTTGTGCCTCGCCTCTTTCAAGAGCGCTCGAGAAGATAGGGTGGGGAACATACGTTGGCTCAGGCGAATATTGAGATAGGTAGGAACTCCAACGGGGCGTTGCTACCGGGTGCAAGGCCTCGAATACCCAAAAGACACGAAGGAATGAAGACAGTTGCCCGGACAGTTCTAGATATGAGAATCATGGAGCAGTATGGCTAGATCATTGCAAAAAAAAAAAAAAAAAGTAGTGTTGCTGGCGGATCAGGAGATATACCAAGCCCGTTCTGGGGTCTTCCTGGTACACGGTCCCGCAAATGTGTGGGGCAGCCTCGTTGAAAATATCACGACGTGGACGTCAAGGTCCCGTCTATCTAAGTGAGCCTGTGTGAGTGGGTTGGCAGGTGATAGATGTAATTCGATTGGATAGGCTCTAGCCGAGAGCAGACTGTTTCCAGTTACCCGTCGTACTAGTAGTCTGACGAGTGGAGATCGGTTGCAAGCACGCGCGTCCGAGGCTTCCTCACCCCATTGGATGTTTTGGTCTCATTGCTCTGTACGTGCCCCGTACAGTACTCAATGCTACTGGGATCGCGAGCCCTGGGGCTCAAGGGCATTTGTGTGCTCTCTCTGAATCCTCCTATTTGAATCATGGTCCCTGTGCGTACGCCCGCCCCTTGAGAGGCGAAGATCTGCTTTTTGTATGTATCCGAACTGCCGTTTCATGTGCTGTGGGACTGTACAAATGCTCCATTTACTTAGGTGGTATTATCTCTCGTGATTGCTTTTCATGTATGATAAAGTCATCGCTTTCCTAACCTGCTTTGCTCCTGGTGGTTGAGCGTTCAACTGGTTCATCTTCTTGCATCCTCGTCAACAGGAACCCCAATCATCATGGTTGCGACAATCCCCATCGAGAACAGCGGGCAAGTTGGTCTTCTCGTGGCGTCGTCGGTGTCAATTTTCATTGTGGCGTTGTTCGTGGGCTTGCGGTTGGTTGCGAAGCGTATGAGTACTGGGTTTGATTACAGTGACTGGTGTATTGTCGTGGCTCTGGTACGTCTACACCTCCTTAACACCTCCTTAACACTTCGATTATGTATCATGCTAACAGTATCATCAGCTGTGGAATACTGGTCTCCATACCTGCTGTATGCTGCTGGTCACTCATGGCGGGTTTGGCTTCCACACCATGGAAATCTACCAACGGTTCGGTCCTGATACTGCAACCTTCTTCTTCAAGGTCAGTTATACACAATCAACAGCAGCAGCATCTTGCAAGATCACCACTAACTGTTCTCATCTACTACAGGGAATCATGTCCTTCGCTCTCCTCTGGAACGCCACCGTTTGCTTCAGTAAATTGTCAGTTCTCATGATGTATACCGCTCTGATTCCGGTTCCCTCAATGATCACCTGGGCGCGTTGGATTGGAGGACTCATCATTGCGTGGAATGTCGGCGACATTATTGCTGGCTTCTTGATTTGTCGACCTTTGGCACGAAACTGGGACCTGACGATACCCGGATCCTGCGGCAGTCAGCCAAACTTCTACTTCGCCATGGGTATCATCAACATCATCACGGACATCATTCTCATCGGATTGCCCATGCCCTATCTCTATCAGTTGCGCATGCCAACAAAAAAGAAACTGATCGCTGCAGGAATGCTCAGCGTTGGCATCATGTAAGTTTACTATGGCCTGCCCTCTTTGCCAAACTCCAGCTAACACTGAGGAAATAGGACATGGGTCATTACCATTTATCGCCAAACCCTGCTTCCTACTTTGAATTTCGCAGACATGACACACAGCGGTGTTCTTGCCACCCTCCTCTCAGGACTTGAGCCCTCCATCGCCATCGCCTTGGCCTGTCTCCCTCTACTACGCCCTTTACTGGGAAGACGCTCCTCGGAGACCAAGGGATCTAGCTATGAATACGGCAGCGGGATGGGAAGCGGAGTGTATTCGAAGAAAGGAGCGAGAAGTGCAAGTCGCCCGTTCGATGAACTCGAAGACGACGACGATAATGACAACTCCTCTGAAGTTCGCCTACAGCCCATCAAGCCTATCCAGGAATCGCGAACAACAATCGCCCCAGGAGGTAGCGCGGACAAACCACTTCCACATATCAGCACACAAGCTATTACTGTTGAAAAGACGTGGCAAATTAGGTCGGAATAAGGAAAAAAAATTCATCACTTGTACGCTGGAAAACAAAAGCATGGAAAAGTTCACTGGATACCCTTGCAATACTTGTATTATTAGTTTGAGACTACGCAGACAGCTCTGCCAATAGTCGCTCAAGCAGCATCAATGCTATGGCCTTACGATGAAAAAGAAAGGAAAAATTATGTACTTACATCAGATAGGCACACTACAGAAAAAACAAAAGTATATCCGGATTCCGGTGAGGCTTCTCGTCCATGTGGGTTTCTGTTGCAACGGTGGCTCGAGTGGAGTCGAGCTGGCGCTCTACACAGAGCAATGTGGGTCCCCTTGGGATACGGAAAACAAAATCAGACGACCAAGAAGAAAAAGGCTGGGCTTGGGCTTGAGACTCAATGCCCCTTGCAGATCCCTAGTCCTTGGGTTGTATAGCATATCTACAGTACAATCAGAAGCCGATACACATTTCCCATGGCACTCTTGGTGCACTTTGCCGTGCCACCGCGTTTGACCGCCCGACATACACAGAATGCTGATCGCAAACCATGATGTCAGGAATTTTCCGAGCACGATTGCGGCAGCTATGCGAGTGTAGACTCGGTAGCTCGAACGGGTAAACGCTGGACCGCCAGCCCGCAGACTGGGACGGGAGCCAGGGCTAGATGAGGATTAGTAACGGCTTGGGGCGCCGATTTTGCTCCGAAACCATCCTATGTCTGGCCAAGTACCAACAGACGTGCGGGTTTTTTGAAAGGCGTTTTAGTTAGACTGCCTTACGAGAATATGAGCAGATTGTTGTGTGAGCGTGGTGCAACTTCACTGTTAGATGCTCGTGATCTGAGATGTGACACATGCACATAAAAAGCGATCTTGAAAACTTCGACGACTCGTTCGTTCAAAATATTTATCCTCAGTTGCGATACTCTTCTATGAATCTATTTCCATTTTACAATCTTGAAAGAAACGGAGAAAATACTATAGATAATCGTTCTATCAACTACGCATTCAGGCTCCAGATAAAGATAGCGGAACAAGGAACACTAACTCCACACATGCATAATGCCCAGCTACTTCTTGTAGGATCGAGCGTAGGTAAAACAGTAATCTCCAATCCCCTCCAATCGCGGAATTTTCAGCTTTTGGCATCTTCATGTAAATCTGCATCTAGGATTTAATGTACACATACATACATACATACAGCACTGTACCACAGTGAACCAGATCAACATACACTCAGTGCAAGAATCCGGAAGGGATCAGCCATGAAGGGAGAAATACTGAAAAGTCAAAGCTTTGGGCAGCGTACGGATGTGGATTCGATAGCTTCCGTAGTATCGGGCGCTTATTCCCGAACAGCAGTGATGGTGCCTTGTCATGTTGGCCCCCATATTAGCATGAACATTACTCGTGAAAGTCAATGCTGGTCCCTTTGCTCAAATGTGGAGCACTGGGCATGAGTCAGCAAATGAGGACATATGAACAGGTGGGTATGGAGCTGAAGTTGGAAAGTTTTCTTCGAGGCGGTGCACAGAGACAGCACTTTACAAAAGGCTGAGGAACAACTTCGTTTATTTTTCTTACAATATGCAGGTACTATGCACGCGACCCAAGGAGACGGGCACGTAATCTCTTGGTGCTTATGCCATAGCTCCAACACGATTGCCGAGATGTAAAAACTTCATGGAAGAGTCTCACTATAGCTGTCAGACCAGTGATTAACTTTTCCACGTAGATCCGGGGAAGTGATAGAATCAATTTAATCGCCTTGGTAGCAGAGAAATGAGACCCGACCGGACCGATTGATACTGGGTTTCGTGTCATTCGCTGTGTGTGGAATGGAAAGATTGGAGTTCGTGATGACAGGGCTTGCATAATGTGTTCATAAAGCAGTGTCACGGGGTTGAAATGTGCATTGGGGGTTCTGAGAGTAGGTGTCAATGAACTCATTTCATCTAGTTACTGTGGTTTTACCTAATTTCATATGTTCCTATATTCGATGATCATAGTAATAGATGAAGACATGTGACTATTTGGGAATATCTTCTGTTTCGACGACTTGTCTGTCTTTTGTTGGATCTTGGAAGTGTATTCAATGTTGCATGTAGTGGAGAAAACCGATCAAAAAGAACACTGTGATGAAATTAGGCTGGAGCCCAGATACCTGCTCTGTATTATTCCCTACTTACAAGATAGGTGGTGAGAAAATGTTTTTATAAATTTATGGAACTTTTAGCAGTAACTTTCTGGCTAATTTTGAACTTATTGGCAGGTTGTAATACATGTCAAAAATTCTAGTTATCTATCATTTGATTATATCCCTGACCAGACCTTCTAAGTATCTTCTCCTAAGTATACCTTTGTGCGATTTCAAAGCATTGTTATGAAGCATCAAAGTTCCATGTGATATGTATCAATTGCGCCAGCTCAAAACGCTAGAGAAAAAGAACATAGTAAATGTAAGTCTATTGTGCCCTTGCACCTATCCTAAACTTCAAGTTAATGGAACTACTTACCCACATGAACACGGACCAGTGCAAGTTCAACGTCAGCAGTGATATCAACACGACACATATCAACATCCTAAAAGGAGCTCTCGATGCACTATGTCTATTGTATCGGTTATTCGCAATCTCCTACCACCATCTCGCTTCGTTGAATTACAAGCAATCAATCAAGTACTATTCTCTAGCAATTACGATGAAATCGCAGGCAATCTCGCTCTTCAACTCCACATAGATCGCAAGTGTTTATGAATCGAATCAAGACGCCGTAACTGCTCTACTTGTCGATCCTACGCCACCGCTTCTTCGCCAATACACTTGCGAAGCGTTTTCCAGGTGGCGAACGCGTTTTATAAGGTGCTACACCCAGAGTCTCACAATGTATCAAAAACATCTACACCATCGCAAATAGTGGCGTGGCCTATCGTTAGCCACATTTTAACATTAAGCAGACTAAGACTAAGAGGCATATAATACGCGTAGATTCGAACTATAATTACTATAAGAAACTGGCTATATAAAGATAATAAAGACGCTCCTTGTGCGCGTTATGTGTTGCGCGTTCTATATCGCGCGGCCTGTGTCGCAGTCTCTGTCGCTACCTCTAGTAGCGTTCTGTGTTGCGTGGTCTATTGCTGGCGGCCAGTATCGCTGCGTATTACTGGCGCTCTGTATCGCTGGCATTCTTTATGGGCGCTCTTCATAGGCGACATTGTAATATAGTTCTAGATTATATTTTATAGACTGTGTTAATACCGCTATGGTTCTTAGAGTTGTTAGGATGTTGATAGATCGGTTCTTTTGCTGTTCATGTTGGAGGCTGCTTGTATGATGGAGTTTGGTGAAATGCTGAGGTGAATAGGAGTTGGTAGAGTGATTTGATTCAACTATAGAGGAATCAGATCCTATTGCCCATTGCAAGCAAGAGCATAAATTTAATGTTATTTCATTCGTTCCACTCTATTATTAAACACCTTTTGGAAGAAAAGGAAAAAACTAACTATTTGGTTGCCATAAGGTTTAGGCAATTCAGGTGACGTCATTGCCGCTGAAAACAATGGCTCTTTCTACGCATGACTGACTGCTTCGTTGTCCATTCAAATATCCATGGGCAGCCATGTTACTTGATTCAGTACCTTTGGCTCATGTGATGCT
This sequence comes from Acrocalymma vagum, assembly GCA_028476805.1. Lineage (NCBI taxonomy): Eukaryota > Fungi > Ascomycota > Dothideomycetes > Pleosporales > Acrocalymmaceae > Acrocalymma > Acrocalymma vagum. The sequence goes on from JAQGEP010000179.1 coordinate 87,693, forward strand.
ATGAGAGTTGTGAGAATGGAACCAGCGGGTCAGCCATTTTGACCCTCGCTACTGCCGCTGGCCGACGCGCAATCTTCTTTCAATTTGCATCATGTGTAGGTGCCCTCAAGTGTTGGCAAACGTAACAAATATCATTTCTCATGTCGGACTAACCATCTACAAGACACACATGATGTACAATTTCTTCCATCCTACCATTGATACGAAGCCGACAATAGTCGGATAGCGCACCCGATGAGACCATTACTACAATCTTCCCTCTGCAGAGAGATCTCCACCTCCCAACTAGCCAGAAAACACCAGAGTACCACTCTGAATATATGTTCCCCACGCCGACCTACATCTTTTCAGCAAAAAAATCCGGGGTGAGAATGCTGTCCATGGTTATCGACAAGCATTCCGATTGGCCCGGCGCCATGTTGGGGAGATGTTCGGGTACCGTATTACATCAGCGAACGCCCGGACCCACCGAACGCCCACTTTCAGCAGAATCACATAAATTGTTTTAAAGCTATATAACCACATACA